>BQMB01002005.1:0-42452 GCA_027943415.1 Closterium sp. NIES-67
TTTTCGCCAGCTAGATGCGCAATCACTGGCGAATTCTGCTTTTTGTCTTGTGATTCGCCGAAGAATTTCTGCCATTGTTGCGTGCCCGATACTAAGTGCGTGCGGCTTTCATTTTGTTGCGATTGAAGATTCGATGGCTCGACGGGCGGTCATGTAAAAAAAAAAACCAACTATACGTGTGATTTTTGTGATTTTTTGTTGCAATTGAAGATTCGAGACTATAGTTGGTTTTTTTTTTTTATGTGACCGCCCGTCGAACTTGTCGATTTCCATCGGGTCGGCGAACGTGAGGTGAGCTGAGCGGTCACCCTGTCGCGTAGTGTTGATATACGCCCATCGTGTTCCGGCGTTGCCCATGTCAAACCGCTCTGCTGTCGAAACGACATCACTGTAGATCGCGTAATTTATCACTGCTACCTGTCGTTTGACTTCGGTCTTCAGCCCGGCGAGATACGACTGTAATTTTTCCCCTTTGGTCAGGTCAGGAATGCGGTTATAAAATTCCTCCATCTGTTGCGTTTACTACGCTACACTCCCGAACTGTCGATGGCGATGAATTTTTTCCCAAGCAAGGAAACCCAAAATTATCTACTCGAAGCGTTTGAGCAGGTCGTTGCGGAACTGCACACACGTGGCTTCACCGTGGATGAAGGTACTGTTAGCACCGATCCACTCGAGTGCCGGTCCTCGCATCAGTGTTGCCGCGAGTCGTACACGTTGACCGTCCCAGACGGCGAGCTCCATCCGACGGCTGCGAAGTAGATCACCATGCCGGCGATCCATCTGCGGGCGTCGAATTTCGATCGCTTGGATCGAACGGCTCAGTTGGGCGCGGATTTGGAGCCTTGAGAAAGTGTCCGACTGCAGCGTTGTCACTGTTTTGTCTCTTGTTGCGCGCCGGCGAGTCGAGTTACTTGCTCGAACTCGTTTCGCCAAGCTTCGCGATCGGCTCGCATCTCCTCCTGAAGGGCGGCGATGCTTGCGAAGAGCTGCTGGGTATCCTCGGCGTTGTCAAAGTTTGCCATCCTGTTCAAAACACGCACGGAGGGGTGAATTCGAAAATGCGGAGCTGGTGCTTACTAGAATCGGCGCCGAACTAGTCACCCCCGGCGGTTTTTCTAGGCAGGTTTTCCCGCTGCTTCTCCTTAGCTGAGGGCGGCTGAGTGATAAAAGCTCTGATTACCAAGTGTTACAGGATCGAATGTGTCGAGAAAAAGTTGCACTATCGATTGATACAAGGCACTTTTATACTGCCAAGTACATTAGGTAACGAGGTTTATCCTATCCAAAGGGAATAGACCCTTCTAGAAATAGAATCACCCTGCGTATAGCCACGCGAGGCTATTGGCTTTAAAGGATTACGGCACGATTACGCTAGATATAGCACACCAGTACATCCCGAGCCTGGTCGGTGATATATTTCTAATAACAGGATAAACCAAAGGATACTGGAATAGGAGAGATAGGAAACCAAATGAGATGAGAGAAAAAGGGGAATGAAATTGAAAGGAGATATGAAAAGGGAAATTGTTGTAACGGGGTCGTACTCTCACACGTACCTCCATGATCCATGCTGGTGCACCCCATTTTCTAAGGCCGTTCGCCATGCGCTACGCTTTTCACCAGCTTAACATGTGGCCACACTCCCAGCGGCCGCAGGTTTTTGCCGACCCTCCTCTGGACCGGGTTCCCTGGTGACGCGTCTGACTGGCACTTTTACCACCCGCCGTCTCACCACTTCTTTCACTCGCGTGACATATCCTTTCACGAGTCTGTCTCCTTCTACACCCGCTTTCCCCACCGAGCTCTCTTGGTCACCCCACCCCTGTTCCTTGTCTTCACTCCCCCGATAGCTCCCGCCCCCCTCCCTCCCTATTCTGCCCCGTCTTCTGTGTCTCACGTCACTCCCCTTCCCTCAGTTGCCTCAGCGGAGGACCTGCGGATTAGGGTTTGTCGCATGTCCCTACAGCGATTGTTCCCTGCGCCGTGGTGTCTCCTTCGCCACCGCAGCAGCAGCCATTGCGTCGCAGCAGCTGCAGCCGCCGCTGCAGCTGCCGCAGCAGCAACAGCTGCTGGGGTCCGCGAGCTCTTGGGGTGCTGGGGGTGCGGGCGCTGAGGAGGGTGCTGGTGTTGGGGGTGCTGGTTCTGGGGGTGCTAGAACTGGGGGTAATGTCGTGGCTAGTCCCGGCGGTTGTGGGAGTGGTGCGGGTGTTGGAGAGGATTGTAGTTCTGGGGGTCCTCGTCCTGGGGGTGCTCGTTCGGAGGGTGCTGTCATGGAGAGTCGTGAAGTAGCCATAGTGCGGCAGAAGGCTCTGGTATGGGTGCGGAGCAGCAGCAATCGCCGCCGATGTCCGCCCTTCGCCTCCTCGGTCTTCCCTCCTCTGACCGCTCGCCCGAGCCTCCCCCGGCGCCGCCTCGTCCGCATGTCTACGGCCGTGTGTTTCCTTCGCTGGACTCGTCCTCGGCACGTTTCCCCCCTCGTTCTTCTCCCGTGTCTCCTCCTATGTCTCCCGACCCGATGCCTCCCTCCCACTTCTTGTCGCGCTGTCCCTCTCGTGCTCGTCGTGTCTCCCTGGTTCAGCGTTCTCACCTGATGTTGCTCCGTTCTCACGCGTCTCGTGCTCCTCTCCTCCCGTTGCCTTCTCAGTTGTCTCTTGTTGTGTCTCTGCCTCCTCTCTCAGACTTTCTCCATGCTGCTCGCCCTCTTGTTCCTAGGATCCTTGCCTCTCTTGTTACAGAACCGTCTGTTCCTATCTCCAGTCTTGACACTCTTGTCGCTGTCGTCGCTGACTTCGCCTCTACCCGCCGCCTTGACTACGCCACCGCTCTGGTCTCTGATCCTGCCCGTCCTCTGTCCGTCGGGGGTGCTCATGCCCTTTGTAGTGACGTCCTAGAGGACAGGCAGTACGAGCTAGTCTTTTTGTCAGAGGCCGCTCCAAATCTCTGCTCCATGCTATTAGTCCCTGAGGGTGATCCTGACACCCTTGACATCCCGACCCCTTGCACCTACGCTGATGTGACCTCGGGACCCTGAGCCTCTCAGTGGATAGCTGCCATGGATGCAGAGATGGCATCTTGAAGATCCACCGGCACCTAGGTCAATGCAATTTCCCCACCTGGGGTGAACGTAGTCGATGGCCGGTGGCTCTTCAAGGTGAATCCCACTCCTGGAGAGCCGCCGATATTCAAGGCGCGCTACGTTGCTCGAGGCTTCAGTCAGCGCGATGGTGTTGACTTCTTTCGGGCCTTTGCCCGACCCCAAAGATGACCACTCTTTGGGCGCTGCTTAACGTAGCAGCACATTGCAACTACGAGCTGCACTCCCCGACTTCTCCACAACATTTTTTCTGGGCAGTCTGCACGAGCAGGTCTACCTACTCCATCCGCCAGGCTTCTCTAGCACTTTCCCTCCTGGGACCGAGTGGCTCCTCCGGCGTTAGGTTTACGGCCTGCGGCAGGCGCCCCTTGAGTGGCACAACACGTTGCGTGCTACGTTAGCAGACCTGTAGTTCTTCCCGTCTTCTACTGACCCTTCACTCTTCATTCGCTCCGGCCAAACTCCATTCTACATCCTAGTCTACGTAGACGACCTAGTCTTTGCTGCTTTGGACAGAGACGCACTGGCCTCCGTGAAGGCCGAGCTGCTGAGGAGACACACATGCACTGACCTAGGAGTGTTGCCCCGCTACCTTGGCCTACAGAGCAGTGCACACCATCACTCTCACACAGTCACACTTGGTGCACCAGGTCCTTCAGAGGTTCAGTCTTCAGTTCTCCTCTGCACAGCCTACACCTCTGCCAGTAGATCACAGGTTTTCGGCTCCAGTCCTTGACGAGTCAGTTGAGCCCAGTGGTCCATACATAGAGCTGGTGGGCTGCCTCATGTACCAGATGACTTGCACACGGCCAGATCTCGCATACCCTCTTAGTATCCTGGTTCGCTTTGTGGCGCCAAGCAGACACCGACCCGAGCACTTGTCGGCCGCTAAGAGGGTTTTGCGTTATCTAGCAAGTACATTGGGCATGGGGCTAGTGCTGGGAGGACGCAGGCCAGTGGTTCTCACAGGGCACACAGACGCTTTGTGGGCGGACGATGCTGAGATGCTCTGGTCCTCCTGGGGCTGCCGCTTTAGCCTTGGTACAGGCGTTATCTCGTGGAGGTCCACCCGCTCGTCGTCTGTTGCACAGTCTAGCTGTGAGGCTGAGATCTACGCTGATGCCATGGCGGCACAGGAGCTCCGCTAGCTGAGGTTCCTGCTCACAGACTTAGGTGAGCTGCCTAGGTCTGCCCCGGTCCTGTACACTGACAACACGGTCATGTTCCTCCTATTTCAGGAGCCTCGACTGGAGGGAAGAGCAAAGCACATCCAGCTGTGGTACTTCCTCATGTGCGAGCTACAGCAGTGCCGCCAGAACCGCGCATTACACTTGGCCTCCGATGCCAACAAAGTTGATATCTTTATTAAGGCGCTTGCGCCAAAGGTCATCAGCGGCGCTGTGTACAGCTTGGTCTTGTTCCAGTAGCTCCTCACTTGCTAGGACCCTGATTGTGTACTACTCTTTATACAACCTTGACTGGCCTTGTGGCTGTTGCTCCAATGGCTGGACTAGTAGTGCAGCCCTGGGTTACTCTTGTTTAGTTTGTTCTATTTTTGACTGGACACCAGACCCTTGTCTCAGAGGTTGGACTAGTAGTGCCACCCTGAGCTGGACGTCTCTTTCTAGGCACTGAAAGTCTAGCCTAGGGGGTGTGTGAACTCATATACAGTATATTTGTTTTTATAGGCTAGATAGGTGCATGCTCTTAGAGAGAACAGCACCCAAGCATAAGAGCCCTTGTATGCCCTTGTTTAGTTCAATGCCCTATTATGAGACTATAGCCTTGCTAGGGTTCAGATTATAGGGTACAACACTAAGGTATACTCTTGTGTCTTGCCTTTGCCTAGTAAACTCTTCTTGCGATACACACAAGGATGCAGTGCGGTGCGTCGTAATGCCTGCAGTATAATGTTATGCATGGACAACGGACATGTATTTGTTACCAGTATTGCCAAAATACCACATGCGGTGGATGTGTAGCAGCCAGCGCAGTCAAAACAATGAGCACTGCACACAACACTCGGCGCTCCCTGCTTGTCAAGCATCATGCACATGTTGCAGTCACCACCATGTCTCAGAGTGGCGGAATGAACTAGCAACAAGGGTACATGGTGGGTTTGACCTAATGAGCTGTGCTCTCTAAGGCATGCCCCTATCTAGGCTATAGTAATATATACAAATATGTTTGACACACCCCCTAGACTGGACAAGGGGTAGTGCGTGGAAAAAGACAAGCAACTCAGGGCGGCACTACTAGTCCAACCTCTGAGACAAGGGTCCGGAGTCCAGTCAACAAGAGTACAAACATGACAAGAGCAAACCAGGGCGGCACTACTAGTTTGGCTACTGGAAGAGAAGCCACAATGCCAGTCAAGAAGGCATATATAAAGTGTAGCACGCAATCAAGGTCCTAGCAAGTGAGGAGCTACAAGAACTAGACCAAGCTGCAAACAGTGCTGCTGATGATCTTCAGGCACAAGTGCCTTAGTAAAGATATCAGTTGTGTTGGCACCGGAGGCCAAGTGTACTACGCGGGCCTGGCGGCACTGTTGTAGCTCGCGTAGGAGGAAGTACAGCAGCTGGATGTGCAGCGCTCTGCCCTCGAGTCAAGGCTCTTGACACAGGAGGATCATGGCCCTATTGTCAGCGTACAAGACCGGGGCAGAGCTAGGCCGCTCACCTAAGTTGGTGAGCAAGAAGGTCAGCTAGTGGAGCTCCTGTGCCGCCATGGCACCGGCATAGATCTCACCCTCACAACTAGACTGGGCAATCGACGACGAGAGTGTGGACCTCCACGAGATTGCACCTGCACCTCTACGACAAGAGCGTCAAGACTCGAGACAAGGAACGAGGGAGGGAAGAACTCGAGGAACAAGAGGACGAGCGACACGAAGGTTGTTAGACAGAGGAGGCGGAGCGACAACGAGCGACGACGGAGGAGCCGAGGCGAGGAGGGGAGGACGAGACGTGTGGGAACGAAGCAACATCGGGTGAAAGCACTGGACAGGGAGAGACAGGACGAGCACGAGAGGGACGCCGAGACCAGAAGTGGGACGGAGGCGTTGGGTTAGGAGACACACGAGGAGTCACAAGAGGAGAACGAGGGGGGAAACGAGCTGGGGACAATTTCGGCGGAGGAAACACAGGGCCGTAGACAGGTAAGGGGAGGCGGCGGCGGGGGAGGCACAGGTGGCTGGTCTGGGAAGGGAAGGCCGAGAAGGCGAAGGGCGGACACCGCCGGCGACTGGCCGCGGCTGCGACTCCACGCCGACACCAAGAACTCCCAGCGACACCAGGACTACCGCTGAGAAGCTCCATGTCAACACCCTCTGAACGGGAAACCTCTCCAGCAACCAGCACCCTCTTTAGCACCTGCACCCCTAAAGCGCGTAGACCCCTGCAGCGGCGGCGGCAGCTTCTACTTCTGCTGCGGCGACGGCGGCGACAGCGGCGGCGGCGGCTGCTGCAGCGGAAGGAGCCACTGGGGTGGAGACAGGCGGCAAACCCGGGAGCCACAGGGCCACCAGAGTCAGCCAACTCCTCCACCGGGACGACCGACGGAAGGGGAGTGACGTGAGACACACCAGACGAGGTTGGATGGGGAGCGGGGGGGAAGGGGCTACAGGGAGAGCAGGGACCAGGAATAGGGGCGGAGTGACCGGGAGACCTCGGTGGTGAAAGCCGGTGTAGAAGGAGACAGACTCGTCAAAGGTGACGTCGTGCGAGTGAAAGAAGCGGTGAGACGGCGGGTGGTTGAAGTGTCAGTCAGACGCATCAAGGGGGAAACCAAGGAAGTCACAGGGGATGGTTCTGGGCAGTGAGCTTGTCTGTGCTGGAGACAAAAACGTGAGCAAGGCAGCCCCAGACATGGAACCCAGACGCGTCACCAAGGGATCCGGTCTAGAGGAAGGTCGGCGAAACTTGCAGACGTTGGAAGTGCGGCCACAGGTTATGTTGGTGAGCGGCGTAGCAAACAGCGAATGGCCACAGAAAATGGGGCGCACCTTTAGGAAATAGACTGCAAATACCACTTTTGTATTTGTACTTTTATATCCTAGTTTAGGTTGTGAATGTTCTAGTGGGTTGGGGTGTACTCACAAATCCCAACCTCACCCAATTGTGATCCCCACAATCTCCAATTACCCAATTGGAGATTCCAGAGATCCTAATGGGGATTCCCTCCAAATCCCCCTTCATCCATTCTCTCTCACCTTGCCATGTACTTATAGAGCCTTGGGCTCCTTACCTAATCAATCATTTCAACTCTATTTCTTACATGGTATCAGAGCGACCTATCCGCACACGCGGATCAAGGTCCTAATCTGAACGTGCCCACGCTACGCGCACTTCATCGTCGCGACATTCGTTTCGAGTCGTCGGAATTTCGACGTGCTCCACTCTGCAGTCGCGCCTCTCATCGTCGACCACCTTCGCGCTCGACCTCGTTGAATTTCTCATCTCTGAAGCGTTCACGCTTCTCGTCGTCGATTTCCTCCTCGGTTCTCCTTGGTCGAATCTCAATTTCGACCATCTCTTAAAACTCGTTCTCGAGTTTCCCCTCAGACCCCGCCAGAATAGGCGAACTCCCCTAGCGAAATCGCCTCCACGAACGTCTCGCGTCAAGCAAGAGCAGGTACACAGGTTGAAGCGGAGCGGAGCTGGTTGCGGAGCTGGTTGTGGAGCTGGTTGCGGAGCTGGTTGCGGAGCTGGTTACGGAGCTGTGTAGCTGCGGGACAGGGCCTGGGGGTGTGTGGGGGGGTGTGTGGGTCCGGGGTTAGACATAGGCTCAGATTCAGTTTCAAATCGGCGTTTTAACGAATTTTCGCCGACGCCATTTCCTACTTAGCGGCATTTTGATAAAGCCGTCAGAGTGATTTTCAGCAATTCTCGTCGACCAATTTCCAGAAGTGCCGCGCTGCACACCGACAATGGCTTACTCAACCACTTCACTCGCCAACCCGATCCCGCTCCTTCGTCTCGAGCTGGACGGCACATGCTCCAACTACAAGGCTTGGCGCTATGGTGTCGACAAGCACCTCCTCAGTCGCGAGGTGAAGGGGCTCGAGCTCACCGACGTCCTTCTCAACATCGGTGACGGCAAAGAGCCTCCTAAACCCGAGAGGTCCGCCGATCCAGCTAATGCCGCCGCCGAAGCAGTTTATGCTGCTGCACTGCTCAAGTACAAGAATTGGGAGAAGGCCGATGGTGCGGTCATTAGTGTCTTCATGGGCACCACTCCTCCCGAACTTGTCGAAACCTACCACAACTACCCGTTTGTCAACGCCATTTGGCTCTACCTCGAGGATCGCTTCCTGAACAAGACTGCAGTGGGAGTTGCTATACTCATCCCCAGCATGTTCCAAGTGCGGCTTGAGGACTCGCCAGGCATGGCGGACTATGTCACCAAGGTGCAGTCCATTCATGGTGAACTCAAACAGTTGGGGATAGTCTTCCCCGAGCAAGCCCTTGCAGCCGCTCTCCTAGTCGGCCTTACTCCGGCATATGAAGTCACACGCAAGATGCTCTTGGGCCTTACTCCTGCAGACCTCACATTTGCCAAGGTCTCATCCGCGCTCCTTTCTGCTGAAAAGGACAACAGCGCTCAAGCCAAGGCCAATGCAATCCGCGCTCCCGTGCCTCAAGCCTATGCCGCTTCGGTGCCATTCCAGCGCAACCGCTTCCCCCCGTGTCCCTACGTCATCAAGCGCGGCCCTCGTACTGGCCAGGTGTGTGGCGGCACCAACCACGCCCTTGCCTCCTGCTTCAAGAAGAAGGATGACGAGTGGTATGCCGTCAATGGGACCGCCTCCAAGCCGCCAAGCTGGATGGTCAATCGTGCTCCTGGCAAGGTCAATCAAGTCGAAGCGCAGGAATCCGTGCAGGCTGCTGTAGCTCCCACTGCTGATGTGCGCATCAACATGTTGTTCCCTGGCACTGCCATGATTAATGAGACGATTTCGCAGTATCCTGGCTCACAAAGCACCTCAGCCATAATAGAGTTCACCCTCGACAGTGGGGCCACTCACACGGTTCTCAAGGAAGAACACTCCTTCAAGCCATACGAGACACCAATCCGTCTACTTGGAGTAGACTCCAGCTTCACAACACACGCCAAGGGCTCCTCCACAGTTCCGTGCCCAGCTTTTCCTTCGGGCAATGTCACCGGCATGTGTGTTCCCACACTACGCCACAATCTCGTGGCCCAACACGAGCTCCAACGGGCAGGCGTCACCACGATCTTCCCAGCACACTCGGATCACTATGACCTCTTCGACCCTAAGTCCAACAAGCTCCTAGCACGCTTCACACTCAACAGTAGCAAGCTCTACACGCTGCGTTCAGCTGCACCACTCGCCACCCTCTCCCAAGCGCAAGCTGCCAGCACCACTCCGTGTTCGTGTCGCAGCTTCGCCAACCCAACCATCCTCTACCACCATCGCTTGGGTCACCCTAACTTTCGTACACTTGCCGACATCGCTTCCAAGAAACTTCTTCTTGGCCTCCCGTCGGCGCTTCCTCCACCAACAGACTCGCCTGCACCCACCTGCCTGGACTGCACCAAGAGCAAGCTCAGGCAGCAGCCGCACCCTTCCTCTCCATCCGTCGCAGCTGCTCCGCTGGACCTAGTGCACATGGATGTCTAGGGCCCAGCTCCAGTCGCATCCCGAGGCGGTCATCGGTACTTTCTTACAATAGTCGATGACCACTCGCGGTATGTTTCTGTGCACCTCCTGCATACCAAGGCGGAGGCACCTGATGTCATCATGGCGTGGGTGCGCCAGGCTCAAGTCATGTTCGGCACTCCTCTGAAGTGCCTCCATTCTGATGGCGGGGGAGAATTTCGCAATGGCAAACTCGATAACTTCTGTGCGGCCCAAGGGATTCGGCAAACCTTCATGCTCCCCGAAAGCCCACAGCAGAATGGCATTGCAGAGAGCCGCAACCACACCTTGGTTCAGATCGCTTGCTGCCTCCTCAGTCACGCCAACGCACCACGGTCACTCTGGGGATATGCCCTCTTCCATGCGGCACTCCTCTACAATCTTTATCCGCATCCCCACCGGCCCGACACCACACCTACCACTCTCTGGCTTGGGGTCACGCCTTCCGCCCGCTCTCTACGCATCAGGAGGTGTACCGCGTATGTGTTGCTAAGCCCCCACACGCGCAGGAAGCAAGGTGGCAAGCTTGGTCCCAAAACCCAGACCTGCATGTACCTGGGGCACAACTCCGACTCCCCAGACTACTTATTCCTCAACCCAATCACCAGACAGCTGATTCGCAGCCGTGATGTCGTCTTCGATGAGACACGCCCATTCCACTCTGCGACCACGGGCGAGCCTCCTCCACCTCCCCCGACGCTTGTTTGGGCAGACTTCGATGCCCCACCTCCGGCCGCTGCCCCTTCTCCGGGGCCTTCTCCGTCCGGCGTGTCTCACCCGGCCTCCCCAGTATCCTCCGCAGCGGCACCTCCTCCTGCTCCGCCTTCCCCGCGCGTCGAGCCCGGCTCACCAGTCTCCTATCGGAGGCGCCCAGTCCCTCCGGTCCCACCGCAGCCGCCTTCGTCTCCGGTCTCTAGTCGCACTCGTTCCAAGGGACCGGCTCCGCCTCTCGCCTGGGGACCAGCCGCCTTCTCCATCCGGTGTTCGGTCACCCCGCCTCCTCCTGCCGGGGGTGATGTCCCCTCCATCCGTATTCCCCACCATGCACTTCTGGAGGACAAGCATGAGGAGATGTTTGACCTTCACGCGGTCTGCCAATTTCTCTCTCACATCTTCCCGGACATTACTGACTGCCCTTCCCTCAACTTCACCGAGAACTCGACCATTCCGACTCCTCGCACAAAAGAGGAAGCTCTCTCGGGGCCTCATAAGAAGGAGTGGAAGGCAGCAATGGATGTGGAGAACGAGGCGTTCATTCGCAACAACAGTTTTGACGATGTTGTTCCCCCTTCCGGTGTCAACATCGTCGGCGGAAAATTGATCCTCCGAGTCAAACAACTCCCAAGCGAAGCTCCACTGTTCAAGGCACGATACATGGCGAAGGGTTTCACCCAGAAGGAGTATCTCGACTTCTTCGAAACATTCTCGCCCACGGCCAAGCTCCCGACTGTGCGCGCTCTTCTTGATATAGCCGCTCGCGGCAACTTCGAGATCAAGTCCATGGACGCCTCCTCCGTCTTTCTCCAAGGCCAGCTCAAGGAGGATGTTCACATGGAACGCCCACCGGGGTTTCCTGGCACTTACCCTGCCAACACAGTGTGGAAGCTGAAGCGCCCAGTGTATGGCCTCAAGCAGGCTCCTCGTGAGTGGCACAACAAGGTGAAGGAAGTCCTCCTCGCACTTGACTTCCATCCCTCTGCCTCAGATTCCAGTCTCTTCGTTTGTCACTCCTCCGAGCCCTTCTACATCCTCGTCTACGTCGACGACTTCATTCTAGCCGCCAGAGATCCAGCCGACATGGCAGCTGTCCAGTCTGCTCTCAGCTCCGCCCTTCTCATGAAGGATCTTGGTGACCTCAAGAACTACCTGGGGATGGAGATCACTCGTGACCGCCAGGCTTGCACGATCACCCTCTCCCAGGAGTCCTACATCGACAACCTTCTCAAGCGGTTCGACATGGACTCCAGTAACTCTGTCTCCACTCCACTCCCACTACAGCATCAGCTCACGGCCCCTCCAGTTCCTTCTCCTGACGCCTGCAAGGACCCGTACCCTAAGCTAGTCGGTTCACTCATGTATGCCATGATGTGCACTTGACCAGACTTGGTTTTTCGGTTAGTGTCCTCTCTCGGTACGTCTCCCCCGGACGCTACATTGCCTCGCATTGGTCTGCAGCCAAGAGGGTCCTCCGCTATCTACAAGCCACCAAGTCTCACATCCTCACTCTTGGTGGTACCTCTCCAGTCAAGCTCGAGGGATACACAGACTCCTCATGGGCCGATGACCATACTGACAGACACTCCTCCCAAGGGTACTACTTCACCCCTGGTAGCGGAGTCATCAGCTGGCGCTCCACTCGGTCCTCTGCAGTCTCCCTGTCGTCCTGCGAGGCCGAGCTCTACGCGGGCACAATGGCTGCTCAAGAGGCACGCTGACTCTCCTTTCTCCTCGCTGAGTTAGGCTACCCCCAGCAGTCGCCCACCCTGTGGTGTGACAACCAGAGTGCCATTCACCTCACCAAGGATCCTGTGTTCCACTCTCGCACCAAGCACATCGAACTTTGTCATTTCTTCATCCGAGATCTTGTTCAGAGTGACCAGCTGACGGTACGGTACATCGCCTCAGATTGTAACCTCGCCGACCTCTTTACCAAGGCTCTCGGCAAGGCTGACCACCATCGCCTTCTCCGTTCCATGGGGCTATGTGCTCCTTGACCGGGTTTTGCAGTCTATGGGGGTGTGTTAGAAATAGACTGCAAATACCACTTTTGTATTTGTACTTTTATATCCTAGTTTAGGTTGTGAATGTTCTAGTGGGTTGGGGTGTACTCACAAATCCCAACCTCACCCAATTGTGATCCCCCCAATCTCCAATTACCCAATTGGAGATTCCGGAGATCCCAATGGGGATTCCCTCCAATTCCCCCTTCATCCATTCTCTCTCACCTTGCCATGTACTTATAGAGCCTTGGGCTCCTTACCTAATCAATCATTTCAACTCTATTTCTTACAGCACCGGCATGGATCATGGAGGTACGAGCCACCTCAATGACCAAGCCGATGTGGCGTTCATCGACCCCATTCTGCTGTAGAGAGTCCGACAGGGTGTACGACTGGGTGATGCCCTCCGCACGACAGAACTCGCCATGCTGGCCGGAGGCGAACTCACTGCCACGGTCGGAGTGGAGACGCAAGACACGGAGATGACGGTGGACTCTCACAGCTACGACCCATGAGATAAGAATGCCAGGCATGTCGGCCTTCCGATCTAGGGGAACCTTGGTGTAGCGCGTGTGGTCGTCGACTAGGACCAGAAAGTAGCGCTCGCGACGCGGCCCAAGGACGGGGGCTAGGCCCCAGACGTCCATGTGCAGGGACTGCAGGCGCACAGTGGTGGGGGAAATGAGGAGGAGTGAGGGGCATGGCGCAGCCGGCCCTCAACGGAAGGGGTGCATGGAGGCGCGGACGAGGGAGGGAGAGAAGGAAGGGACGCAGGGAGACCTAAGACAAGACCATGGTGGGACATGTGACGCGGACGCGGAAGTACCATAGTAGCGACGGGTTAGTGAGCGACCGGCACAAGCAAGCTGCAGCGACCTGGGTGGACGTAGGAACCGGGGGGACGCAGTGTCCAGCGTAAACAGGCCAGACACCGGATTCAGGGGGAGAATCACAAGGGAGGCACCTGAGGCGGCCTCAGTACAGACAGCGTACCGCTCGTGACCAGGGAATGTATTGGTGACGTCGAGTTCGTGAAGAGAGCCGACACCAGCTAGGTTCCTGGAGAACGAAGGGATGTGCAGGCCTGTAAGAGAACCCGAGGAAAACGCCGGACATGGAAGGGTAGTGGAGCTATGGGCAACGACAGGACTGGAGGAGGGGTCAGCAAGCGTGACAACGGCAGGCGCAGCAAGCGGCGTGAGCGCAGCGTGGTTGCAGAAGAAGCAGGCAGACGCGCCAGAGTCAAGCGTCAAGGAGAGCAAAGCGGTAGCTGCGGCCGGCGGAGGAGCGAGCTTGGAGCCGAAACTAAACAAGGCAGAAGGTCTTACGCCTGACGCAGCAGGGGAGTCTGTTCTACTCACAGGAGGCACACCTACACTAGGCAACACAGGGTAATAAGGTCCGGGCACACTAGAGGCATCAGCATACAGGGAATGCAGAGCAGAACAAATCTGATCCATATCTAACTCAAAGACAAGCACGTCGTGGCGCACCAGACTGTCCCAGTCAGGGAGGTCCGGCACGAGGCCGAAGCGACGACGAAAGAGGTCGTCGAGGCGGCGGAAGCAGCGGGCGGTATGGTGTGGGCAACCACACATAGTGCCGCGGAGGGGGCCGGTCTGGAGCTGGTACTGGCAGCCCCCAGCGCCGAAGCTGCCGCCCGACGCCAAGCTGCGAGAGACACCAACGCGACCACCACCACCAGAGGCACCGGGCCACTCCGGCGGGTGGTGGCCCCACGACTGCTGCTGCTGCTGCTGGGACTGCTGCTTCTGAGGCTGCTGCTGCTGTGGAGGCTGCTGCTGCTCCTGCTCCTCCTGGGCACCAGCCCCGGTCCCCTCGTCACACCCACAGTCTCCGCCCCTACCTCCACCACCCCCACGACCACGCTCCCCCTTGGGGCGACGGCCCTGACGCTGGCGCGACTGCGCCGAGGCCGCAGTTGCGGTCTCAGTGGCAGGGGCTTTCACGGCGACAGCCAGCGTAAATGCACTAAGAGGGCGCACAACCGTGAAAGATTTGGAGTGCCGCAGTACCGCTCGACTGAGCGATAGTGCGCTGGCGGGTCTCTATCTCAGACAGAGCGGTGACAAAGGTGGTAAGAGTAAGGTCACCTGGGTGTTGACTAAGGAAGTGGTCGCGGGCAGTGGCTAAGCGGTCCGGAAGGCACGTGGCAATGAGGTACAGGGTAGCGCAGAGCTGCGGGGGGAAGGCAGTAAGCTGGGCCTCCGTGCTAGTGGCACGGTAGCTAGCCTCTAGTGCATGGAGGTGAGTGGCTAGGTTAGCAACAGTGGGGAAGGCGGCGAGATCAGGGAACAATATGGGGAGGATCAGGCGGCCAGCAGAGGCGGAGGCGGGCATGGAGTAGCGCGCAACTACGACATCTAAGAATTCCTTGGCGTTCGTGACAGCAGTAAAGCGCAGACGCTCAGACAGGGGAAGGGCATGACTAATGGCAAGCTGCGCTAGGGCATCGAGACAACGCGAGCAAGCGCAGCAGCAGAAAAGGCCTCACGCAGAGCAATGGTGGGGTCAGCAGGGACAGGATCAGGCACGGAGGGGCGGGGAAGCAAGCATCGACATGCACAGCCAAGGAGTGACCATCTTGGCGCTGACCTGACAGGTGATGGCGTAGATCGACAAGCCAGGCGTCGAAGTCGGGCGCGTGCCCCTCCTCGTCCAGGCGGAGCACAGAGTCCGCCGTCGCACGACCTCAGCTACCCGGTGGGACGGCGGCACGGCGGGATAGCGGCACGGCTCAACGACGCCACGACGCCACAGCGGCACGGCGGCACAGCAACACGACGGCACAGCAGCACGACGGCACGACGACACGGAGGCACGGCGACTCGTCGGCACGGCGGCACGGCTCCATGGCAGGAACGAGGGCGAGCTCGACCGAGGCAAGCGGGGCGCACTGACTGGTGGAGGCGCGAAGGGCCAGCGGGGCGCGGAAGGGCTGGCGGGGCGCAGAGGTCCAGCAGGGGCGCGTAAGGGCGGGCGGGGCGCACAGGGCCAGCGGCTCGCGGAAGGGCCGGCCGGGCGCAACGGGCCAGCAGGGGCGCGTAAGGGCCGGTGGGGCAAGGGGCCAGCAGGGGTGCGAAGGGGCTGGCGGGGCGCAAAGGGCCAGCGGGGCGCGTAAGGGCTGACGGGGCGCGAAGGGCCAGCGGAGCGTGATAGGGCTGGCGGGGCGCGAAACGGCCAGCGGGGCACGAGGGGGCCGGTGGGGCGCGCAACGGACGACGAGGCGCGAAAGGCTATGGGGCGAGAAGGGCCAGCGGGGCGCGAAAGGGCCTGGCGGGGCGCGAAGGGCTGGTGGGGCGCGTAAGGGCCAGCGGGACGCGAACGGGCTGGCGAGGCGCGAAGAGACCAGCGGGGCGCGGAAACGGCCAGCGGGGCGCTAAGGCCAGTGGGTCGCTAAGGCCAGCGGGGCGTTAAGGCCTGCGGGGCGCTAAGAGGGGGGGGGGGGGGGGGTGGGGCAGCGAGGCGCTAAGTGAACAGCGGGGCCGGAAGGCTGGGGCTAGGGAGGAAGCTGGTGGGCGGACCTAACCTAAGCTGATACCATCTCAGAGTAGCGGAATGAACTAGCAACAAGGGTACAGGGTGGTCTTGACCTAATGAGCTGTACTCTCTAAGGCATGCCCCTATCTAGGCTATAGTAACATATACAAATATGTTTGACACCATGATACCGCATCACAGCAACCCATGCATTCTCAAGCACCTGCGTGCGCTACGCGCTACACAGTGTGCTTGCGGTCCGCCATGACGCGCATGATGCAGCCCAGCCCCGCCTTCTCCGTCAGCTTCTCGTGCACCCGCAGCGCCCGCGCACACAGCGCCGCCTCGCCCGTCCGCAGCGCGCGGTACAGGTACCTGCAGGCAGGGACGGCCGCGGCAAGGTAAGCAGCAGACCAGGAATAGAGGTGCAGTGCTTCTGCAATGAGCACGGGGGTGCAGGGGGTAATGGAGGCGAGGTGCCGCCATGCAAGTGGCAGCTCACTGTTCGTATCCTCTCTCTGATTATTCGCAGACGGCGAGTGGGAGGACGGTGGAAGTAAGGGGTGAGGAAGGGGTCGCGATAAGAAGAGAGGAAATAAAGGATGACAGGAGCTAAGGAACGAAAGGCAGAGGGAGGACAAGGGTGGAAGGGGGCAGAGGAAAAAAGATGCGAACGGGTAGAAAGGACCGAGGGAGAGAAGGGGCAAGAGATACGGGGAGAGAGGCATGAGAGGGAGTTGGGGAGGACGGAAAACGGGAAATGTGGGTGCTGTCAGTGGGGCGCACCCGTCCCATCGCATCAGCTTTTTGCACCCCTCTCACCGCATCACCATTTTGCAGTAACATGGAAACTCAATGCAACGCATATTTAGCGAAAAAAGTATCATGCGATCGCATGCTAGTCAAGCCCAAGCTCAAAAGTGCACCACCTCCACCCCTCTCACCACATGAGTGTGTCGCACCCCTCTCACCACATGACTGTGCCGCACCCCTCTCACCGCATGAGTGTGTCGCACCCCTCTCACCACATGACTGTGCCGCACCCCTCTCACCGCATGAGTCTGTCGCACCCCTCTCACCACATGACTGTGCCGCACCCCTCTCACCACATGAGTGTGTCGCACCCCTCTCACCGCATGAGTGTGTCGCACCCCTCCGACTTGAGCCCCGCTATCGCCCCATCCACGTCCTCCACCGCCTCCAGCGCGCGCTGTACCACTGCCCAGTTGGCGTCCTGCAGAGGGGGTGAGAGAAGAGGATCCACTCACACCGCGAGGGAAGTGGGATGCAGGTATATCAAGGGAAGTGGGATGCAGGTATATCAAGGGAAGTGGGATGCAGGTATATCAAGGGAAGTGGGATGCAGGTATATCAAGGGAAGTACTGCTGCCAGCTGCGGAAAGTGTAGAGGGGGGGTTTGGTTGCTGGAGATGAGCGGGGAGCGAATTGGGTGAGAGGGGAGCGAATTGGGTGAGAGGGGAGCGAATTGGGTGAGAGGGGAGCGAATTGGGTGAGAGGGGAGCGAATTGGGTGAGAGGGGAGCGAATTGGGTGAGAGGGGAGCGAATTGGGTGAGAGGGGAGCGAATTGGGTGAGAGGGGAGCGAATTGGGTGAGAGGGGAGCGAATTGGGTGAGAGGGGAGCGAATTGGGTGAGAGGGGAGCGAATTGGGTGAGAGGGGAGCGAATTGGGTGAGAGGGGAGCGAATTGGGTGAGAGGGGGTGAGGAAGGGACAGGAGTGCGAGCACACTTCACCACGAAAAGTCTAGCCACCCTTACATTCAAGCCACCCTTACATTCAAGCCACCCATCCTATTACTTCGTTTGAATACACTACTATGCATGCCTCTCATCCCTCCCACCTCGCCTCTCATCCCTCCCACCTCGCCTCTCATCCCTCCCACCTCGCCCCCATGCGTCCCTGCCACCTCGCCCCCATGCGTCCCTGCCACCTCGCCCCCATGCGTCCCTGCCACCTCGCCCCCATGCGTCCCTGTCACCTCGCCCCCATGCGTCCCTGCCACCTCGCCCCATGCGTCCCTGCCACCTCGCCCCCATGCGTCCCTGCCACCTCGCCCCCATGCGTCCCTGCCACCTCGCCCCCATGCGTCCCTGCCACCTCGCCCCCATGCGTCCCTGCCACCTCGCCCCCATGCGTCCCTGCCACCTCGCCCCCATGCGTCCCTGCCACCTCGCCCCCATGCGTCCCTGCCACCTCGCCCCCATGCGTCCCTGCCACCTCGCCCCCATGCGTCCCTGCCACCTCGCCCCCATGCGTCCCTGCCACCTCGCCCCCATGCGTCCCTGCCACCTCGCCCCCATGCGTCCCTGCCACCTCGCCCCCATGCGTCCCTGCCACCTCGCCCCCATGCGTCCCTGCCACCTCGCCCCCATGCGTCCCTGCCACCTCGCCCCCATGCGTCCCTGCCACCTCGCCCCATGCGTCCCTGCCACCTCGCCCCCATGCGTCCCTGCCACCTCGCCCCCATGCGTCCCTGCCACCTCGCCCCCATGCGTCCCTGCCACCTCGCCCCCCTGCGTCCCTGCCACCTCGCCCCCCTGCGTCCCTGCCCTGCCACCTCGCCCCCATGCGTCCCTGCCACCTCGCCCCCATGCGTCCCTGCCACCTCGCCCCCATGCGTCCCTGCCACCTCGCCCCCATGCGTCCCTGCCACCTCGCCCCCATGCGTCCCTGCCACCTCGCCCCCATGCGTCCCTGCCACCTCGCCCCCATGCGTCCCTGCCACCTCGCCCCCATGCGTCCCTGCCACCTCGCCCCCATGCGTCCCTGCCACCTCGCCCCCCTGCGTCCCTGCCACCTCGCCCCCCTGCGTCCCTGCCACCTCGCCCCCATGCGTCCCTGCCACCTCGCCCCCATGCGTCCCTGCCACCTCGCCCCCATGCGTCCCTGCCACCTCGCCCCCATGCGTCCCTGCCACCTCGCCCCCATGCGTCCCTGCCACCTCGCCCCCATGCGTCCCTGCCACCTCGCCCCCATGCGTCCCTGCCACCTCGCCCCCATGCGTCCCTGCCACCTCGCCCCCATGCGTCCCTGCCACCTCGCCCCCATGCGTCCCTGCCACCTCGCCCCCATGCGTCCCTGCCACCTCGCCCCCATGCGTCCCTGCCACCTCGCCCCCATGCGTCCCTGCCACCTCGCCCCCATGCGTCCCTGCCACCTCGCCCCCATGCGTCCCTGCCACCTCGCCCCCATGCGTCCCTGCCACCTCGCCCCCATGCGTCCCTGCCACCTCGCCCCCATGCGTCCCTGCCACCTCGCCCCCATGCGTCCCTGCCACCTCGCCCCCATGCGTCCCTGCCACCTCGCCCCCATGCGTCCCTGCCACCTCGCCCCCATGCGTCCCTGCCACCTCGCCCCCATGCGTCCCTGCCACCTCGCCCCCATGCGTCCCTGCCACCTCGCCCCCTGCGTCCCTGCCACCTCGCCCCCATGCGTCCCTGCCACCTCGCCCCCATGCGTCCCTGCCACCTCGCCCCCATGCGTCCCTGCCACCTCGCCCCCATGCGTCCCTGCCACCTCGCCCCCATGCGTCCCTGCCACCTCGCCCCCATGCGTCCCTGCCACCTCGCCCCCATGCGTCCCTGCCACCTCGCCCCCATGCGTCCCTGCCACCTCGCCCCCATGCGTCCCTGCCACCTCGCCCCCATGCGTCCCTGCCACCTCGCCCCCATGCGTCCCTGCCACCTCGCCCCCATGCGTCCCTGCCACCTCGCCCCCATGCGTCCCTGCCACCTCGCCCCCCTGCGTCCCTGCCACCCCACCTTGCACGTCTGGTCGCGCGTGGCGATAGGCGGGTCACTCACGGCCGCCTTGAGGGCCTCCGGCACGCGACCCCTGCACGCACGCGCGGGGATGAGAGGGGGAAGGAGGGGGGGGGAGAGGGGGATGGACGCAAACGGACACGCGTGGGAAGAGTCGCGCACAGCCGCGCATGCAAAGGGCGAAAGGGGCGAACGCATGCAGGGAAGGCAGGGCAGAAACGTATCGCGGCGACGCACAAGAGGCGCCGTGCGGAGCGCGCTGAGGAGGGGGCTGGGAGTGTAACGTCTGCGGACGGAAATTACCCTAGAGAATGTAAACGCATTCCGCTGCGCCTCTGGGTAACCTCGTTTTGACCCACTGGGTAGCGAGGCGTTATAGGGAGAGAGAGTGAGTGGGCAAGTGGGACTCGGCGAGAGCGAGACGCGGCAAGGGTGACGCACTCGGAGAGGAAGTGGTTGACGCGCTGCGAGCGGTCCTGAATCTTGCCGAGGATCTCCTCGGGGCTCTCCGCGTCCGCCTCGTCGTCCGACCCCATCGCCAGCTCCTCCTCCTCCGCCATGCCCGCCGCCCGCGCGCCCTCCCACCACCACGCTACGCGCCGCTACGTGCCTCTACGTGCCGCTAGGGGCCTACGTGGCCGCGACTCCGTCCGCCTCGCAGTACGTGCAGCGCGGCCAAGCGAGTGGGGAGAGGCGCAGGGGGCACTGGAAGCGATAACGCCGCGAGGGGTGCACGGTGGTAGGAGCTAGGGCGCGATGCGATCTCGACGGGCGCTGCGAGTCGAATGGCACCGTGGCACCTCGCTGTTATTCGGGATCACGCTTTGAACTAGTGGTGTAGTGCGGTGCAGTGTGGTTGAATCTAGGAAGCCGCTGACATGAACCACTGCACTTAGGTACCTACTGAGACGCAGTTCGATCGTACAGTGTCGTCCGCCCCAGGAATGGGCAATGCAGATTCTAGTTTGGCGAACATGCGACTTAGGGCGTGGAACATACGGTTCCGGAATTGGCTGCTGTTCGGAGAAACATGTTTATGCGAAACAAATACTTCACCGAATCCACGGTAGCCAAGACCGCCCGAACAACGCTGTCAGAACGGCCTCCCCTCCAAAGCCGATTCGTCAACCATACTGTAGCGCTGACGAAATTGATGAGCCGTACTCTGTCACCCCATGCACCTCGCGATAGCCGCGAAAGTATACAACATTGCTCCCCCAACGGCAATCCATGCGGAACAAATACCCAGGCGCATGTGTCGCAACCGCCTTCTGAACCAGCACGCCGAGCATTTCGAAGGGTCGCGGAAGTCGAACGAAGTGAGGTATGTTGCCTGATTTCGTGATCTTCGACTTTTTAGCCAGCCTTGTCGCTGTTCGAAAATTCGAACAGAGGTACCAGTTCAGTTTTTCTGACAGGCCTGGTTTCGGAGTTGCAAGTTCCAGCCTCGTCCGGCGTTTTGTTTAGGCATTTTCAAACCTCGGTTCCAGAATTCATAAGTCAGAACCGTATGTTTCACGCCCTTAGAGACGACGGTGCGATGAGCTTCGCATGGTTTGTAACAAAATCCTTTCGCTGTTGCATTTTGGGAGGAAGTCGCCCGCAGGCTCTCGTTCGTTACAGCAACGAACCACGCTCTGTGCGTCGCCAACCGAAGCCGACCTGCCCAAAAGTGGCACAAACCCGACCCCCCCCCCCTTTCAGGCGGAGCGAACGACCGACCCCTCGGAGTTGGTGGGAATCAGCCAAACGCCGCTCCTGCGAATGACACCTTGCTTGACGCGCCTAGCTCAGTGAGAGTACGTTTTCCCTCGGAACCCTACGAACCGCGCTACTTAGGTTTTGAGCGAACCGCTCTAGAACGCAAATCACCGTACGAACCGCGCCGAAGTGAAGTGTGGTGACACGGCCTACATACCTGCTGGATTCCTGCTGAGTCTCGTTTCTGGCTGACCGCGGCGTCCTGTTGGGCTCGGATTAGTCAGCTCGGCCTGCAGCGGCACTCGCAACCCGCTCGTGCGCGTCGCTGCATCGCAGCAAAGTAGCCCTCGCACTATCTGTCGTCGTCGCGCCGTCGCCGGCCCCCATGGCGACGTTCGAGGCGTACGAGCGGCAGTTCACCGACATCGTCGACGCCCTCTCGCGCGCCGGTAAGGCCGTCGACCCGTCAGCGGCGGGTGCGCGTGTGCTCGCTATCTGTGTTGCGCTCGCGGCTCTCCCTTGCCCCATCCGCTTCACCCTATTTCTCCTCCTCAACAGCGTCGCCTCTCGCTCTCCTTGTGCGGGTTGCGCCGTGGCCGCGCAGGGCAGTCGAGCCACTGCCTGCACGAGCTGAAGCGACGCGTGGACGACGCCGACTCGCTCGTACGTCGCCTCGCGCAGCCCTTCTCTCGCACCCATGCCGTGCCGTCCCTCTTCCACGCCGTCCCTCTTCCACGCCGTCCCTCTTCCACGCCGTCCCTCTTCCACGCCGTCCCTCTTCCACGCCGTCCCTCTTCCACGCCGTCCCTCTTCCACGCCGTCCCTCTTCCACGCCGTCCCTCTTCCACGCCGTCCCTCTTCCACGCCGTCCCTCTTTCACGCCGTCCTTTCCTCCCCCCTCCATCGCGCCATCCCTCGCTCCGCCCTGCTGTCGCCCTCACGCGCCTCTCCTCTGCCTGCGCCAATATCTCCCTCCCGCCTTCGCGCCCCTCACCCCCCCTCGCTTCCCCCACCTTCCCCCTTCCCCCGCAGATTCGCCAGATGGATCTCGAGGCGCGCTCCCTTCCCCCCGCTGACCGCGCGCACCTCTTGGCGCGACTGCGCGCACACAAGCTCGCGCTGCTGGCGGCCAAGAAGCGCGCCAAGGAGATGGCTGGGGACGCGGGGGAGGGGGGAGCGGTGGCGGGGCAACGGGGGGGGGGAGGGGGGCTGAGAGCGGCGGAGGAGCGAGCAGCGCTGATGGAAGAAGGCAGGGACTATGTGCCTCTATCGGTGTGTGCCTCTATCGATGTGTGCCTCTATCGGTATGCGCCTCTATCGGTATGTGCCTCTATCGGTGTGTGCCTCTATCGGTATGTGCCTCTATCGGTATGTGCCTCTAGCGGTGTGTGCCTCTATCGGTGTGTGCCTCTATCAGTGTGTGCCTCTATGGGTGTGTGCCTCTATCGGTAGGTGCCTCTATCAATATGTGCCTCTATGGGTGTGTGCCTCTATCGGTGTGTGCCTCTATTGGTATGTGCCTCTATCGGTATGTGCCTCTATGGGTGTGTGCCTCTATCGGTATGTGCCTCTATCGGTATGTGCCTCTATCTGTGTGTGCCTCTCTCGGTGTGTGCCTCTATCGGTATGTGCCACACTGTCTGTCTTTTCCTCTATCGGTATGTGCCTCTAGCGGTGTGTGCCTCTATGGGTGTGTGCCTCTATCGGTATGTGCCTCTATCAATATGTGCGTCTATGGGTGTGTGCCTCTATCGGTGTGTGCCTCTATTGGTATGTGCCTCTATCGGTATGTGCCTCTATCGGTGTGTGCCTCTATCGGTATGTGCCTCTATCGGTATGTGCCTCTATCTGTGTGTGCCTCTATCGGTGTGTGCCTCTATCGGTATGTGCCTCTATCGGTATGTGCCACACGGTCTGTATTTTCCTCTATCGGTATGTGCCTCTATCGGTATGTGCCTCTAGCGGTGTGTGCCTCTATCGGTGTGTGCCTCTATCGGTGTGTGCCTCTATCGGTATGCGCCTCTATCGGTATGTGCCTCTATCGGTGTGTGCCTCTATCGGTATGTGCCTCTATCGGTATGTGCCTCTAGCGGTGTGTGCCTCTATCGGTGTGTGCCTCTATCAGTGTGTGCCTCTATGGGTGTGTGCCTCTATCGGTAGGTGCCTCTATCAATATGTGCCTCTATGGGTGTGTGCCTCTATCGGTGTGTGCCTCTATTGGTATGTGCCTCTATCGGTATGTGCCTCTATGGGTGTGTGCCTCTATCGGTATGTGCCTCTATCGGTATGTGCCTCTATCTGTGTGTGCCTCTCTCGGTGTGTGCCTCTATCGGTATGTGCCACACTGTCTGTCTTTTCCTCTATCGGTATGTGCCTCTAGCGGTGTGTGCCTCTATGGGTGTGTGCCTCTATCGGTATGTGCCTCTATCAATATGTGCGTCTATGGGTGTGTGCCTCTATCGGTGTGTGCCTCTATTGGTATGTGCCTCTATCGGTATGTGCCTCTATCGGTGTGTGCCTCTATCGGTATGTGCCTCTATCGGTATGTGCCTCTATCTGTGTGTGCCTCTATCGGTGTGTGCCTCTATCGGTATGTGCCTCTATCGGTATGTGCCACACGGTCTGTATTTTCCTCTATCGGTATGTGCCTCTATCGGTATGTGCCTCTAGCGGTGTGTGCCTCTATCGGTGTGTGCCTCTATCGGTGTGTGCCTCTATGGGTGTGTGCCTCTATCGGTATGTGCCTCTATCAATATGTGCGTCTATGGGTGTGTGCCTCTATCGGTGTGTGCCTCTATTGGTATGTGCCTCTATCGGTATGTGCCTCTATCGGTGTGTGCCTCTATCGGTATGTGCCTCTATCGGTATGTGCCTCTATCTGTGTGTGCCTCTATCGGTGTGTGCCTCTATCGGTATGTGCCACACTGTCTGTATTTTCCTCTATCGGTATGTGCCTCTATCGGTGTGTGCCTCTATCCGTATGTGCCTTTATCGGTATGTGCGTCTATCGGTATGTGCCACACTCTCTGTATTTTCCTCTATCGGTATGTGCCTCTATCGGTATGTGCCTCTATCGGTGTGTGCCTCTATCCGTATGTGCCTTTATCGGTATGTGCCTCTATCGGTATGTGCCACACTCTCTGTATTTTCCTCTATTGGTATGTGCCTCTATTGGTATGTGCCTCTATCAGTATGTGCCTCTATCGGTGTGTGCCTGTATCGGTGTGTGCCTCTATCGGTACATGCCTCTATCGGTGTGTGCCTCAATCTGTATGTGCCTCTATCGGTATGTGCCTCTATCTGTATGTGCCTCTATCGGTATGTGCCTCTATCGGTATGTGCCACACTGTCTGTATTTTCCTCTATTGGTATGTGCCTCTATTGCTGTGTGCCTCTAACGGTGTGTGCCTCTATCGGTGTGTGACTCTATCGATGTGTGCCTCTATCGGTATGTGCCTCTATCAATATGTGCCTCTATTGGTATGTGTCACACTGTCTGTATTTGCCTCTGTCGGTATGTGCCTCTATCGGTATGTGCCTCTAGCGGTGTGTGCCTCTATCGCTGTGTGCCTCTATCGGTGTGTGCCTCTATGGGTGTGTGCCTCTATCGGTATGTGGCTCTATCAATATGTGCGTCTATGGGTGTGTGCCTCTATCGGGGTGTGCCTCTATTGGTATGTGCCTCTATCGGTATGTGCCTCTATCGGTGTGTGCCTCTATCGGTATGTGCCTGTATCGGTATGTGCCTCTATCTGTGTGTGCCTCTATCGGTGTGTGCCTCTATCGGTATGTGCCTCTATCGGTATGTGCCACACTGTCTGTATTTTCCTCTATCGGTGTGTGCCTCTATCGGTATGTGCCTCTATCGGTATGTGCCTCTATCTGTGTGTGCCTCTATCGGTGTGTGCCTCTATCGGTATGTGCCTCTATCGGTATGTGCCACACTGTCTGTATTTTCCTCTATCGGTATGTGCCTCTATCGGTATGTGCCTCTAGCGGTGTGTGCCTCTATCGGTGTGTGCCTCTATCGGTGTGTGCCTCTATGGGTGTGTGCCTCTATCGGTATGTGCCTCCATCAATATGTGCGTCTATGGGTGTGTGCCTCTATCGGTGTGTGCCTCTATTGGTATGTGCCTCTATCGGTATGTGCCTCTATCGGTGTGTGCCTCTATCGGTATGTGCCTGTATCGGTATGTGCCTCTATCTGTGTGTGCCTCTATCGGTGTGTGCCTCTATCGGTATGTGCCTCTATCGGTATGTGCCACACTCTCTGTATTTTCCTCTATTGGTATGTGCCTCTATTGGTATGTGCCTCTATCAGTATGTGCCTCTATCGGTGTGTGCCTGTATCGGTGTGTGCCTCTATGGGTGTGTGCCTCTATCGGTGTGTGCCTCTATCGGTGTGTGCCTCTATCGGTGTGTGCCTCTATCGGTGTCTGCCTCTATCCGTATGTGCCTTTATCGGTATGTGCCTCTGTCAGTATGTGCCACACTGTCTGTATTTTCCTCAATTGGTATGTGCCTCTATCGGTACGTGCCTCTATCGGTGTGTGCCTCTATTGGTATGTGCCTCTATCGGTATGTGCCACACTGTCTGTATTTTCCTCTATTGGTATGTGCCTCTAACGGTGTGTGCCTCTATCCGCATGTGCCTTTATCCGTGTGTGCCTCTATCGGTGTGTGACTCTATCGATGTGTGCCTCTATCGGTATGTGCCTCTATCGGTATGTGCCTCTATCGGTATGTGCCTCTATTGGCATGTGTCACACTGTCTGTATTTGCCTCTGTCGGTATGTGCCTCTATCGGTATGTGCCTCTAGCGGTGTGTGCCTCTATCGGTGTGTGCCTCTATCGGTGTGTGCCTCTATGGGTGTGTGCCTCTATCGGTATGTGCCTCTATCGGTATGTGCCTCTATCAATATGTGCGTCTATCGGTGTGTGCCTCTATCTGTACATGCCTCTATTGGTATGTGCCTCTATCGGTATGTGCCTCTATCGGTATGTGCCTCTATCGGTATGTGCCTCTATCGGTGTGTGCCTCTATCGGTATGTGCCTCTATCGGTATGTGCCTCTATCTGTGTGTGCCACACTGTCTATATTTTCCTCTATCAGTGTGTGCCTCTATCGGTATGTGCCTCTATCGGTGTGTGCCTCTATCCGTATGTGCCTTTATCGGTATGTGCCTCTATCGGTATATGCCACACTCTCTGTATTTTCCTCTATTGGTATGTGCCTCTATTGGTATGTGCCTCTATCAGTATGTGCCTTTATTGGTGTGTGCCTGTATCGGTGTGTGCCTCTATCGGTATGTGCCACACTGTCTATATTTTCCTCTATCAGTGTGTGCCTCTATCGGTATGTGCCTCTATCGGTGTGTGCCTCTATCCGTATGTGCCTTTATCGGTATGTGCCTCTATCGGTATGTGCCACACTCTCTGTATTTTCCTCTATTGGTATGTGCCTCTATTGGTACGTGCCTCTATCAGTATGTGTCTTTATTGGTGTGTGCCTGTATCGGTGTGTGCCTCTATCGGTATGTGCCTCTATCGGTGTGTGCCTCTATCGGTATGTGCCTCTATCGGTGTGTGCCTCTATCGGTGTGTGCCTCTATCCGTACGTGCCTTTATCGGTATGTGCCTCTATTAGTATGTGCCACACTGTCTGTATTTTCCTCTATTGGTATGTGCCTCTATCGGTACGTGCCTCTATCGATGTGTGCCTCTATATGTATGTGCCTCTATTTGTATGTGCCTCTATCTGTATGTGCCTCTATCGGTATGTGCCTCTCTCGGTATGTGCCACACTGTCTGTATTTTCCTTTATTGGTATGTGCCTCTATTGGTGTGTGCCTCTAACGGTGTGTGCCTCTATCCGCATGTGCCTTTATCGGTGTGTGCCTCTATCGGTGTGTGAATCTATCGATGTGTGCCTCTATCGGTATGTGCCTCTATCGGTATGTGCCTCTATTGGTGTGTGTCACACTGTCTGTATTTGCCTCTTGTTGGTATGTACGTCTATTGGTATGTGCCTCTATTGGTATGTGCCTCTATCGGTGTGTGCCTCTATCGGTATGTGCCTCTATCGGTATGCGCCTCTATCGGTATGTGCCTCTATAGGTATGTGCCTCTATCGGTATGTGCCTCTATTGGTATGTGCCTCGATTGGTATGTGCCTCTATTGGTATGTGCCACACTGTCTGTATTTGCCTCTATCCATATGTGCCTCTATCGGTATGTGCCACACTGTTCGTATTTTCCTCTATTGGTATGTGCCTCTATCGGTATGTGCCTCTATCGGTATGTGCCACACTGTTCGTATTTTCCTCTATTGGTATGTGCCTCTATCGGTATGTGCCTCTATCGGTATGTGGCTCTATTGGTATGTGCCTCTATTGGTATGTGCCTTTATTCGTATGTGCCTGTATCGGTATGTGGCTCTATCGTTGTGTGCCTCTATCCGTATGTGCCTTTCTCTGTATGTGCCTCTATCAGTATGTGCCACACTGTCTTTATTTTCCTCTATTGGTATGTGCCTCTATCGGTATGTGCCTCTATCGGTATGTGCCTCTATCGGTGTGTGCCTCCATCCGTATGTGTCTCTATCGGTACGTGCCTCTATTGGTATGTGCCACACTTTCTGTATTTTTCTCTATTGGTATGTGCCTCTATCGGTATGTGCCTCTATCGGTATGTGCCTCTATCGGTATGTGCCTCTATTGGTATGTGTCTCTATCGGTATGTGCCTCTATTGGTATGTGCCACACTGTCTGTATTTGCCTCTATCGGTATGTGCCTCTATCAACGTGTTCCTCTATCCGCATGTGCCTCTATCGGTATGTGCCACACTGTCCGTATTTTCCTCTATTGGTATGTGGCTCTATCGGGTGTGCCACTATCCGTATGTGCCTTTATCGGTATGTGCCTCTATCGGTATGTGCCACACTGTCTGTGTTTTCCTCTATCGGTATGTGCCACACTCTCTGTGTTTTCCTCTATTGGTATGTGCCTCTATTGGTATGTGCCTCTATCAGGATGTGCCTCTATCGGTATGGGCCTCTATCCGTATGTGCCTTTATCGATATGTGCCTCTGTTGGTATGTGCCTTTATCGGTATGTGCCTCTATGGGTATGTGCCTCTATCGGTATGTGTCTCTATCGGTATGTGCCTCTATTGGTATGTGCCACACTGTCTGTATTTGCCTCTATTGGTATGTGCCTCTATTGGTTTGTGCCTCTATCGGTATGTGCCTCTATCGCCATGTGCCTCTATCGGGATGTGCCTCTATCGATGTGTGCCTCTATCGGTATGTGCCTCTGTTGGTGTGTGCCTCTATCGGTATGTGCCTCTATCGGTATGTGCCTCTTTTGGTATGTGCCACTGCGTTGGGAAAAACGCTCGAACATGCAAGCGTTTTGCGTTCGAACGCTATTGTAACGCCCAAACCCTAGGCAAACACGCAAACGCAAGAGTGGGCTGCCCTCGAAAAAAAAATCGAAATTTTCGAAATTTCGAAACCAGTTTGTGCGACGTGCTGGGAAAAACGGAATGACTCGCCACCTCGCAATCTCAAGATGTCTTCCCAACTCCCAACCCCCGAAAAACACCCAACCGCACTAGACCACAAATTATCTAGTCAACCCAACCACTTCTCTACAAACCCTCTCTTCAAGAGAGAGGTATCGTAGACTCCAACCAGCGTGCTAAACCCAGATCGGGATCTCACTCCTCACGTCATTTCCCTAGATCTCAGCGTGTTTCGTTTTTTCCAGCTCCTTATTTCTTTTATGCTAAGCTATGGTTGACGCTGGCGTAACTCCTACTTCAATGGCGACCAACGCTAATGTTGCCTCAGGTGAGGCCTCAAGTTCTCCCCAAGTTAAGGAAGATCGCACGCACATAGTTTACCAGCACTTCAGAGTGCCCTTAGTTTCTAGCGCGCGCGGTAAGCAGTACGTCTGCAAGTTTTGCACGCACAAGTTTAGCGGATCCGTGGGGCGTTTGGCTCAGCATCTCACGAATTGGATGGGGGGGAGCCGACGTGAGGTGAAACTCTGCACTGCGGTAACAAAGGAGGTGGCTGAAGAGGTCCGCGCTCACTACGAGGCTAGGCTTCAGGAAGCCGAAGACATCCGCTCCGCCGAGGCAGCCTCCATTGAAGCCGTTAGCGGCCATAAGCGCAGTCGCATAACCGACTTCTTTGGCGACGAGAAGGCAGATGCGAAGAAGGCTGCGGACGAGGCAATCTGCCTCATGTTCGCGGGCCTTCGCCTCCCGGAGTACCTCGCGGACCACCCTCTCTGGCGCTGTGGAGTGCATCGGCCTCGCAGGAAGTGGCTATGTCCCCCCTAAGCGCAAGAACGTCGGCGGCGCTGGCTTGTAGCAATGCCGCGTGCGGATTGAGATGGTGCTGGGACCGGTGGTGGCCAGCTGGGTTCATGGAGTGACGGTAGCCTCAGACATGATGACCGACAGATGCGGTCGTCCGCAGGCCAACGACTTGATGATCAACGACAGTGGCGCCGTCTTTATGGAAAGCGCGGATTGCAAGATGGAAAAAAAAAACAGGTGAGTACATCCCTAGTATCCTGAGGCCGATAGCGGAGAAAGTCAGAGCGGAGAACATAGTTGCTCTCTACATGGATGGGTGCTGCAACTACGCTGCCGCCTACAAGGAGATCTTCAATGAGTGGCCCCACACCGAGCATGTGCCGTGCGCCACGCTCGTGCTCGACCTCCTCATGGAGGATGTGGGTAAGATGGCTTGGGCCAAGGGGGTGGTCGAGCGGGGCGGCGGAATCATCGCTTACATTCGGAAACATCACTGGACGCGTGGATTCTTGAGGAGTCCAGAGGTGCATGGCGGAAAGGGCTTGCAGGTAGGCTTGAGCAAAACCGGGTAATTACCCGACCCGACCCGGTTTTGCAATACCCGACCTCGGGTCGGGTAATTTCGGGTCCGGGTCGGGTAATATGCCCAGGACCCTTACCCGGACCCGGCCTTAAGGGGATGGGTAATACAATACCCGCCTGGCGGGTCCGGGTATACCCGACCCGGTTACCCTGAAAAGCGGGTAATACTACCCGCCACCTACTAGTGGGCATCCTAAAGTTGGGCTAGGCTAGGTAGGGTTCCTGAAAACGCGACTCTCAAATGAGAGTCGCGTTTTCTGGGGGTCGAATTTTGACCACCCAACTCCCTCCCTTTCACCGCACTGAACTCCTCCCCGTCTACAAACTCCAATTTCCAACCAAACTCCCTCCCATTCACCGCACTGAACTCCTCCCTGTCTACAAACTCCAACCTTTCTAACAAAACTCCCTCCCTTTCACCGCACTGAACTCCTACCCATCTACAAACTCCAACCTCTTCTCCAACTCCCACCCAACTCCCTCCCTTTCACCGCACTGCACTCCTACCCATCTACAAACTCCAACCTCTTCTTTAACAACCCACCCAACTCCCTCCCTTTCACCGCACTGAACTCCTACCCATCTACAAACTCCAACCTCTTCTCCAACTCCCACCCAACTCCCTCCCTTTCACCGCACTGAACTCCTACCCATCTACAAACTCCAACCTTTTCTCCAACTCCCACCCAACTCCCTCCCTTTCACCGCAGTTAACTCCTCCCCATCTACAAACTCCAACATCTCACAAATGCTCCACTCGTCCCCTCTCACCTCCAAAACCGTTTTGCCCCAAAACCTAAAACACAGCGCGACTTACGCCCATGTCTAGGTGGAATACCCGACCTCGGGTATTTTTTTACCCGACCGGGTCGGGTACCCGTTACCCGACACGTCGGGTAACATTTCGGGTAGCGGGTATTGATACCCGGCCCGGGTAACCCGGACCCGACCCGCCGGGTAATTTTCAGGATTTCTGATACCCGACCCGCCCTAAAAGCGGGTCCGGGTACCGGGTACCCGACCCGGTCAGGTAGTTTGCTCAACCCTACTTGCAGGTGGTGCGTCCGGGCGGAACGAGGTTCGGTACACAATTTATCGCATTGTCTCGGCTTTGTGAGGTCAAACTGTCGCTGCTACAGATGGTGCACAGTGAGGGGTGGGAGTTGTGGGCAACGGGGGTGCGGAGGAGTGCAGGGGAAGCCTTCCAAGCCCACCTCGAGGACAAGATTTGGTGGAAGGCGGCTGCCTTCTTTGTGAAGCTGATGAAGTTGCCATTCATGGCGATGCGAGCAACTGATTCCACGGCGAAAGGGATGATGGGCAGATTCTATGATCACATGCTACAGCTGACTGTGGATGTGAAGCAGCTGCTTGAGGGGGAGGATGGGCAGGAACTGCTGACGAGGGGGGAGGAAAGGGAGATTAACAAGTTTGTCAAGACGCGCTGGGATGGCAGCCTTCCTTGCCCCCTCCACGTGGTTGGTCGGATCCTTAATCCGGGCAACCAGGTGGAAGAGATCTTCCCGGATGATGTGGAGTGCACCAAAGTCTTCAAAGACTTCATCTCCCGCCACTACGAGGGACAGACCATTACCAGGAAGGATGTGGGTGAGAGGCGCGCCACCCTCGTCTTGCAGGAGGGACTCATGTCCTTCCTGAAACTCGAGGGCAGCTTTGGCATGCCTGATGCCATTAGAGATCGCTTGGCCGTGAAGGAGGGGAAGGGTTGCATGGTGCATTGGTGGACCTGGCACGGCACCGACTGCCCGGAGTTGGCCAAGCTTGCTTGCCGTGTCCTCACTCAGCCGGTGTCTGCTTCTGCATGCGAGCGCAACTGGGCAGTGTGGGATTCGGTCCACACTGCTTGGCGCAACAAGCTCGGCTCGGAGAAGCTGAAGGATTTGGTTTACATTGCGCACAACTGAGGGGGCACGGGAGGCTGGTGTTAGGGTTTGCCCGCAGCATGGTGTTGCACAGCATGAAGTGGAGTACTCGCAGCGGCTGGTTGTAGGGAAGATGCATCCTGGTTGTGTTGCATGGGAGAGGGGGTAGGTGTGTGTGATGTGATGGATGGATGTTAGGTTGGCTTGTGAATGTACCCCGAAACTTCTAATATTTTATTAATGGGGGCGGTGGATGAAGGTGCCCTTCCCGCCCTTCCTTTCCTTTCCCCTTCCCCCCCCCCCCAGAAGCCCTTTTTTTGCCCTGCCCGAAACTTTTTTAACCGTGCCCGAGCCAGCGTTTTCCTAGCGTTTGCTCCCCTCCTGGCTAAGCAGTTTGCGTTTCAACGCTAGCGTTTAAAACGCCAAACGCTTTTATTCCAACGTAGATGTGCCACACTGTTTGTATTTGCCATTTTATTGACAATGTATATATGTACAAGAGTTCCTAGTTAGGGATTGTTGAACTAGACACCATGCAGCGGAGAACTAAAAGGTGTTCTAGCAACCTTTCCAGAAGTCATTCCCCAAGTATGCAAAATCTGCTACCGATAGAGGGGCAACCTTGCACGAGGCTGCGTTGGTGCCGTCAGAGAAACGGACCTGCGCACGCCTACAAATTGTGCGGGCCTGCTCGCACTGATGGACGAGCGAAATGCGCTTGTAGAAGAAGTTGGTTTCAAACATGTGGAGCAAAAGATGGGAAGAGCCGCTGAAATCGCGAAGACAGTAAGCACCATGATGACTGCAGTCTTTGAGGAAGTCTTGGAAGGACTTTCCAATGCACCCAAAAGTCTCAAGGACCACGGGAAGAAGTTTGACATTCGGGCGGGTGCGCAGCGACGAGGCGTAGAGAGTGGTCTTCTCAGTTTGGAGGCGGTCGAACCAATGACCTTGGCGGCGTTGGAGTGGGGGAACCTCTGTTGGGGTCAGTCACAGAGATCTTCAAAGCCAAGGTTGTACCCGATTGAACGTCTCGGCAGCTGACATCAGGCGCTGCCCCGGAAGGAAATGCTGGTCTTCCAGCTGCGCAACGAAGCCCAGCTCCAGGGTGATACGATGTACCTCATGTTTGATGACAACATGTACCTTGGGCAGCGGAGAGGGTGGGAATGGATAGAAGGGTTAGAGAACGGAGAGCCACACGTGCAGGTTGCGGCAGTGGTGAGGTGAGGAATGGGGAGGCCGAGGCGGACTGCAGCAGCAATATGCCACTCGGATTCTGTCATTTGCATATGCGAGGAGGAGGGTGCCACCATAAGCCAGTCCCCGGCATGCGGGCCCTGAAGGGAGGTTAGTCGAGCCAAGCGGAGCGGGGAAGAAGCCGTAGCGCGCACCTTCTCAAGCTGGGCGGTATCTAGCTGATGAGAAAGGTGAGTGAAGAGCTTGGGATGATAGCCTAACTGAAGGTGGGACCAAGAGGGGAAACGATCGCGAACTTCTTGAGGAAGCATGGACATGGCGGAGGGGATGAATTCATCAAGACGATGAATAGTGTCGGAGGAGAGGAAGGGGGTGAAAAGCGGCACACCGTCAGTGATGAAGTGAGAGGAGAGCAGTGGTAGTGATTGAGCCCAGGTGCAAAGGTAGCTGAGTGGAGCGGTGAGGGCGAGGGACGAAGACCGAAACCGCCCAAACGAATGGGGAGGAAGGCTTGCTGATGGGCGGTTTTGGTCTGCACCGTCAGTTGAATCCAGTAACTGGGGCCAAAACGTTGGGTGAAGTAATCCAAAAGGGCAGAATCCCAAGCAGCAAAAAGGCTGTGAATATCGGGGAATGGAGAGACTATTCAAAGAAGGAAGGAGGGACGGGCTGAGATGCAATGAGAAAGGATGCGAGAGGCAATCTGGGGGTTCTCAAGCTGGTGAAGAAGGGGACAGGAGGATATGAATGAGTTGAGCTTATCACGGACCTCCGAGATGATGTGGCCGTTGGAACTAATTGGAAACCTAGCGACGCTCATGCCATTTGGGGCGAATGGAACTCCAAGAGGGAGGGCACAATCTGTTGGAAGATGCAGAGGGCACCATACGGAACACTTCGAAGGCTGGACAGCAAGGCCTAACGAGCAAAGGCGGTTCGTAAGTGCCATGAAAGCCGTCGAAATAATTGAGGGTGGACTGACGAGGAAAGTGTCGTCGGCGTAACAGGTGATGAAAATGGAAGGGAATTGCTGCTGGGTAGAGAGGATGGCATGTTGCTGCGTGAGGGCGTACAAGACGGGACCACAGGGGTCCCCTTGGCGCACACCAGAGGCATACTGGAAGGAATGAATGGTGGGGCCATTGCGAAAGTGGAGGGGGGAAGGGGAGCATAGAAGATGCGGAAGAAGGTGTAAGAAGTAGAGCTGAAAGGATTGATTAGGTAAGGACTCCAAAGCTCTATAAGTACATGGCAAGCTGAGAGAGAATGGATGAAGGGGGAATCGGAGAGAATCCCCACTGGGATCTCCAGAATCTCCAATCGGGTAATTGGAGATTGAGGGGGTCACAATTGTGTGAGGTTGGGATTTTGTGAGTACACCCCAACCCACTAGAACATTCTTAACATAAACTAGTATATAAAAGTACAAATACAAAAATGGGATTTGCAATCTATTTTTAACACACCCCCACGAACTGCAAATCCGGTCAAGGAGCACATAGCCCCATGGAACGGAGAAGGCGATGGTGGTCAGCCTTGTCGAGAGCCTTGGTAAAGAGGTCGACGATGTTGCAATCTGGGGCGATGTACCGTACCGTCAGCTGGTCACTCTGAACAAGATCTCGGATGAAGAAATGACGAAGTTCAATGTGCTTGGTGTGAGAGTGGAACACAGGATCCTTGGTGAGATGAATGGCGCTCTGGTTGTCACACCACAGGGTGGGCGACTGCTGGGGGTAGCCTAACTCAGCGAGGAGAAAGGAGAGCCAGCGTGCCTCTTGAGCAGTCATTGTGCCTGCGTAGAGCTCGGCCTCGCAGAACGACAGGGAGACTGTAGAGGATCGAGTAGAGGGCAAGCTGATAACTCCGCTACCAAGAGTGAAGCAGTACCCTTGGAAGGAGCGTCTGTCAGTCTGGTCATTGGCCCATGAGGAGTCTGTGTATCCTTCGAGCTTGACTAGAGAGGTACCACCGAGAGTGAGGATGTGAGATTTGGTGGCTTGTAGATAGCGAAGGACCCTCTTGGCTGCAGACCAATGGGAGGCAGTGTAGCGTCCGGGGAGATATACCGAGAGAGAACACTAACCGGGTAAGCCAAGCCTGGTCGAATGCACATCATGGCATACATGAGTGAACCGACTAGCTCTGGGTACGGGTCCTTGCAGGCGTCAGGAGAAGGAACTGGAGGGGCCGTGAGCTGATGCTGTAGTGGGAGTGGAGTGGAGACAGAGTTACTGGAGTCCATGTAAAAGAGCGCGCGGAGTTGGGAGCTTGGCCGTGGGCGAGAAGATTTCGAAGAAGTCGAGATACTCTTTCTGGGTGAAACCCTTAGCCACGTATCGTGCCTTGAACAGTGGAGCTTCACCTGGGAGTTGTTTGACTCGAAAGATCCATTTTCCGCCGACGATGTTAACACCGGAAGGGGGAACGACATCGTCAAACCTATTGTTGCGAATGAACGCCTCGTTCTCCCCATCCATTGCTGCCTTCCACTCCTTATAAGGCCCCTAGAGAGCTTCCTCTTTTGTGCCAGGAGTCGGAACTGTCGGGTTCTCCGTGAAGTTGAAGGAAGGGCAGTTAGTAATGTCCAGGAAGATGTGAGAGAGAAATTGGCAGAACGTGTGAAGGTTAAACAACTCCTCATGCCTGTCCTCCAGAAGTGCACAGAGGGGATTAGGGATGGAGGGGACATCACCCCCGGCAGGAGGAGGCGGGTGACCGAACACCGGATGGAGAAGGCGGTTGGTCCCCAGGCGAGAGGCGGAGCCGATCCCTTGGAACGAGTGCGACTAGAGACCGGAGACGAAGGCGGCTGTGGTGGGACCAGAGGGACAGGGCGCCTCTTTCAGAAACTGAGAACTTGATTGATTGAAATGAGCAAGAGCATACATCCTTAAGTACCGAGCATCGGAGAGGATGGGAAGGGATAAGGGAGAATCGGAGGGAATCCCAAGGGAATCCTCCCAAATCGTGGGGATTTGGGATGGATTGGGTTGGGATAGGTTGGGGATGAAAACATAGCTACACCCAACCTAACAAATATGAGTATCCCTAAAACCAAGAAAGTGTCAACACACAAAATTGTGCCAACCGAATTGCAGCCTATCTCTAACACACCCCCTAGGCTGCAACGTCGGAAGCCGTAGGGACGCCAAGTCCCATGGTACGGAGGAGACGATAGTGATCACGGCGTCCAAGAGCCTTCGTAAACAAGTCGGCGAGGTTGCAGTCAGAGGAAATATGCTTGACGCACAACTGCCCTCGCTGGACGAGCTCGCGCATGAAGAAGTGTCTCAATTCGATGTGCTTGGTTCGTTGGTGGAAGACAGGATCTTTGGTGAGGTGGATAGTGCTCTCGTTATCACACCACAGAGTCGGGGTCTGCTGAGGATACCCGAGCTCAGCCATGAGGTAGGTAAGCCATCGAGCTTCTTGGGCTGCCATGGTGCCTGCGTATAACTCAGCTTCGCAAGATGACAATGAGACGGATGATGAGCGTGTAGATCGCCAGCTGATGACACCACTGCCAAGGGTGAAGCAATAGCCTTGGGAAGAGCGGCGGTCAGCTTGATCATCAGCCCCATGAGGAGTCGCTGTATCCCTCGAGGTGAGGAGGGGTCGTGCCACCGAGAGTGAGGACGTAGTCCTTGGTGGCTTGGAGGTAGCGAAGGACGCGCTTAGCAGCCGACCAGTGGCGATTGGTGTATCGACCGGCAGCAACGTAACGCGAGAGCACACTGATGGGGTAGGCGAGGTCGGGCCTTGTGCACATCATCGCATACATGAGTGATCCGACGAGCTCGGGGTATGCCTCATCACAAGGCTCAGGCGATGGAACTGATGGAGTGGTCAGATCATGCTGCAAGGGAAGGGGAGTGGCCACTGGCTTGGCGTTGTCCATGGCAAAACGCTTGAGGACGTTGTTCACATAGAACTCTTGAGAGAGAGTGATGGTTCGAGCTTCGCGATCCCGCGAGATTTCCATCCCAAGGTAGTTCTTGAGTTCACCGAGGTCCTTCATGGCGAGAGCGTCCCCAAGAGCTTGCTTAACAGCTGCCAGCTGATCGGAGTCCTTGGAGACGAGAATCATGTCGTCAACGTAGACAAGGATGAAGAACGGGTTGTCGTTCTTGCGAATGAAGAGACTCGGATCGGCTGAGGAGGGGTGGAAGTCGAGTGACTCGAGGGTTGCCCTTCAGCTTCTTGTGCCATTCCCGAGGAGCCTGCTTCAAACCCGTAGACTGGTCGATTCAGCTTCCAGACCGTGCCGGGTGGAAAGGGTAAGGGAAATCCTTGAGGACGTTCCATGTAGATGTCCTCGGGGAGATCCCCTTGGAGAAATGCAGCAGAGACGTCCATGGAGTGAACGTCAAAGTTGCATCGAGCAGCGATGTCCCAGCAGGGTCCGAAGTGTGGGCAGTTTGGCTGTCGGAGAGAATGTGTCGAAGAAGTCCAGGCCCTTCTTCTGCGTGAAGCCTTTTGCACAGTATCGGCGCCTTGAAGACTGGGAGTTCGCCAGGCAGTTGCTTGACGCGAAAAACCCATTTGCCACGGACAATGTTAACTCCTCGCGGAGGGGAGACGTCCGTGAAAGAGTTGTTGCGAATGAATGCTTCACACTCCGCGATCATGGCTGCGAGCCACTGGGGGGAGTGTGGTCCAGAGATGGCTTCATCATATGAGTTCGGGGTCGGGATGGATGGATTTTCCGAGAAGTTAAGAGTTGGAGCGTCGGCAAGGTCGGGGAAGAGATGGCAGAGCTGACGGATGGCAGCATTGATCTCAATCAGCTCCTCATGCCTATCCTCCAAGAGGCCAGGCATGGATGCACCCCCGGCAGGAGGAGGCGGATTGAGGGAGATGCGAACAGAGAGGGCGAGAGGCGGAGCGGGACCATGAGAGCGGGTGCGGTGAGCAATAGGGACAGGAGAGGAGGGAGGTGGCGGGGGAGCAGGTGGGACATCGACATAAGAGCGTCCGTGGCGACGGCGACGATAGGTGATGGGCGAGTCGGGAGGAGAGGTGGAGGTTGGAGGCGGAAGCGGAGGTGAAGGCGGGGAGGGAGGCGCGGGGGCAGGGGGAGCCACAGAAGGAGAGGGAGGTGGAGGGGCAGCTGCAGGAGCAGGTGCAGGGGGAAGTGCAGGCGCGGGGCGGAGGTGAACGGGCAACTGAGCCAGTGGGCGAAGAGGGGTGAGAGAGAGTGGAAGGAGATGGGGAAGGTGAGAGTGAGGGGGCCGCAGGAGCGGCAGAGGGAGGAGGTGGGGTGGGTGAAGTATCGAAATCAGCCCCACACAAGCGAAGGTGGGAGCGGTGGGGGGTGGTGAAGAGAGGTAAAAAGGGCGACTCTCGTCAAAGGCGACATCGCGGCTACGAATGAGCTGATTGGTGGAGAGATTGAGGAAAAGGTAATCGGGAGAGTCCAGGTTTGGCCGAGGTAGACACAGGGTTGAGCTTTGGGTGCAAATTTTGCCGCCGTGGGTGCGACGTTCCTGAGGGTTGAGGAGGACATAAGCTGTACACCCCCATACGCGGAGAGGACGTGCACTGGGCTTGGTGCCGGTCCACAGTTCAGCGGGAGTGATGGCAGGCCGAAGAGGGTGAGGGTGAAGGTTGTACAGCAGCGTGGCATGAAGGAGGGCGTAACCCCAAAGGGAAGGTGGTGCACCAGCGTGAGTGAGAAGACAGCGAGCGATTTGCACGAGAGTGCGATTGCGACTTTCGGCAATGCCATTCTGCTGCGGACTGTGGGGAAGGGTGAAGGTCTGGCGAATGCCTTGGGAGGCACAGAACGCTTGAAGGGAATGGTTTCGAAATTCGCCACCGCCATCGGAATGGAGGCACTTGACTGAAGTGCGGAAATGATTTTGGGCTTGTCGAAGCCATGCGATGACGACATCTGGAACAGCTGCTTTGGAGGAGAGGAGGTGGACGGAGGCATAGCGAGAGTGATCGTCAACGAGCACTAGGAAGTAAGAGTGCCCGCCACGAGAGCGGACTGGAGCTGGGCCCCAGACGTCCATGTGGACGAGGTCAAGCGGGGCGGCTGCAGCAGAGGGCGAGGAAGGGTGAGGCAACTGGCGTAGTTTGCTTTGCGCGCAGTCCAAGCATGGAGGAGCGGGAGAAGTGGAGGGTGGAGGAAGTGTGTCGGGCAGGTGAAGAAGCAACTTCTTAGACGCAAGCTCGGAGAGCATGCGGAAGTTGGGATGCCCAAGACGATGGTGGTAAAGAATGGTTGGATCGGTGAGCTGACGGCAGGAGCACGATGATGTGGTGGAGGTAGAGTGTGCTTCTGTGGAAGATGGAGGTACTTGGAGTGTGTAGAGGTTGTTGGCGGTCAGTGTGAAGCGTGCAAGTAGGGCATTGGTGGTGGGCTGAAGGAGATCACAGTGATTGGAATGAGCTGGGAAGATAGTGGTTACCCCTGCTCGTTGAATCTCATGTTGTGCAAGTAATTGTGCCGAAGAGTGGGCACGCATATGCCAGTGACTGTGCCAGATGGGAAGGCTGGGCATGGAAGAGTGGAGGAACCATGGGCGACAGTTGTGAAGCTGGAGTCAGCGCCCAGAAGAGGAATGGGTGCTTGGTATGGTTTGAAAGACTCTTTGTCTCGGAGGACTGTGTGGGTTGCGCCACTGTCCAGGACGAATTCAAGCGGTTTAGATGGTGTTTGTGGAGACGTCGAGTACTGGGAACTGGTTTCATTGATCATGGGAAGGCCAGGGAACAACAGGTTGAGACGAACATCAGGACTAGGGGCATGAACGGCTGAGTCCTGACTATCCTGTGCCTCAACCTGGTTGAGCTGGCGCATGCGAAGCCAGTTGGGCGGCTTGGAGTTGATACCATTCTTGGCGAACCAGTCGTCGTCCTTCTTTTTGAAACAGGTGGCGAGCGGGTGATTGGTGCCGCCGCACACCTGACCCGCACGGGGTCCCATTTTGATGACGTAAGGACAGGGTGGGTAGCGGTTACGAGTGGGTGGCGGATTGGGGACGCGATGCTGGAGCCGGGACAGGAGCGCGAAGCGCATTTGCACGAGCCTGCGCAGTGTTGTCTTTTTCAGCAGAGAGAAGTGCGGAAGAGACTTTGGCAAAGGTTAGCTCTTCTGGCGGGAGATGGAGAAGCATGGAGCGGGTGACATTGTAAGAGGGGGTCAGCCCAACAAGCAGAGCTGCTGCAGGGGCTTGCTCTGGGAAGACAATGCCGAGTTGCTTCAGCTCCTGATGAATCCCTTGAATTTCAGCGACGTAATCTGCCATTCCAGGGCACTCCTCCAGACGCACTTGAAACATGCGGGGGATGAGGATCGCCACCCCCACAGCGGTTTTGTTGAGGAAGCGGTCGTTGAGGTACTCCCAGATGGCGTGCGCGGAGGGGTAGTTATGGTAAGTTTTGACGAGCTCGGAAGGGGTAGTGCCGACGAAGACGCCAATGATAGCGGCGTCGGCTTGCTCCCACACGCTGTAAGATTCCTCATACTTGGACATGGATTCCTCATGGGTTTTTAACTCTTCCCCTGTGGCTGTGGCCGAGAGCTTCTTGGGAAGGATCGGCATCTTTCCTTTGCCGCGATTGAGGAGGACATCCTTGAGGCAAATCCCCTCAATTTTGCGGCTTAGGAGATGCTTATCAACCCCATAGCTCCACTCCTTGAAGTTCGGGCTCGAGCCATTTGGGTCGAGGCGCAAGGGAGTGATCGGGTTTGAGAGAGACGCGGAAGGATACGCCATGATGCTCCAAGGACCCTTTCTCCGCGCGTAGCGCAGCTCTTAAGTCGCCGATAGGCACTTCGGCGATTTTCAACACTCGGAGAAGAGGAATAGCCGATAAAGAGGGAAATCTGAACGCCAAAAATCTATGGAAACCCGCGATGTGCTGCTGCAATCCCGCTGCTCCGCGACCCCCCCTTTTCCGCTTCGCCGCTGCCCCCTTTCCGCTTCGCCGCTGCACCCCCCCGCTGTTGCAAGGGCGACGGGCGACAGCCCGTCCAGCTTCGACGAGCAGATGCGGGGCGACGGGCTCAGCCCGATCAGGTGCGACGAGCAGATGCAGGGCGACGGGCTCAGCCCGATCAGGTGCGACGAGCAGATGCGGGGCGACGGGCTCAGCCCGATCAGGTGCGACGAGCAGATGCGGGGCGACGGGCTCAGCCCGATCAGGTGCGACGAGCAGATGCGGGGCGACGGGCTCAGCCCGATCAGGTGTGACGAGCAGATGCGGGGCGACGGGCTTCAGCCCGAAAAGAAGCGCCGCGCTGAGTTGAGGCGACTAGAAAAGCTTTGCGTCGTAAGACGCAAATGCTAGGCTCCAACGGAGCGAGAGGATCAAGAGCCGCTTAGGCGGAAACGAGCTCTGATACCATTCAGAAACTGAGAACTTGATTGATTGAAATGAGCAAGAGCATACATCCTTAAGTACCGAGCATCGGAGAGGATGGGAAGGGATAAGGGAGAATCGGAGGGAATCCCAAGGGAATCCTCCCAAATCGTGGGGATTTGGGATGGATTGGGTTGGGATAGGTTGGGGATGAAAACATAGCTACACCCAACCTAACAAATATGAGTATCCCTAAAACCAAGAAAGTGTCAACACACAAAATTGTGCCAACCGAATTGCAGCCTATCTCTAACAGCCTCCTATAGGAGATTGGTGAGCCGGGCTCGACGCACGGGGAAGGCGGAGCAGGAGGAGGTACCGTTGCAGAGGATACCGGAGAGGCCGGGTGAGAGACGCCTAAAGAAGGCTCCGGAGAAAGGGCAGCGGCCGGAGATGAGGCATCGAAGCCTACCCATACAATGTCGGGGGAGGTGGATGAGGCATGCCCGTGGTCGTAGAGATCGAAGACGAAATCATGGCTGAGAATTAGCTGTCTGGTGATAGGGTTGAGGAATAAGTATTTGGAGAGTTGAAGTTGTGTCCCAGGTACATGTAGGTCTGGGTTTTTTTACCAAGCTTGTCACCTTGCTTCATGCGCTTGTGAGGGCTGAGCAACA
>BQMB01002006.1:0-320000 GCA_027943415.1 Closterium sp. NIES-67
CACCACCAGCACCACTCCCTCCTCCGCTACCTCCGCCGCGCCCAGCCTTGGGGCGGCGACCCTTACCCGGACGAAACTGCACTGCGGCGGCTGTCTCCACAGCCAGAGCCGTCTCAGCAACCGCAGTAGAACCGTCGGAGTACGAGCACTGAGAAGGGGCACAGCCCTGAAAGATAGAGACTTGCACGGTACCGCTAGACAGGGCGATAGAGCGCTGACGGGTCTCTATGGCAGACAGGGTGTCGACAAAGTCAGTGAGGGTGAGGTCAGCGGGGTGGAGACTAAGGAAGTGATTGCGGGCGGTGGCAAGACAGTCAGGGAGGCAGGTGGCAAGCAGGTAGAGGGTAGAGCAAATAGGGGGCTTAAACACACGAAGCTGAACCTCAGTGCAGGCAGCGCGCCAGGTTGTGTCTAGCGTGCGCAGGTGGGCGGCTAGGTCAGCGACAGTGGGGAAAGACACAAGGTCAAGAAAGAGGATGGGCAGGATCAGGCGACCTACAGAGGCAGAGGGTGGGATGAAATAGCGCGCAACAGCCTCTAGGAAATCCTGCGCAGTCCTGACTGACCTGAAACGGGGGTGCTCGGACAGGGGAAGGGCATGACTAATCGCAAGCTGTGCGACAGCGTCACGCGACAACCAGACAGCACGGGCAAGGGCAGCAGCTGCAGCGGACTCACGGTCAGCAGAGGTGGGGTCAGCGGAGAGGGCAGCAGGGGGGTCCGGGCAGGGAAGCGTACCGTCGATGTGGACGGCCAGGGAGTGGCCGTCCTGCCGCTGACCAGTCAGGTGTCGTTGGAGATCGACGAGCCACGAGTCGAACGCAATTGGCTGCCCCTCAGCATCAAAATGCAGGACCGAGTCCGCCATCATGGTTGCAGCAGGAGGAGAAAGACTGTACTGGGCAGGAGAGCGCGGCGTACAGCGGTGATGTGCGGTGCAGAGCGGTACTGTTCGGTGGAGGGAGGTGCAGTTTGACAGGGTGCAGTGCAGGGTGGTGCAGTGCGGTGCAGTGCGAAGCAGAGCGGTGCAGTGCGGTGCCGTGCCGTGCAGAGCGGTGCCGGGCGGTGCAGCGCGGTGCAGAGGAGCTGAGGATGGCGACGAGGCGTCTAGAAGACGGGGCCGCGGGCGACAAGGCGATGGGGTCGGCAAAGAGGCAGGGCCGGCAGGGAGACGGGGCCGGCTAGGCGACGAGGCCGGCTAGGTGACGGGGTCGCAGGGCAACGAGGTGACGGGGCCGCGGGGCCGCGAGGTGACGGGCCGCGGGGCCGCTAGGGGACGGGGCCGCGGGGCCGCTAGGGGACGGCCGCGGGGCCGCTAGGGGACGGGGCCGCGGGCCGCTAGGGGATGGGGCCGCGGGGCCGCTAGGTGACGGGGCCGCGGGCCGCTAGGGGATGGGGCCGCGGGGCCGCGGGGCCGCTAGGGGACGAGGCCGCGGGGCCGCTAGGTATCAAGGCCGCGAGGCCGCGAAGTGACGGGGCCGTGGGGCTGCTAGGGACGGGGCCGCGGGGCCGCTAGGGGACGGGGCCGCAGGGCCGCGAGGTGACGGGCCGCGGGGCGACGAGGCGGCTAGGACCTAGGGCGGAAGCGCTAGGAGGGGGGGACCTACCTACTCATGATACCATGTTCAAGTGAAAGAATGACTAGAACTAGGCATACAAGGGAATATAACCTAATGGGTTGTACTCCCTAAGGCACAACCCTATATAGTCTACAAAAACATACAATATATGTTTGACAATTAAGATCCATTGTCCGAAAAAAAGACCCAGGGTCCCTTTTTCAGGGGGGTAATCATGCCGGGAGATTACGGTAACTACTCCAAACCACCTTAAAACTATCAGCACACCCCTAAAACACCTTCCTCCCTTCCTCCCTCCCCCCTCCATCCCCTTCCCCTTCTTCCGGCTCCTCACCCCGAAAGTGGCCTTCGTGAAAAAGTGGGAGAAAATAAAATAGCTATGAGTAATGCTTAAATGGTGTGTTATTTGGCAACCCAAAATTACGATGGGAAAGTTGTGTGCACTCATGAGGCCTACAAACGAGTGAAATAGCATAGATGCAATACATTGTGCAATGAAGATGAGAAGCATGCAAGCTGAATGCAAGGAAGCAAGGACGCATGTAAGGCGGGAGGGAAGAGACAATTTACGAGAGGAAGAAAGGCAATCCAACCGAACTATTTGTCGCAACGGGGAATGGTGCAACTGAAACGCTCACTCACGTTCTTCCTTTCTGCTTTCCTCCTCTTTCTCCTCTTCCCCCTCCAATACACATTGCCGCAGCACGTAGATCGCACACCGTCAGCACACATGGCACCAGTGCGCACACCTCTAGCAAGCACGGCGCGACGGAGCCAAGCGACATCCTAGCAAGAGCTTAGCAGCAGCCAAGCAACAAGCCACAGACAACCTCGCAAAAGCCTAGAAACAGCCTGAGAGCCTGGCGCTAGCGAAGGTGCGCATGAACCTACCACGCATGGTGCAGAGTCCTAGCGTGCCAGGCGCGCACGGGGAGATGCAGCCAAGCAGCGTGCCAGCAACAACCTAGCAAAGGCCTAGCGAACAGCCAAGCAAAAGCTTAGCAACATCTTATCTGCGGCCTAGGACAAACCTAGCAGGATCCTAGAAACTGACTAGAAACCCATGAGCTACGTAGGCAATACAAGGTGAGGGAGAGTACGAAAGTCTGACAAGGACTATGAGATATATATGAGTAAGAGAGTGTCAAAGCAGGTAAACAAGAGAAGGCAATGCAAAAGGATAGTTAAGGACACTCACCTCCTTCGGTAGCACTCGAAGTTTCATGCCCATCGTAGCAGCAACGATTTCTCCCTTCGCCAACAAGCACTAGGCAAACGTGCACAATGCCAGTGCGCATTGGGCTTGTACGCAGGGCGCCAGCGCCAGCGCGTGCACGGCACCAGCACCCGCGTCAGCGCCCGCGCGCACCGTGTTAGCGCCACCACCAGCGCGCACGGCGACAGCGCCAGCACCAGCACTTACGGCGCCAGTGCGAGCGCCCGTGCACTTACGGCGCCAGCGCCCGCGCACACCGTGCCAGCGCCACCACCGGCGCCAGCACACGGCGACGGCACCAGCACTCATGGCGCCAGCGCCGGCGCCCGTGGGCACGGCGCCAGCGCCCGTGCGCACACGGCACCACACCAGCATCAGCGCGCGCACGGTGCCAGCGCGAGCGCCCGAGCGCACGGTGCCAGCGCCAGAGCGCATCGGGCCAGCACGCACGGCCTCAGTGCAAGTGCCCACGTGCATAGTGCCAGCACCCGCGGCCACGGCGCCAGCACCAGTACGCGCACGGCGCCAGTGCCTGTGCACACGGTGCCAGCGCCAGCACCCGCTTTCACGGCGCCAGCACCAGCGCCAGCGCCTGCACGCACGGCGCCAGCGCCAACACCCCCACGCACGGTGCCAGCACCCGCGCGCATGGCACCAGCACCAGCGCCAGTGCGCACGGCGTCAGCGCCAGCACGCACGGATTTAGCGCCAGCACCAGCGCCATCGCGCACGCCGTCAGCGCCAGCGCCAGCGCGCACGGCACTAGTTGGAACTAGAGGGGACTCGGAGTTATTGTTGGCTAGGAGCTATGGGGGACTTAGAGATGTGGTTGGCTTGGAACTGAGGGGGACGGGGAGCTATTGTTGGCTAGGAGCTATGGGGGACTTGGAGATAGGGTTGGCTTGGAGCCACGGGGGACGTGGTAGAAGTATCGAACACAAGTTCACCAAAACCCTAGCGCGGTTGGTCAGTTGTCACCTAACTCCAGCTCAGCTCTATACATCTCTCATTCAATATACAGAAATGTACATTATATCATAGATAGGTTGTAGTATATATAATAGGATATCATGCAATTGTACAACTTTGGCTCCCTGTTGCGATTTGTTTTGTATGGTTTAACATCATTTGGAATCAGAACATCTTACATAGACCTTTAAATAATATTATCCATAATTGGATACTAGAAACCACAGTACGCATAATCTCACATATGGTACTATAAATCTCACATATTTTTATCTCTTTAATGTTTAACTCTCATGGTGGTACCATCACTAAAGTATTGGAATTTTGCTATTGATATCATACTGATTTTATCACACACCACATGCTAATAAAAATAGCGTAACATTCTACACAACCCTTTCGACGTGAAGTCGAAACTTGTATACGATTGAATTATATGAAAATATATTTTTCACACATGTATGTGCATGAATACAACATAAAACCATAAAATGAGGCAAATTAACTGGGATGCTTGTGTGTTATGAATAATAATTGAGAGTCCGCGGAATAATAATAGCGAGTACAAGAATGGAAGGCTAGCACTAAAAAGCGAGAGCTCTAGCTGGGCGACGACCTCGGAGGGCTAGGTTGGGTACAGGCGTGGTCGAAAAGGCCAGAGGGCGAGCCAGCCTTGGGGTTGCATCGGAATCGGACCGAGCATGGTCTTCCGAGAGTTCGGGTGTACGCGATTGCAGTACAACCCGGTAAGGAATAAAATTACATACACTACCCCCCCTTCTAAGGAAGGTGGTCAATATCAGGAACGCCTTTTCGGGTAAAATACGATTTGAGCACCGAATGTTCCTGAAGCGAGTCGAAAGTGACCCATGTGTCGTCTTCGCTTGTACGGTCGGTCCAGCGGACAAGGAAATCCATGTGTTGTCTAGTGGTGTTGATATGAATGCGATGACTGAGAATTCGGAAAGGCTCAAGTGTCGGTTCGGCCATCGGGCGGACACTGAGGACGGCCGCTGGTCGTGTGACTGCTGACATGCTGGCGACGTAAGGATGAAGTAGGCTGATGTGGAAAGCGTCGTGGATGCGCCACTCGTCCGGGAGTAATGATTTCGTCGTGATGGGTGTCACCATTTTGACGATGCGGAATGGCTTGTTAAATATTGGGCGAAGTTTGCATGGCAGGGGTAGGCGAAGGTTCTTCGTATCGAGAATGACTAATTGCCCAGTGGCCATGGTAATATTCCATCGATGAAGATCGGTGTAGCGTCGGGCTGTGGTGTCGGATTTTTAGATGAACTCGATTGTTTTTTTCCTGAGCGGTCTGTAGGTCGCTGACAAACTGCTGGGAGCGGGGCACGGGATTTCTTATGTTGGTCGTCGTAGGTACGGTAGGATCCATACCGTAATTGAGGAAGAAGGGCGGGTGATTAGTCGTGGCAGATGGGGCAGCATGGGCAGGAATTCTTCCCACCGAGCAGGATCAGGGCAGTTGGTACATATCAGCTGCTCCATTATTTTATTTGTGCGCTCTGTCTGGCCGTCGGTTTGTGGGTGGTAGGCGGACAAAAATTGCAGGCGGTTGTCGTACTGTTCCCAGGTCTCCTTCCAAAAGATGGACGTGAACTTTTGGTCTGGCCAGAGGTAGACTTCTTCAATTAGTAATTCCTGGAGGAGTCGGTACCCAAATGCGGGGACCCAAATGCGGTCAGTGCCGGCTTATAGGAAATAAATTATCTTGGTCGTGGTGCCTTGCTGATGGAGGTTGCTGGTGAAGAACGGGTCGGTGGTGTATCTGTCGGCAAATAGTATGGTGAGGAGCGGGTTGGATTTTGCTATGATGACGGGCGTGTCAGTGCGTCGGCGATGTTATTCGCCCCAAATTTGTACATGATGGTGTAATGGAAGTTGCTCTCATGGAAGTCCAGCCAGCAAATCTGTCGTGGGTTGAGGTTCGACTGCGCGCGGAGGTACCGTAGGGATTTGTGGTCTGTCCGTTCTGTCATGTCGGCTCCCGTCAGGTAGCAGCGCCACACTTTGAATGCATGCACGATGGCAACCATTTCTTTGTCGTGGACGTGGGAGTTGCGCTCAGCAGCCTACAACTTTCTAGACTCATACACGATTGGCTGGAGTCAATCAACGAAGTCATGTAACAGTACTGCGCCGATGGCGAAATCGCTGGCATCCGTAAAAAACTTTGAACCGTCGTGATGGATCAGCAATTTATAGGACCGGGGAAGACATCAGAAAATTTATGAGTTAGTCGAAAGTAGTCTGCTGTCTCTATTCCCACTCAAACGTAGTGCCCTTCCGCAGCAGGTCAGTATAAGGTCTGGTTGTCCCTGCCATATTGGAGATAAAACGCCGGACGATTAATGAACCCAAGAAAACTCTGGTGCTTCTATAAATTCATGGGCGGCTTCCACTTGCGCATGGTTGTGATCTTCTTCGGATGGATTTTAATGTCGTCCGCTCCAATGACGTGTCCCAAAAAATTCAGTTCAGATTTTAGAAACTCGCACTTTAGGTAATGAGGCGGTCTGCTGCAGCTGTTAGAAAACCGTGTCGAGGTCCTTGAGGTGTTATTTCTTGGTGTTGTTGAATATGAGAATATCATCGAGGTAGACGACGACACACTTGTCAAGCAGATCTCTGAACACGCCATTCATGGCCAGCTAGAATGTTGACTGCGCGTTCGTGAGGCCAAATGGCATCAGCGTATACTTGTAGCTGCTGTAGCGGGTTCGGATCACCGTCTTGTGGTAGTCGTCAGCAAAGTCGCGGATCCAATGACGTGTCCCAAAAATTTCAGTTCCGATTTTAGAAACTTGCACTTTTGGTAATGAGGCGGTTCTGCTGCAACCGTTAGAAAACCGTGTCGAGGTCCTTGAGGTGTTGTTTCTTGGTGTTGTTGAATATGAGAATATCATCGAGGTAGATGATGACACACTTGTCGAGCAGATCTCTGATCACGCCATTCATGGCCAACTGGAATGTTGAGGGCGCGTTCGTGAGGCCAAATGGCATCAGCGTGTACTTGTAGCTGCTGCAACGGTTTCGGATCGCCGTCTTGTGGTAGTCGTCAGCGAAGTCGTGGATCTGATGGTAACCACCTCGCAGGTCGATCTTGGAGAAGAAGCGAGCTCCGCGAAGTTGGTCCACGCGATCGTCAGCACGTGTGATTGGGTAGCGAAACTTGATCGCTTTGCGATTCAACCCCGATGATCAATGCACACTCGGAACCCTCCGTCTTTCTTGGGTGGGCGCCACGAATGGGGACGTGCTGGGGCGGATGAAACCCTTCTCCAGCAGATGGTCCAGCTAGCTCCGCAACTCCATGAGTTCGGGCTGAGTCAGCCGTTACTGTGTCATGACGATTGGCTGCACGCCAAGTTCTAGCTCATTCTTGTGGTCCTGGGGGCGCTCATGTGGCAATCCGGACTCCCAGGACCACTTGGTTACGAATAATAACTGAGAGTGCGCGGAATAATAATGATGAGTACAAGAATGGGAGCCTAGCACTATATAGCGAGAGCTCTAGCTAGGCGACAACCCCTGAGTGTTAGAACTCAATCAGAACTCAAACACTAACCACTGATTTAAAAGGGCTTGTTAATAGCGGGTCAGTGCACCCATAGCCTCCCAGCCTCTGCACCTGTGGCCCTTCCCCGAGGATCTTCTCAAGGGTAACCCCAGCGGGTCTCTCGACACCCCCCCTCGCCGGGATAGGCGGAGTAAACAAGCGCCTCTGCAGCGCTAGCACTGAGAATTGAAGCCGAGTCACCAACGCTCTAATACCATGTTAGAACTCAATCAGAACTCAGCCACTAACCACTGAGTTAAAAGGGCTTGTTAATAGTGGGTCAGTGTGTCCATAGCCCCCCAGGCTCTGCACCTGTGTCCTGAGGATCTTCTAAAGGGTAACCCCAGCGGGTCTCTCGACACGGAAGGCTAGACTGGGTACAGACGTGGTCGAAAGGACCGGAGGCGGCGCAATCCAGCCTCGGGTTTGCGTCGGAATCGGACCGAGCCTGGACTTCCGAGAGTTCGGGTGTACGATATTGCAGTACAACCTGATAAGGAATAAAATTCATTACATTGTGATAATTTGTGTTACAAAACCATATAACGAAGCGGTAGCGTACACTTCAATCCCCCGAACTTCGTTTGTGCCACATCCACGAAGCTCTGTGGTGCTCCGCTGAATGCATCTTCGACCCATCACATCCCCCGTATCCACCTCACCCTGGTTTTTTCGCAACACACGCTTTACGATATCGTTAGCCTTCATCTTCGCACCCAGCTCATCATTTTGTCGCAAACTGGCAACGCATTCGAGCCGCCAGGAGCACATGAGTGCGACATCGTGTGAACAGAACTTACGTAACGTGCCCTAACGAAAGTTCTGAAATCCACAACGAAATGCTTTTGTCCTTGGAAGCAGGAAAAATCTCGGTACAGTTAGTGTGATAATTTCTATGGTTATACGACTCGTTTTCAAGAGTTGATTCCTTGACGGTCTTTATAAACTGCCCAGGGCACTTCAGTGTGGAAACTACCAATTTCATCATCCCACATTGCTGTCTCCTTCTGGCTGTGCGCTTCGCTATCTTGGCGATAGAGTCACTTTCACCTACAGCATAGCGAGCCCCCCTGCGTGAGCCTTTATTTCAATCACCTCACAATCAACTATTGGAACAAGGCCCTCGCGCGATCCCAAACAGCACCATTCTACTGTCGGCGCACCACTCTACTCAGTAGCGATCCAGTGCTTCCGTTCGCGCCGGCAGGGCAGCCTTGCTTGCTGATTCCCAGGGCTGGAAACATCTCCATTTGTTGTAAGTCGGTACCAGACAGCAGCACGAATAGGCATAAAGTAGACCACTCTCAAAACTCTCCCCACGCGTACTCTCACTCCTTGTCCTCAAGCTCGTCTTGTTTCTTTCGCTCCGAGTTTCCTTCCTCCCCCGGCCGAGCCAAAGTTTGTGGAGCTGAGAGTCATACGGTCACGCTCACGAGTACGTCCAGTCACGAGTATGATCGATTGATCGGAGCGAGACCTCGACTCCTTCTCCCCTCAAGCCCACGTTTGCCGTCATGATTTCGCGAAGCTGAACATTGCCTGCAGCTAAAACCTGCCACGCAGACAGACGACCGGGTTGAGGAGTGGGAGAGAGAGAGAGCAGACGGAGGAGACGGCATGCTTAGGGTTTAGGGGCCAGTTAAGGCGAGGCATCCGCTGCCACTGAAGAGCCACGCGGCTCTCGCGCGCCGGGAAGGGAGGGCGAGAGAGAGGGCGCTGCGGTCACACCGCTGCCACGGCGGCGTGGGGCGCTTATGACCGGCAGCTTGCGCCGAAGAAGGCGACGAAGGTCGCGACAAGAATCGCCTCCATGACCCAAACAGACTCCCACCCCGGCTCTGAAGCACATCGTGGTGTATTTGACGCGGACAGTCTGTCCCCTCTCGTGCGCGCTCCGGCCCCGCTTGTCCAATCTGCGATCGTCAACTCACTGTGCGCCGAAACCTCGTTCCGCCCGGCTCCGCTCCCCCTTGTTCCCCTGGCTCCGCGGTTTTCCGCTGATTTGAATGCTGCCGCCGATTGTTCGAAATTCTCCAAGAACGCATTAGGTGATGAGCTGATTGGTGGGCAATACCGTCGCATCCGTCGCGTCGGCGCGGGGTCGCAGGCTGTCGTCTGGGAATGCGAGGACATTGCGACATCGCTGCGGGTCGCATGCAAGAGCTACGCGATCGAGCAGGCTCCGATGCGCGACATTACGGCGGAGGTGCGATCGCTGGAAATCGTGGGCGACCATCCGAACGTCGTGCGACTGCTCGACGTGATCGTCGAGCGACGAAGCAGCGTCGCAGGAGGGCCAGACACTGCGTGTACCCTGAACCCTCGTACAAGGGTGCATGGCACGCGCATCACTGAAGCTGAAACGAGACGACCTGCGACAAATGCGGTGGTTAAGGACCGTTCGAATCATGTGGCAAGCGCTGCTGCGACAGGTGCAGCTGGGACAGGCGGAGCTGGGACAGGCGCAACCGCAGTGAGTGCCCAGACAGACCTACCTCCTACAGCCGCTTCCGCGCGTCCGATATCTGCCGCGTCATCTCAGCCGTCCGATGCATCCCTTGACGCGGAGGTGCACGTGCTGATGGAGCTGGTGCCCGGCGACGACCTCCTGACTGAGATTCTGAAGCGCGGCCCCATCGCCGAGCCGCTCGCGTCGGCTTTGTTTCGCCAGCTCGCATCGGCCGTCGCGTACTGCCACGCGTCGGGCGTCATGCACCGCGACATCAAGCCGGATAACGTTCTGCTGCTCCGCCCTCCTCCTGGTACCGCCGTCGGCGGGTCGTGCATTGTGACGGAGCATGCGGCAGGCTGTGCGACGGAGCCGGCGTTGGAGAGAGTGGCGAAACAAACGGGCGAAAAAGCAGCATTCGCAGGAGCATTATCTGCAGCGCCATGTCACATGGAAAGAGGAGTAGCTGACCCACCGAGCTCAGGCCGACCGAGCACCAAGGCTGGCATTACGGTAGTGAACGGAGCCACGGCAGCGAGCAGCGCGGCTTTACTGCCGGCGGGCGGGGGAGAAAGGCATCGCGTGAGCCCCGCGCGGAGGAGAGCCTCTGGGGATGGCTCATGGGCGCGCGGCTGTTCCCTTCCGCTGCCGCTGGTAGAGCCGCGGGTTCCGACGGGCTCGGCGCGCAGGGCAAGGGCGCGGACAGTCCGCTGAGGGTTGTCCCTGGGAAGGTCGTGGGGCGGCGGTTCGCAGGGAGGAGCACGCGCGTGCATCCAGTGGTGGGGGATGAGCCGACTAGCGGCGCTACTGAGTTGACCGCGCAACCCGCTGCTGCTCCTGCTGCTGCTGGTGCTGCGCACTCGATCTCGCACGCGCGCTCACAAGCTTTTGACCCCCAGCCTTCCGCTTCCGCCACTCTCCATTCCCCGATTGCTTCCGCCTTCCCCTCGTTCTCGTCCACCCTCTCTGGCGCCCTTGCGCCTGCGCCCTCCCCCACATCCGTTCTCCCTCGCCTACGCTTGTGTCGCACTTTCTAGCACACACGTCCACACCCACCGTTCCCCGCCCTCTTTCTTTTACCACTGGCGGAGGGCTTGGGGAGCGGTGCTCCCCCTTCCACGGCGATTCCACGGAAAGCAGCACGCTTTCCGCCATGGGCGCGGGGTGGGCGCACGTGGGCGCGGAGAGGGGCATCTGGGGGGTGAAGCTGGCGGACTTTGCGCTGTCTACAGTGGTGGCGGGGGGGATGCGCGGGGCGATGGCGGACAAGGGCGCGGGGACGCGGCAGTACATGGCGCCCGAGATACTGCTGCTGGAGGTGCGGCGGAGAATGGCAAAGGAGAGGAGGCGGAGTCAGGGCAGCAGGGGCGGGGAAGGGATGAGGGGAGGAAGGAGATTGGGGAAGGAGGGAATGGAAAGAGAGAAGCAGTGGGGGGAGGAGGGGTGGTGAGGGGAAGTGGGGAGAAGGATGGAGGAGGGGAACAAGGCACCGTGGAGAGCAGTGAGGTTGATGAAGCGAGGTGGAAGGATGAAGCAAGACCTGATGAAGACGAGGATGCAGGCAGTGAGTGCGGCTATGGCATGAAGGCGGATGTGTGGAGCATGGGCATCACGCTGTGCTCCATGCTCACTGGCCGACTGCCCATCGTCAAGCCGGCTAAACTGCTGGCCATCATGCACGCCCAGCAGCAGCACCAACAGCAGCAGCAGCAGTGGCAGCGGCAGCACCAGCAGCAGCAACAGCAACAGCAGCTGCAGTGGCAGCAGGAGTGGCAGCAGCAGCAGAGGTGGCAGCAGGGGGAGCAGGGAGTGTGGCAAATGTGGCCAAGTCAATCCCAGGGTAGGGAGGGGGGGCAGCATTATATGGGGGGGCAGGCATCACCATGGGCAGCAGCAGCAGCATGTGATGGCGTCTCAATCTCAGAATGACCCCACTCAGGCGATCTATGCACCCACAGCATATGCTTCGCACAGCTACACTGGCAGGGACCCTGCATTCTCTAATGTCACTCTCCACACACTCACCTCAGCCCCTATTTCGTCTTCAGATACCAGCATGGTACCTGTTGACATGAACAGTAGTTTGCAGATAGACTTCGAATCTCCTGGCTGGAAACGAATCTCCCCAGCTGCGAAGGATCTCATCCGCCGAATGCTCTGCATCAACCCTGATCGACGGCTGAGCTCGCTTGAGGTGTTGGAGCACCCATGGCTGAACCAACGGTCTGTGAGAAGCCGGGACTTGTCTGCACTTTGCCCTGCCCTGCTTTTCCATAAACCCTACCCATCCACATCCGCACCCACATGCACATCCACATTTACATCCACATCTGTGCCCTCGTTTTTAGAAAATGCATCCATAATGGCATTGTGAGAGCTTCACATGTCAAGGGATGCTTGGTTGCCAGCATGGCATGGTTTGCAGCAGGCAATGTGGTGCGTGGCAATGCAGTAAGTGAGGGTGCTTGGCCAAGCACCTTTTCCCTCAAGATTGGCTTCAACTCCTTCAAGGATTCAATTTCTTTGTCGTCTTCCAGATTAGCTTATTGTAGGATATTTGGGGGTTTATAGGCTGATAGGTTGTTGCATAGCCACCTCAGCTGTGCTAATAATGCAACTAGTGGGTGTAGGATTTAGAGTTTTGTGGTAAATTAGCACCTGATTGCAAAACCAGCACTGCACCAGATTGTCGTTATGGACGCGCTTACGCTTCCCCTCTCCCCCTCAGCTTATAACCCGAGCCTGAGCCGGATAGTCTGGTCTGGTGGTCCATGAGATTTCGAGGTTCACCAGACCATGGTTGTTTGTTTGACCACGCCAAATCGAACCGAAACAAACAGCCATGCGCCAGTTGCCGCTGGCCAGCCCCCGTACCCCACACAACCTATTCGTCTCGACATTGGCAGGGGAGCGCATTGATCGATGCACAAATTCACGCGCTCTAGGGTTTGTTCCATGCGACAATTTAGGTGCCACAATTCGGTTAGTCACAACTGCCGAGATGGCTTTTGCGGCAAGGTGCCACAAGTTCGGCAAAACTCGAGGGCGAGAGGAGGCGAGGGCGATGTGGGGGGTTTCGCCGAACCTAGCCGTGACTTGCGCCAAACTTGCCTTTTCTTCACCCACCGTTCCCCCATGCACTATGTGTCAAACATGTTTATCTACAATGTTTGTATAGACTGTATAGGGTCATCTCTTAGAGAGTACAACCCTTAGATATATGTCCTTGTACAATTCTTTCTAGTCAATCATTATTCAGTTTTCCTTTAAGATGGTATCACCCGTAGGTTGGTTCCCCTCCACCTACCGCTTCCGCCCGTGCCTCCTAGGCCCCGCCACCCCCTCCGTTCCTCCTAGGCCCCGTCGCGCCCCCCTGGGCCCTACCGCGCTGCCTAGGCCCCATCGCGCCCCCCTGGGCCCCATCGCGCTGCCTAGACCCCGTCGCCCCCCTGGGCCCCATCGTGCCTCCTAGGCCTCGTCGCGCCCCCCTGGGCTCCATCGCGCTGCCTAGGCCCCGTCGCGCCCCCCCTGGGCCCCATCGCGCTGCCTAGGCCCCGTCGCGCCCCTCCTGGGCCCCTTCGTGCCCCGTAGGCCCCGTCGCGCCCCCCTGGGCCCCATCGTGCCTCCTAGGCCTCGTCGCGGCCCCCTGGGCTCCATAGCGCCTCCTAGGCCCCGTCGCGCCCCCCTGGGCCCCATCGCGCTGCCTAGGCCCCGTCGCGCCCCTCCTGGGCCCCCTTCGTGCCCCGTAGGTCCCGTCGCTCCCCCTTGGGCCCCATCGTGCCTCCTAGACCCCGTCGCGCCCCTCCTGGGCTCCTGTAGCGCTTCCTCGCCCGTCGCGCCCCCCCTGGGCCCCTGCAGCGCCTTCTAGCCCGTCACGCCCCTCCTGGGCCCCTCGTGCCTCCTCGACCCCGTTGCACCTGCCTGGCCCCGTTGTGCCTGCCTAGCCCCGTCGAGCCTGCCTGGCCTTCGCCGCGCTGCCTGGCCCCGCCGCGCCTGCCTAGCCCCGTCGCGCCTGCCTGGCCCTGCCGTGTCTCCTGGCCTCGTCGCGCCTGCCTGGCACTGCCGCACCTGCCTGGCCCCGCCGCGCTACCTGGCACTGCCGCGCCTGCCTGGCCCCGTCGCGCCTGCCTGGCCCGTCGTGCCTGCCTGGCCCCGCCGCGTCTCCTGGCCCCGCCGCGCTGCCTGGCCCCGTCGAGCCTGCCTGGCCCTGCTCCGTCTGCCTGGCACTGCCGCGCCTGCCTGGCCCCGTCGCGCTTGCCTGGCCCCGTCGCGCTTGCCTGGCCCCGCCGCGTCTCCTGGCCCCGCCGCGCTGCCTGGCCCCGTCGCGCCTGCCTGGCCCCGTCGCGTCTCCTGGCCCCGCAGAGCTGCCTGGCCCCGTCGCGCCTGCCTGGCCCCGTCTCGTCTCCTGGCCCCACCGCGCTGCCGGGCCCCGTCGCGCCTGCCTGGCCCTGCCGCGCCTCCTGGCCCCGCCGCCCCTGCCTGGCCTCGCCGCGCCTGCCCGGCCCTGCCGCACCTCCTGGCTCTGCCGCACCTCCCGTGCCTCACCCGCCGTGCCTGACCGGCCGGCGCCTCTTTGTACCTGCTCGCACGTGCTGGGGCGCCGTTTTGCGGCCGTCGTGTTGGAGGGCGCTGCTGTCCTGTTCCTGCGGAGCTGTGCCGCTGACCCTGCACGATGGCTGACTTCGTGCTCCGACTGGACGCCGAGGGCCACGCGGTTGACTTCGCCGCCTGGCTCTCTGACCTCCGCCGCCACCTTACAGGTCAGCGTCAGGATGGCCACTCTTTGGTTGTCCATGTCGATGGTTTGCTCCCCCGCCCCCCTGCGCCCGTTCCCCTCCCTGTTGACCCCTCCTCTGATGCCCGTGAGACCTTCTCTACTGCTGCACTTGCCTGTGCTGTCTGGGAATCCCGCGATGCGGTCGCTCAGGTTGCTATTAGCCACGCCCTCCCTGTGTCTGAACGCTCGCGTTTTGCTACCATTGCGACGGCCAAAGCCTACTTAGACGCAGTCATTGCCTGCTATTCCACACCCGCGTCTGCCTCTGCTGGCCGCTTGCTGTTCCCGATGCTGTTCCCAGACCTTGCAGCCTTCCCTACCGTCGCAGACTTTGCCGCTCACCTGCGTGCCCTAGAGACCCGCTATCGCACTGCCAGCACTGCTGCACAGCTCAATGCGCTCCCCCCTCCTTTCTGCATGACGCTATATTTCATCGCCATGCGCCTGCCGGACCGCCTCGCTAGTGCCCGCGATCACTTCCTTAGCCAGCACCCGGCTGACCTCACCCTCACTGCTTTTGTCGACACCCTCACCGAGATCGAGACTCGCCAGCGCACTATCGCTCAGTCGAGCAGTGCGCCGGCAGTCTCTATCTTTCACGGCTGTGGACCCTGGGACCCTGGGCCTCTCAGTGGATAGCTGCCATGGAGCAGGAGATGGCATCTTGGAGGTCCACCGGCACTTACGTCGACGCAGTTCCCCCACCTGGGGTGAACGTAGTCGATGGTCGGTGGCTCTTCAAGGTGAAGCGCCCCCAGGCGAGCCGCCTGTCTTCAAGGCGCACTACGTGGCCAGAGGCTTCAGTCAGCGCGAGGGGGTGGACTTCTTCCAGACCTTCGCCCCGACCCCGAAGATGACCACTCTTTGGGCGCTGCTACACGTAGCAGCACAGCGCGACTACGAGCTTCACTCCCTCGACTTCTCTACTGCCTTTCTTCAGGGCAGCCTACACGAGCAGGTCTACCTGCGCCGACCACAGGGCTTCGCTGGTACCTTCCCCCCTGGGACCCAGTGGCTTCTTAGGCGCCCGGTCTACGGCCTGCGTCAGGCTCCCCGCGAGTGGCACGACACGCTGCGTGCCACGCTAGCAGACCTGCAGTTCTTTCCGTCGTCCTCTGACCCCTCGCTTCTTGTGCGGTCCGGCCAGACTCCGTTCTACATCCTTGTATACGTAGACGACCTGGTCTTTGCTACTGCTGACAGGGACGCACTGGCCTCAGTGAAGGCCGAGCTGCTGAAGAGACACACTTGCACTGACCTTGGAGAGCTGCGTCGCTATCTTGGCCTGCAGATCTCTAGGGACAGAGCAGCACGCACCATCACTCTGACACAGTCACACTTGGTGCGTCAGGTCCTTCAGAGGTTCGGCCTTCAGTTCTCCTCTGCACAGCCCACACCTCTACCCGTAGACCACGGGCTCTCCGCTCCTGTTCCTGAGGATCCAGTAGAGCCCAGCGGCCCTTACGCAGAGCTGGTGGGTTGCCTCATGTACCTGATAACTGGGCACACAGACGCGTCTTGGGCAGACGACTCTGAGACGCTCAGGTCGTCGCAGGGCTACTGCTTTAGCCTTGGTTTGGGTGCTATCTCTTGGAGATCTACTCGCTCGTCGTCTGTTGCTCAGTCCAGCTGTGAGGCTGAGATCTACGCTGGTGCCATAGCGGCACAGGAGCTCCGCTGGCTGACCTTCTTGCTCACTGACTTAGGTGAGCGGCCTAGCTCTGCCCCGGTCCTGTACGCTGACAACAGGGCCATGATCCTCCTGTGTCAGGAGCCTCGGCTTGAGGGCAGAGCGAAGCACATTCAGCTGCGGTACTTTCTCCTGCGCGAGCTACAGCAGCGCCGCCAGGCCCGCGTAGTTCCCTTGGCCTCTGGTGCCAACACAGCTGATATCTTTACGAAGGCGCTTGCGCCTAAAGATCATCAGAGGCACTGTGTACAGCTGGGTCTAGTTCCTGTAGCCTCTCACTTGCTAGGACCCTGACCTTGTACTATTCTATATATGTCTGCATATGTACTCAGACTGGACTTGTGTCCTCTCCCAGTGGCTTGACTAGTAGTGCCGTCCTGGTCTTGTTCTTGTCTTGTCTGTACTCCTTTTGACTGGTCTTTAGACCCTTGTCTCAGAGGCTGGACTAGTAGTGCCGCCCTGAGCTGCTTGTTCAAAACCTGCCCCTATGCAGTCTAGGGGGTGTGTCAAACATGTTTATCTACAATGTTTGTATAGACTGTATAGGGTCATTTCTTAGAGAGTACAACCCTTAGATATATGTCCTTGTACGAGCAACCTCCATGACCAAGCCAATGCGGTGCTCAGCAACCCCATTCTGCTGTGGCGAGTCCGGCAAGGTGTACGTCTGGGTGATGCCCTCCGCACGACAGAACTGTCCAAGCCGACCAGAGGCGAACTCGCCGCCACGGTCAGAGTGGAGACACAACACGGGGAGACTGCAGCGAAGACGCGCAGCCACAACCCACGGTAGAAGAACGTCGGGCACGTCGGCCTTCCGCTCCAGAGGAAACACCGTGGTGTAGCGTGTGTAATCATCGACGAGCACAAGGAAGTAGCGCTCACCGCGCGGTCCGGGGACGGGGGCAGGGCCCCAGACGTCCAGGTGCAGGGTGTGGAGGGGGGCAGTCGCAGGGCACAGCGAGGAGGAGTGAGGAGCACGGCGGAGGCGGCCCTCGACGCAAGGCGTGCACAGTGGCGCAGTCGAGGGAGGAAGGGCAGGGAGCGACGTGGGGAGACCTAAGACAAGACCGTGCTGGGACATGTGACGCAGACGAGGGAGAGCAGGGTGACCAAAGCGGTGGTGCCAGAGAAGGGACGGGTGAGTGAGGGAACGACACGAACAAGCTGCAGCGACCTGGGAGGACGCACCAACCGGGGGGGAAGCGGTGTCGAGGGTAAACAGACCGGACACCGGGTCCCGGGGGAACGTCGCAAGAGGGGAACCTGAGACAGCCTCAGAACAGACAGCGAACCGCTCGTGCCCGGGGAACGTGGTGGTGACACCGAGGTCCTGGAGACAGCCGACACCAACCAGGTTCCTCGAGAACGAGGGAACGTGGAGGCCTGTAAGGGAGCCCGAGGAAACTGCAGGACAGGGAAGGGACGTAGAACTGCGAGCAACGACAGGACCCGCAGAGGGGTCAGCGAGAGAGACGACAGCAGGTGTAGCAAGCGGCGTGAGCGCGGAGCGGTCGCGGAAGAAGCAGGCAGAAGCACCGGAGTCGAGAGTGAACGACAGCGATGCAGTGGCGGAGGCCGGGAACGGGGCCGGTGCAGAGACAAGGCTAGGCAAACTAGGCAGTCCTACGCTTGACGCAGCAGGGGAAGCTATGCTACACAAGAGTGCAACACATAAGCTGGAGAACACAGGATAATAAGATCCAGCAACACTGGCAGCGTGAGAATACAAAGCATGCAAAGCAGCACCTATCTGATCCATGTCTAACTCAAAGATCGGCACGCCCTGGCAGAGCAGGCTGTGCCAGTCAGGGAGGTCCGGGGCCGGGCCAAAGCGACGACGAAAAAGATCGTCAAGGCGGCGAAAACAGCAGGCAGTCGGGTGCGGGCGGCGACACAGAGTGCCGCGAAGAGGCCCGGTCTGAAGCTGGTACTGGCAGGTCACAGCACCGGAGCCGCTGGTAGACGCCGAGCTGCGCGGGCCGCCACCACGGCCACCACCTCCGGAGGTGCCAGGCCAACCAGGCGGGAGACGAGCCCACTGCTGCGGCGGCTGCTGCTGGGGCGACGGCTACTGCTGGGACGGCGGTGGCGGCTCGGGCTGCTCCTGCTGCGGCGGGGGCTGCTGCTCCTGCCGACCAGTGGTAGTCCCAGCAGGCGGACTACCGTCACTACCACTAACACCACCACCACCACCTGCGCCACCACCCCGACCTCCCTGGCGACCACGGCCACTGCGGCGCGAGCGCTGCTGCGGGTGGACCGCAGCAGCCGTCTCGGTGGGAGGGGGCACCGTGGCGACCGCAGCCGAAACGTCAGTGAACGTGCACTGGGAGGGGGCACAGCCGTGAAAGATAGAGACTGCCGGCGCACCGCTCGACTGAGCAATAGTGCGCTGGCGAGTCTCGATCTCGGTGAGGGTGTCGACAAAGGCAGTGAGGGTGAGGTCAGCCGGGTGCTGGCTAAGGAAGTGATCGCGGGCACTAGCGAGGCGGTCCGGCAAGCGCATGGCGATGAAATAGAGCGTCATGCAGAAAGGAGAGGGGAGCGCAGTGAGCTGTGCAGCAGTGCTGGCAGTGCGATAGCGGGTCTCTAGGGCACGCAGGTGAGCGGCAAAGTCTGCGACGGTAGGGAAGGCTGCAAGGTCTGGGAAGAGCATCGGGAAAAGCAAGCGGCCAGACGAGGCAGACGCGGGTGTGGAATAGCGGGCAATGACTGCGTCTAAGTAGGCTTTGGCCGTCGCAATGGTAGCAAAACGCGAGCGCTCAGACACAGGGAGGGCGTGGCTAATAGCAACCTGAGCGACAGGGTGAGGCACGGGAGGTGCGGCGGAGCCAGGAGGTGCGGCAGGGCCGGGCAGGCGCGGCGGGGCCAGGCAGGGGCGGCGGGGCCAGGAGGCGCGGCAGGGCCAGGCAGGCGCGACGGGGCTCGGCAGCGCGGCGGGGCCAGGAGACGAGACGGGGCCATGCAGGCGCGACGGGGCCAGGCAGCGCGGCGGGGCCAGGAGACGCGGTGGGGCCAGGCAGGCGCGACGGGGCCAGGCAGGCGCGACGGGGCCAGGCAGGCGCGGCAGTGCCAGGCAGACGCGGCAGGGCCAGGCAGGCTCGACGGGGCCAGGCAGCGCGGCGGGGCCAGGAGACGCGGCGGGGCCAGGCAGGCGCGACGGGGCCAGGCAGGCGCAGCAGTGCTAGGTAGCGCGGCGGGGCCAGGCAGGTGCGGCAGTGCCAGGCAGGCGCGATGGGGCCAGGAGACACGGCAGGGCCAGGCAGGCGCGACGGGGCCAGGCAGGCGCGGCGGGGCCAGGCAGCGCGGCGAGCGCCAGGCAGGCTCGACGGGACCAGGCAGGCACAACGGGGCCAGGCAGGTGCGACGGGGTCGAGGAGGCACGAGGGGCCCAGGAGGGGCGTGACGGGCTAGAAGCACTGCAGGGGCCCAGGGTGGGGCGCAACGGGCGAGGAAGCGCTACAGGAGCCCAGGAGGGGCGCGACGAGGCCCAGGCAGCGCGATGGGGCCCAGTGGGACGCGACGGGGTCTAGGAGGCACGATGGGGCCCAGGGGGGGCGCGGCGGGACCAAGGTGTGGTTGCGGCTCTCTGCAATGCCGTTCTGCTGCGGGCTTTCGGGGAGCGTGAAGGTTTGCCGAATCCCTTGGGCCGCACAGAAGTTATCGAGTTTGCCATCGCGAAATTCTCCCCCGCCATCAGAATGGAGGCACTTCAGAGGAGTGCCGAACGTGACTTGAGCCTGGCGCACCCACGCCATGATGACATCAGGTGCCTCCGCCTTGGTATGCAGGAGGTGCACAGAAACATACCGCGAGTGGTCATCGACTAGTGTAAGAAAGTACCGATGACCGCCTCGGGATGCGACTGGAGCTGGGCCCCAGACATCCATGTGCACTAGGTCCAGCGAAGCAGCTGCGACGGATGGGGAGGAAGGGTGTGGCTGCTGCCTGAGCTTGCTCTTGGTGCAGTCCAGGCAGGTGGGTGCATGTGAGTCTGTTGGTGGAGGAAGCGCCGACGGGAGGCCAAAAAGAAGTTTCTTGGAAGCGATGTCGGCAAGTGTACGGAAGTTGGGGTGACCCAAGCGATGATGGTAGAGGATGGTTGGGTTGGCGAAGCTGCGACACGAACACGGAGTGGTGCTGGCAGCTTGCGCTTGGGAGAGGGCGGCAAGAGGTGCAGGTGAACGCAGCGTGTAGAGCTTGCTACTGTTGAGTGTGAAGCGTGCTAGGAGCTTGTTGGACTTAGGGTCGAAGAGGTCACAGTGATCCGAGTGTGCTGGGAAGATCGTGGTGACGCCTGCCCGTTGGAGCTCGTGTTGGGCCACGAGATTGTGGCGTAGTGTGGGAACACACATGCCGGTGACACTGCCCGAAGGAAAAGCTGGGCACGGAACTGTGGAGGAGCCCTTGGCGTGTGTTGTGAAACTGGAGTCTGCTCCAAGTAGACGGATTGGTGTCTCGTATGGCTTGAAGGAGTGTTCTTCCTTGAGAACCGTGTGAGTGGCCCCACTGTCGAGGGTGACCTCTATTGTGGCTGAGGTGCTTTGTGAGCCAGGATACTGCGAAATCGTCTCATTAATGATGGCAGTGCCAGGGAACAACATGTTGAGGCGCACATCAGCAGGTGCAGCCACAGGAGCCTGCACGAATTCCTGCGTTTCGACTTGATTGACTTGGCGAGGAGCACGATTGACCATCCAGCTTGGCGGCTTGGAGGCGGTCCCATTGACGGCATACCACTCGTCATCCTTCTTCTTAAAGCAGGAGGCAAGGGCGTGGTTGGTGCCGCCACACACCTGGCCAGCACGAGGGCCGCGCTTGATGACGTAGGGACACGGGGGGAAGCGGTTTTGCTGGAATGGCGCCGAAGCGGCATAGGCTTGAGGCACGGGAGCGCGGATTGCATTGGCCTTGGCTTGAGCGCTGTTGTCCTTTTCGGCAGAAAGGAGCGCGGATGAGACCTTGGCAAATGTGAGGTCTGCAGGAGCAAGGCCCAAGAGCATCTTGCGTGTGACTTCGTATGCCGGAGTGAGGCCAACTAGGAGAGCGGCTGCAGGGGCTTGCTCGGGGAAGACTATCCCCAACTGTTTGAGTTCACCATGAATGGACTGCACCTTGGTGACATAGTCTGCCATGCCTGGCGAGTCCTCGAGCCGCACTTGGAACATGCTGGGGATGAGTATAGCAACTCCCACTGCAGTCTTGTTCAGGAAGCGATCCTCGAGGTAGAGCCAAATGGCGTTGGCAGACGGGTAGTTGTGGTAGGTTTCGACGAGTTCGGGAGGAGTGGTGCCCATGAAGACACTAATGACCGCACCATCGGCCTTCTCCCAATTCTTGTACTTGAGCAGTGCAGCAGCATAAACTGCTTCGGCGGCGGCATTAGCTGGATCGGCGGACCTCTCGGGTTTAGGAGGCTCTTTGCCGTCACCGATGTTGAGAAGGACGTCGGTGAGCTCGAGCCCCTTCACCTCGCGACTGAGGAGGTGCTTGTCGACACCATAGCGCCAAGCCTTGTAGTTGGAGCATGTACCGTCCGGCTCGAGACGAAGGAGCGGGATCGGGTTGGCGAGTGAAGTGGTTGAGTAAGCCATTGTCGGTGTGCAGCGCGGCACTTCTGGAAATTGGTCGACGAGAATTGCTGAAAATCACTCTGACGGCTGTATCAAAATGCCGCTAAGTAGGAAATGGCGTCGGCGAAAATTCGTTAAAACGCCGACTTGAAATTGAATCTGAGCCTATGTCTAACCCCGGACCCACACACCCCCCCACACACCCCCAGGCCCTGTCCCGCAGCTACACAGCTCCGCAACCAGCTCCGCAACCAGCTCCGCTCCGCTTCAACCTGCGTACCTGCTCTTGATTTGACGTGAGACGTTCGTGGAGGCGATTTCGCGAGGGGAGTTCGCCTATTCTGGCGGGGTCTGAGGGGAAACTCGAGAACGAGTTTTAAGAGATGGTCGAAATTGAGATTCGACCAAGGAGAACCGAGGAGGAAATCGACGACGAGAAGCGTGAAAGCTTCAGAGATGAGAAATTCAACGAGGTCGAGCGCGAAGGCGGTCGACGATGAGAGGCGCGACTGCAGAGTGGAGCACGTCGAAATTCCGACGACTCGAAACGAATGTCGCGACGATGAAGTGTGCGTAGCGCGGGCACGTTGAGATTAGGAACTTGATCCGCGTGTGCGGATAGGTCGCTCTGATACCATGTAAGAAATAGAGTTGAAATAATTGATTAGGTAAGGAGCCCAAGGCTCTATAAGTACATGGCAAGGTGAGAGTGAATGGATGAAGGGGGAATTGGAGGGAATCCCCATTGGGATCTCCGGAATCTCCAATTGGGTAATTGGAGATTGGGGGGATCACAATTGGGTGAGGTTGGGATTTGTGAGTACACCCCAACCCAATAGAACATTCATAACCTAAACTAGGATATAAAAGTACAAATACAAAAGTGGTATTTGCAGTCTATTTCTAACACAGGAGGGCACGACGGGGCCTACGGGGCACGAAGGGGCCCAGGAGGGGCGCGACGGGGCCTAGGCAGCACGATGGGGCCCAGGGGAGGCGCGACGGGGCCTAGGCAGCGCGATGGGGCCCAGGGGGGCGCGACGGGGCCTAGGCAGCGCGGTGGGGCCCAGGGGGGCGCGACGGGGCGTAGGAGGAACGGAGGGGGTGGCGGGGCCTAGGAGGCACGGGCGGAAGCGGTAGGTGGAGGGGAACCAACCTACGGGTGATACCATCTCAAAGGAAAACTGAATAATGATTGACTAGAAAGAATTGTACAAGGACATATATCTAAGGGTTGTACTCTCTAAGAGTTGACCCTATACAGTCTATACAAACTTTGTACATAAACATATTTGACATTCGACACTAACTACACTTAATCGACTTACAGAAATGCTAAGTATCGATTATACCACAACACCCCCCTTCATTTCTGGAAGTTCGATAGTGTCACTTCTTGAAGATCCCGCAAAGCTTGTTACAGTATTGGAACTTCTGTCGTGTCAACTTCTTCGTGAGAAAATCGGCAGCCATTTCGTTGGTCGAACAGTAGACCAATCGCATCCTCCCCTTCTCGACTTCATCCTTGACAAAAAAGTAAAATAGAGAAATATGTTTCGTCCTGTTGACGAAGCCAGGCTGATGTGCGATGCGAATTGCACTTTGATTGTCGCACTGTAGGGTAAACTAGGTAGTTGTCGTCAACTTCGCCTCTTCCAATAGTTTCAGCAGATAAAGTCCTTCGTGTGTTGCTGTGCAGACAGCAATAAATTCAGCTTCAGCAGAGGAGAGAGCAATTAGCTCCTGCTTCGTCGAATTCCAAGAGATAGGACCGATAGGTTCAAGCTGGTAGATGAACCCAGTGCACGACCGTCAATTAGTAGAGTCAGCAGCGTGATTGACGTCGACAAAACCATGTAGATATAGTGTTTTGCAACTGATGACGTTGTAGACTAAACCGACGTTAGGAGTTGAGACGAAATATTGAAGATCAAGGTGGTGCTCCTCTTCAGGACGGCGCAGATTACGACAGGCGGCGACACATAGTAGAATTCGAGCGCTTGTGTGGCGGCCGACAGGAGCAAAGGTTAGTTCGTAGTCGATGCCGTAAGTCTGCTCAAACCCGCGGACGACCCATCGCGCTTTGATTTTTTCAAACGACCCATCTGCATTAGTCTTGACGGGGAAAACCCATTTTCCGGTAAGTACTTTCTTCCCTTGTACTTCTGATGTCGGTATTTAATCCCACGTTCCGCGACTCTTGAGAGCTGCTAGCTCTCTGTCCATGGCTTCGCGCCATTTTTCTCGGTGAGGGCTCGTAAGAGCTTGTCGGACAGTTTTCGGTTCAGGTATCTTATTGTCGTTGTACTGTACTGCGACTGCAAATCAAAGTATCTGTAATCCTATTTCTGTAAAATGCGGACGTTCTTTATTTGCACCTGCGAAATTTTCTTCTGGTCCTTCTTCCCCCCCAATTTCGTCAGGTGTAACACGAATTGCTTCGTCGGAGACTGCTGGCATCGGCTGCTGTTCGCGAACAAGTTCGTAACTGAGATGAACTTCGCGAACGTCATCCGGGTCAGCATCTGCAAGAGGAATAAACTCTGGTATGCTAGTCGAGGTTACAGGTTCGGGAATGTCAGTTGCGGTAGCTTCGGATGCTTCAGAAACTGCTTCGTCCTGTACATCAGCTTCGGCTTCGTCAGTTGCAAACACACGCGAGCCTTCGAACAGCCTGGCGGGGTTCGCAGCTACTGCCACGCATGAAACGGGCAAGGTGAGTCTTTCGTAGAAAAGACAATCACGTGATGAGACGATTTGGTTGGAGCGAAGATCCAAAATCTTCCACGCATGATACTGTTTTTCGATGCCGAGATGTACCCCCCGTTTTGCCCTTTCTGAAAATTTGCCAAGTGCTGCAGTTGGAGGACAAAACTGCACAACACACCCGAAAAATCGTAAAAGTTTGGTGCCTCCCACTGCAGGTGCGGAGAGGAAAACTCGGGCAGGGACGTTGAAGAAGAAGATTGTATAACAGCACGGCGTGGTCCATCGCATACGGCCAAAAACGCGGTGGAAGAGCTGCCTGCATCAGCAGAGCACGCATCTTCTCCTGCAGAGTCCTGTTCATCCTTTCTGCTACCCCCATCTGTTGGTGTGCATGCGGTAGGGACTGCTTCCGTTTGATGCCGAGTGTCTGAAGGTATTCTGTGAAAGTGTTGCTGGTGTACTCCCCTACACAATCACTTTGGAATTCTTGCAGTTTCACTCCAGACTCTCCTTTGGCACCACCGCCTAGGTCACCCTGCGCTCCCGCGTCTACGTTACATGTCCCAGCACGGTCTCGTCCTTGGTCTCCCTGGCTCGTTCCCCGCTTTTCCCTCCTCCCCCGCCCCTCCTTGCACGCCTTGTATCGAGGGTCGGCTTCGCCGTGCCCCTTACTCCTCCTCGTTTCCCCCTACTGCCGCGCCACTGCAGACCCTGCACATGGGTGTCTGGGGCCCCGCCCCCGTCCATGGGCCGCGTCGAGAGCGCTACTAATAGTGCTTGTCGATGACTTCACACGCTACACCACAGTCTTTCCCCTGGAGCGGAAGGCCGACGTGCCTGTCGCTCTCATCCCCTGGCTTGTCTCTGCGCGTGTCCACCGAGGTCTCCTTGTCTTGCGTCTTCACTCAAACCGTGGTGGCAAGTTTGCCTCAGGTGTCCTTGGTCGCTTCTGTTGTGCGGAGGGCACTACCCAGACGTTCACCCTGTCGGACTCCCCGCAGGAGAATGGGGTCGCTGAGCAACGCATCGGTTTGGTCATGGAGGTGGCTCGTGTTAGAAATAGACTGCAAATACCACTTTTGTATTTGTACCTTTATATCCTAGTTTAGGTTATGAATGTTCTAGTGGGTTGGGGTGTACTCACAAATCCCAACCTCACCCAATTGTGATCCCCCCAATCTCCAATTACCCAATTGGAGATTCCGGAGATCCCAATGGGGATTCCCTCCAATTCCCCCTTCATCCATTCACTCTCACCTTGCCATGTACTTATAGAGCCTTGGGCTCCTTACCTAATCAATTATTTCAACTCTATTTCTTACATGGTATCAGAGCGACCTATCCGCACACGCGGATCAAGTTCCTAATCTCAACGTGCCCGCGCTACGCACACTTCATCGTCGCGACATTCGTTTCGAGTCGTCGGAATTTCGACGTGCTCCACTCTGCAGTCGCGCCTCTCATCGTCGACCGCCTTCGCGCTCGACCTCGTTGAATTTCTCATCTCTGAAGCTTTCACGCTTCTCGTCGTCGATTTCCTCCTCGGTTCTCCTTGGTCGAATCTCAATTTCGACCATCTCTTAAAACTCGTTCTCGAGTTTCCCCTCAGACCCCGCCAGAATAGGCGAACTCCCCTCGCGAAATCGCCTCCACGAATGTCTCGCGTCAAATCAAGAGCAGGTACACAGGTTGAAGCGGAGCGGAGCTGGTTGCGGAGCCGGTTGCGGAGCTGGTTGCGGAGCTGGTTGCAGAGCTAGTTGCGGAGCTGTGTAGCTGCGCGATAGGGCTGGGTGTGTGGGGGGGTGTGTGGGTCCGGGGTTAGACATAGGCTCAGATTCAATTTCAAGTCGGCGTTTTAACGAAATTTCGCCGACGTCATTTCCTACTTAGCGGCATTTTGATATAGCCGTCAGAGTGATTTTCAGCAATTCTCGTCGACTAATTTCCAGAAGTGCCGCGCTGCACACCGACAATGGCTTACTCAACCACTTCACTCGCCAACCCGATCCCGCTCCTTCGTCTCGAGCCGGACGGTACATGCTCCAACTACAAGGCTTGGCGCTATGGTGTCGACAAGCACCTCCTCAGTCGTGAGGTGAAGGGGCTCGAGCTCACCGACATCCTTCTCAACATCGGTGACGGCAAAGAGCCTCCTAAACCCGAGAGGTCCGCCGATCCAGCTAATGCAGCCGCCGAAGCAGTTTATGCTGCTGCACTGCTCAAGTACAAGAATTGGGAGAAGGCCGATGGTGCGGTCATTAGAGTCTTCATGGGCACCACTCCTCCCGAACTCGTCGAAACTTACCACAACTACCCGTCTGCCAACGCCATTTGGCTCTACCTCGAGGATCGCTTCCTGAACAAGACTGCAGTGGGAGTTGCTATACTCATCCCCAGCATGTTCCAAGTGCGGCTCGAGGACTCGCCAGGCATGGCGGACTATGTCACCAAGGTGCAGTCCATTCATGGTGAACTCAAACAGTTGGGGATAGTCTTTCCCGAGCAAGCCCCTGCAGCCGCTCTCCTAGTCGGCCTCACTCCGGCATACGAAGTCACACGCAAGATGCTCTTGGGCCTTGCTCCTGCAGACCTCACATTTGCCAAGGTCTCATCCGCGCTCCTTTCTGCCGAAAAGGACAACAGCGCTCAAGCCAAGGCCAATGCAATCCGCGCTCCCGTGCCTCAAGCCTATGCCGCTTTGGCGCCATTCCAGCAAAACCGCTTCCCCCCGTGTCCCTACGTCATCAAGCGTGGCCCTCGTACTGGCCAGGTGTGTGGCTGCACCAACCACGGCCTTGCCTCCTGCTTTAAGAAGAAGGATGACGAGTGGTATGTCGTCAATGGGACCGCCTCCAAGCTGCCAAGCTGGATGGTCAATCGTGCTCCTCGCCAAGTCAATCAAGTCGAAGCGCAGGAATCCGTGCAGGCTACTGTGGCTGCACCTTCTGATATGTGCCTCAACATGTTGTTCCCGGGCAGTGCCATGATTAATGAGACGATTACGCAGTATACTGGCTCACAAAGCACCTCAGCCACAATAGAGTTCACCCTCGACAGTGGGGCCACTCATACGGTTCTCAAGGAAGAACACTCCTTCAAGCCATATGAGACACCAATCCGTCTACTTGGAGCAGACTCTGGTTTCACAACACACGCCAAGGGCTCCTCCACAGTTCCGTGCCCAGCTTTTCCTTCAGGCAGTGTGACTGGCATGTGTGTTCCCACACTACGCCACAATCTCATGGCCCAATACGAGCTCCAACGGGCAGGCGTCACCACGATCTTCCTAGCACACTCGAATCACTGTGACCTCTTCGACCCTAAGTCCAACAAGCTCCTAGCACGCTTCACACTCAACAGTAGCAAGCTCTACACGCTGCGTTCACCTCCGCCTCTCGCCTGGGGACCAGCCGCCTTCTCCATCCGGTGTTCGGTCACCCCGCCTCCTCCTGCCGGGGGTGATGTCCCCTCCATCCGTATTCCCCCCCGTGCACTTCTGGAGGACAGGCATGAGGAGCTGTTTCACCTTCACGCGGTCTGCCAATTTCTCTCTCACATCTTCCCGGACATTACTGACTGCTCTTCCCTCAACTTCACCGAGAACCTGACCATTCCGACTCCTCGCACAAAAGAGGAAGCTCTCTCGGGGTCTTACAAGAAGGAGTGGAAGGCAGCAATGGATGTGGAGAACGAGGCGTTCATTCGCAACAACAGCTTTGACGATGTCGTTCCCCCTTCCGGTGTCAACATCGTCGGCGGAAAATGGATCTTCCGAGTCAAACAACTCCCAGGCGAAGCTCCACTATTCAAGGCACGATACGTGGCGAAGGGTTTCACCCAGAAGGAGTATCTCGACTTCTTCGAAACATTCTCGCCCACGGCCAAGCTCCCGACTGTGCGCGCTCTTCTTGATATAGCCGCTCGCGGCAACTTCGAGATCAAGTCCATGGACGCCTCCTCCGCCTTTCTCCAAGGCCAGCTCAAGGAGGATGTTCACATGGAACGCCCACCGGGGTTTCCTGGCACTTATCCTGCCAACACAGTGTGGAAGCTGACGCGCCCAGTGTATGGCCTCAAGCAGGCTCCTCGTGAGTGGCACAAGGTGAAGGAAGTCCTCCTCGCACTTGACTTCCATCCCTCTGCCTCAGATTCCAGTCTCTTCGTTCGTCACTCCTCCGAGCCCTTCTACATCCTCGTCTATGTCGAGGACTTCATTCTAGCTGCCAGAGATCCAGCCGACATGTCAGCTGTCCAGTCAGCTCTCAGCTCCGCCCTTCTCATGAAGGATCTTGGTGACCTCAAGAACTACCTGGGGATGGAGATCACTCGTGACCGCCAGGCTTGCACGATCACCCTCTCCCAGGAGTCCTACATCGACAAACTTCTCAAACAGTTCGACATGGACTCCAGTAACTCTATCTCCACTCCACTCCCACTACAGCATCAGCTCACGGCCCCTCAGTTCCTTCTCCTGACGCCTGCAAGGACCCGTACCCTGAGCTAGTCGGTTCACTCATGTATGCCATGATGTGCACTCGACCAGACTTGGCTTACCCGGTTAGTGTCCTCTCTCGGTACGTCTCCCCCGGACGCTACACTGCCTCGCATTGGTCTGCAGCCAAGAGGGTCCTCCGCTATCTACAAACCACCAAGTCTCACATCCTCACTCTTGGTGGTACCTCTCCAGTCAAGCTCGAGGGATACACAGACTCCTCATGGGCTGATGACCAGACTGAGAGACGCTCCTCCCAAGGGTACTGCTTCACCCTTGGTAGCGGAGTCATCAGCTGGCGCTCCACTCGGTCCTCTGCAGTCTCCCTGTCATTCTGCGAGGCCGAGCTCTACGCGGGCACAATGGCTGCTCAAGAGGCACGCTGGCTCTCCTTTCTCCTCGCTGAGTTAGGCTACCCCCAGCAGTCGCCCACCCTGTGGTGTGACAACCAGAGTGCCATTCACCTCACCAAGGATCCTGTGTTCCACTCTCGCACCAAGCACATCGAACTTCGTCATTTCTTCATCGGAGATCTTGTTCAGAGTGACCAGCTGACGGTACGGTACATCGCCTCAGATTGCAACCTCGCCGACCTCTTTACCAAGGCTCTCGGCAAGGCTGACCACCATCGCCTTCTCCGTTCCATGGGGCTATGTGCTCCTTGACCGGGTTTGCAGTCTATGGGGGTGTGTTAGAAATAGACTGCAAATACCACTTTTGTATTTGTACTTTTATATCCTAGTTTAGGTTGTGAATGTTCTAGTGGGTTGGGGTGTACTCACAAATCCCAACCTCACCCAATTGTGATCCCCACAATCTCCAATTACCCAATTGGAGATTCCGGAGATCCCAATGGGGATTCCCTCCAATTCCCCCTTCATCCATTCTCTCTCACCTTGCCATGTACTTATAGAGCCTTGGGCTCCTTACCTAATCAATCATTTCAACTCCATTTCTTACAACCGGTGCTCGCGGGGTTTCGGGCTCTGGGGGTGTTCGTTCTGGGGGTGCAGGAGTGGAGTGTCCCGGAGGTAGCCGAAGAGCAGCTTGCGCTCCCGGTGTCGGTGTTGAGGCGCCGCAGCAGCAGTCCCCCCCAGTGTCAGCCCTTCGCCTGCTCAGCCTTCCGTCCCCTGACCCAGTGTCTCTTCCTCTCCTACCGTCTCCTCCTCTTCCTGTCTACGGCCCTGTGTTCCCTCCGCCGGACTCGTCCCCGGCTCGTATTCCCCCTCGCTCCCCCTCTGTGTCCCCTCCTCTGTCTCCTGGCCCTACACCTCCGTCCCACGTTTGGTCTCGCCATCCCTCCCGTGCTCGTCTCGTCTCTCCTGTCCTGCGCTCCCACCCTATGTTGCTCCGTTCCCACATGTCTCGTCCTCCCCTCCTACCGTCGCCTCCTCCGTCCTCTCTTTCCGTTGCGCCTCCTCCTCTGTCTGACTACCTTCGTGCCGCTTGTCCTCTTGTTCCTCGCGTCCTCGCCTCTCTCGTTACCGACCCGTCCGTTCCGGTCTCGTGTCTTGATGCTCTTCTCGCTGCTGTCGCTGACTTCGCCTCTACCCGCCGCCTTGAGTACGCCACCGCTCTGGTCTCTGACCCTGCCTGTCCTCCGTCTGTCGGGGGTGCTCCTGCCCTCGGCAGTGACGTCCTGGAGGACCGCCAGTTCGAGCTTGCTTTCCTCTCCGAGGCTGCTCCCCATCTCTGCTCCATGCTGCTAGTCCCTGAGGGTGACCCAGACGCTTTCGACATCCCGACCCCTCGCACTTATGCTGAAGCGACCTCGGGTCCCTGGGCCTCTCAGTGGATAGCTGCCATGGAGCAGGAGATGGCATCTTGGAGATCCACCGGCACCTACGTCGATGCAGTTCCCCCACCTGGGGTGAACGTGGTCGATGGCCGCTGGCTCTTCAAGGTGAAGCACCCTCCTGGAGAGCCGCCTGTGTTCAAGGCGCGCTACGTGGCTAGAGGCTTCAGTCAGCGTGAGGGGGTGGACTTCTTCCAGACCTTCGCTCCGACCCTGAAGATGACTACTCTTCGGGTGCTGCTACAAGTAGCTGCTCAGCGTGACTACGAGCTTCACTCTTTCGACTTCTCCACAGCCTTCCTTCAGGGCAGCCTACACGAGCAGGTCTACCTGCGTCGCCCTCAGGGCTTCACTGGCACCTTCCCTCCTGGGACCCAGTGGCTCCTGCGGCGTCCCGCCTACGGCCTGCGGCAGGCTCCCCGTGAGTGGCACGACACGCTACATGCTACGCTTGCTGACCTGCAGTTCTTTCCGTCTTCCGCAGACCCCTCACTCTTCGTTCGTGCTGGCCAGACTCCGTTCTACATCCTTGTTTACGTGGATGATCTGGTCTTTGCCACAGCAGACAGGGACGCACTGGCCTCGGTGAAGGCAGAGCTGCTGAAGAGACATACTTGCACTGACCTTGGAGAACTGCGCCGTTACCTTGGTTTGCAGATCTCCAGGGATAGATCAGTGCGCACCATCACTTTGACTCAGTCACACTTGGTGCGCCAGGTCCTTCAGAGGTTCGGCCTTCAGTTCTCCTCCGCACAGCCCACCCCTCTTCCTGTAGATTACAGAATCTCCGCTCCAGTTCCTGAGGAGTCAGTAGAGCCCAGTGGTCTTTACGTGGGTTGCCTCATGTACTCCATGACTTGCAGTCGCCCAGATCTCGCATACCCTCTCAGCATCCTGGCTCGCTTTGTGGCCACAGGTAGACACCGACCACAGCACTGGTCTGCCGCTACGAGGGTTCTGCGTTATCTCGCAAGAACATCGGGCATGGGGTTAGTGCTAGGAGGACGCAGGCCAGTGGTCCTTACTGGACACTCAGACGCTTCTTGGGCAGATGATGCCGAGACCCTCAGGCCTTCCCAGGGCTACTGCTTCAGCCTTGGTTCAGGTTCCGTCTCGTGGAGAGCTACCCGCTCCTCGTCTGTTGCCCAGTCCAGCTGTGAGGCCGAGATCTACGCCGGTGCCATGGCGGCACAGGAGCTCTGCTGGCTGACCTTCTTGCTCACTGACTTAGGTGAGCGGCCTAGCTCTGCCCCGGTCCTGTATGCTGACAACAGGGCCATGATCCTCCTGTGTCAGGAGCCTCGACTCGAGGGCAGAGCGAAGCATATCCAGCTGCGGTACTTCCTCCTTCGCGAGCTACAGCAGCGCCGCTAGGCTCGCGTAGTACACTTGGCCTCAGGTGCCAACACAGCTGATATCTTTACGAAGGCGCTTGCGCCTAAAGATCATCAGCGGCACTATGTACAGCTTGGTCTAGTTCCTGTAGCCTCTCACTTGCTAGGGCCTTGAATTTGTACTGTCCTTTATATATATTTACTCAGACTGGACTTGTGTTCTCTCCCAGTGGCTGGACTAGTAGTGCCGCCTTGGTATTGTTCTCGCCTTGCCTGTACTCCAGTTGACTGGTCTTTAGACCCTTGTCTCAGTGGCTGGACTAGTAGTGCCGCCCTGAGCTGCTTGTTCAGGAACTGCCGCTATGCAGTCTAGGGGGTGTGTCAAACATTAGTATATCTAGTGTTTGTATAGACTGTATAGGGTCACCTCTTAGAGAGTACAACCCTTTGATATGAATGCTTGTACCCATGTTCTCTAATCATTCCTTACTCAGTTTTAAGACTTCAGTCGTAACTGGTATGGGGGTGATGTTGAGGCCTTAGCCAAATTATATGGGTTTCGGAAGTGTGGGAGGGGGAATGTCTGTACACGAGGACTTAGACAATATTTTTTTGTTGAGGAGGGTGACGTATCTGGCTATTAGGACTTGGCCGATATTTTGTGGGTTGTTGTTGTGTGTGTAGGGGGGATGTCTGTACAATAGGACTTAGCATTTTTTGTGGGTTGCTTGGTGTGTGAGGGGAATGTCTATGGAGATTGGGGACTTAGCCGAAATTTCAAGGCTGTGAGCTGGATGTCGCACTCAGTATTGGCATAACGCAAACCTTGAAATCCCAAGTGTTTAGAAACTTATAACCCTGAAGGGGCTAGGATTAAAAAAGTCCAACCCTGAAAATTAAGGGCTGGCAAAAAAAAAACCCTGTGAAATCAGGGAATCAGGGTAAAATACCCTGATAGCGACAGCCCTGCTTTCGACAACGGAAACCCAGTCTCGAGACTGGATGAACCGAATTCGTTCGAGCATTCCATATCGAACGGAATTTCGAGCGCAGACTCATCTCTACCCGCCCAACAGAGCCCACACGCTTGTGTGATTTTCGCATGGGCTCCCCGTGCGACCTTCGAACGGTCACCAAGGAGACCGTACGAAAGTCAGATCGCGTTCCTGAAGGTTGGACAAACAACGAAGTTTAGACAAGAAATGCAAACAGGTGACGTGGCCCGACATGTTAACATGTGCTCATCACAGAGTGTACGAATATGGACAACAGCAAACCACTGGCCTAAAGCCGAGCGAACACCCTACATGATGTATTGCGATCACGTTGGCCATCAGGGTCCGGCAGGGTTGGCCCCATCTTCAACCGAAACATGCCGGTAAACGACACGTCCACAACACCGTTTTTTTGGGTGCGTAGCAACACAATACATTTGGTTTCGCATTTTGGGGCACTAATATAAACAATGTTTTTTTTAGCATCTTTCAAGGCAACCGCCTATGAAATTGTTGTAGGTATGTGGCAAGTATGTTTCCTGTCGTCCAACTCATCGATTAATACAGCGGACGGAACGACAAAAACGTGTTTGCCTAAAAAAAAAATGGAATGCAATTGAATAAATACACAGTATGAAACTACATGAATGTCTCAAAGTGGGTGCACGACAGCTTCAGTGCTAGAGCAGAGATTGATCTGGTCACTCTGACAACAATGCTGCCCAGAGACAATCACAACCGAGCAGGAAAACACGTGGCATAGTGCACACACACACACCTTGCGACAAACTCAAACATAAACACAACAACAACAAGTAAACATGTTTTTGTCATCCACTGCGTCAATTAACGACATAATGAATGACCAGAAACACACTTTACATCAACAAAAACGAATGCAACTAAATGAGTCCACAATGTGAAAAGATATGAATGCTTGGAATGAGTGCACAAATGCTTCAATGCTATAGCAAAGATTGATCCGGCCACCCTGACAGCGATGCTGCCCAGTAACGATCACAACCACTGCAAAAACACGTGGCATATACGTGCACGCATTCCGACACAAGCACACAGACGCCACAGTTACAAATACACACATGCAATACAATAAATGCCACTTCAGCATGCCGACAGAATTGGGACACTCATACATGCATGCGATGGATATGAGCACAAGCAGAAATGAAGCATTGGCAGAAGCAAAAGCTACACCTATGGCTACTGGATACCACTCCAAAACACTCAACATACAGTAACCCTCAATCCCTCCCTCCCTCCCCCCCTCGCCTTGCCTTCTGTCCCTCCATCCTACCCTCCCTCCCTCTCCCTCCTTCCCTCCCTCCTCCCTCCTCTCTCCCTCCCTCCTCCCTCCCTCCCTCCCTCCCTCCCTCCCTCCCTCCCTCCCGCCTCCCTCCTAATCCCGCCCTCTCTCCTGTTCCCTCCCTCTCCCTCCTTCCCTCCCTCCAACTCCTTCCTCCCTCCCTCCCTCCCTCCCTCCCTCCCTCCCTCCCTCCCTCCCTCCCTCCCTCCCTCCCTCCCTCCCTCCTACTCCCGCCCTCCCTCCCTTTCCCTCCCTCTCCCTCCTTGACTCCCACTCCCTTTCTCCTTCCCTCCCTCTCTCTTCCCCCCCCCAATCCCCCATCTTTCCGTTCCCTCCCCTTCCCTCAACCCTTGAGATCCAAAACTAATCAATATCGATAACTAGAGAGCAAATATGAAGATGTGCAGACATGGCCTGCAGGAAATAGTGCGAGAACAAAGAAGATAAATCCCGCTAGCATAGTGAGTACGTAAGCACGAGAGTTGTGTACGTACGTGTTTTATTAATAGACATGGGTATATCGCATCGCATCGCGTTTGATCGCATTTTGCATTGCGATTCTAAAAATAAAAAATAAAAAAAAATCGCAGTGATGCGATGCGATTATATCGCGCGATTTTTCGATATCGTGCATTTATCGCAGATTTTTCACCGCGATAAAACGCGGTATGCAATATTAAAATATTGCGCGCCATACATCCACATATTGCGCTGCGGAATTGCGCTAGAAAGGGGGGGGGGGGGGGACATGGGCGCGGGCCCTGAACTTAGCAAAAAATAGGGTTCTCTCGTTATAATGGCGTGCGGAAATTGCGCGCGGCTGTTTTGGGTTGGCGTAATTGACGGGGAGGTGTTTGTGAGGAGCTTGGAGAGGAAGGGTTGGAAATTCCAGTTGAAAAGGGGTGCAGTGCAGTTGAGGGAGGGGAGTTGGCTGGAGATTCAAATTTTGAAATGAGCGTTGGTGGATGGAATATGGTGGTGTGTGGTTAAAGGGATTTAGGAGGATGATTGAAATCTCGACCCCCACTAATTCAATTGGTTGGAAATCCAACCAATTTCCACCACTTCAACTGCACTAAATTCCTCCGCATCTACAGAATCCAATCCATGCCCCTCTAACACGCTCTACATCGGAGAGAGGCCACGATATCTCATTCTCCCCCAAACTTCAGTCACCTAATTCCTTACGCACCTAGGAAAGCCAGCCTTGTCGTTCTGATTTTCTCCTCCGACCCCTAAACGCGATGCAATATTAAATCGCATCACGCGATATATCGAATTTAAGGGTGCGATATTTTTTAACATCGCACCCTAAATTGCGATATGCGATTTAAAAATTTTAAACAGAATATCGCAGCGATGCGATATCACGTGTGATATGACAAAATGCGAGACGATATCGCATCGCATCGCATTTTAACCATGTCTGTTTATGAACACGTGCGTTCTGGACTGTGCAATAGCGAGTGAGAGAAAGGAAGTTGAGATCTTACAGCACAATCAAGCAATTTCTGATGAGTGAGAGCTAGGATGGTTACATGGCCAAAATTCAAATAAGCATATCGCAAATGAGAGAACAGTGTAGGGCCCTCTGAATAGTGAAGGAGATGAATAGGGAAGAAAACAATGGTAATGAAGCCCTTACAGTTAACTCTGCCAAACTCTCTGGCTCGGAACAGGAGTGCCAACTAGTTCCGCCCAGTAAGTCAACATAGAAGGGAACTTGTCGAGAGACTCATACAGAAAAAGACACGACAGAAAGAGAGAGTGGGGGAGGGGAGGAGGGCAGAATGGACAGAGTGATATATAGGTACTAGCAATATGTAGCCCACCTGCACTACAACAAGCAAGGCACAAGCGCACAAGCAGCCAGCGTGCAGGGCAACTAGCACGCAAGCAGCCAGCGTGCACGGCAACTAGCACGCAAGCAGCCAGCGTGCTGGGTGCCAGCATGCAAACCGACAGTACACAAGCACTCCGTGCGCAAGCAACCAGCACGCACAGCAATAGCGCACAAGCGACCAGCTTGCCGGGCGCTAGTGCGGCAGCCGCCAGTCTGAAGGGCACTAGTGCGAAAGCCACCAGCACGCAAGCAGGCAGCACGCAGGGCGCTAGCACGCAGGGCGCTAGCAGCCATCACAGAAGGCACTAGTGCGCAAGCCGCGCGCAGGGCGCTAGAGCGGAAGCAGCCAGCCAGCGCGCAGGGCATGAGCGCAGAATCAGGCAGCACGCAAAGTACTATTGTGCAAGCAGCCAGCGCGCAGGGTGTTAGCGCGCAAGCAGCCAGCGAGCAAGCAGCCAGTGCGCCGGGTGCTAGCGCGCAGGGCGCCAACCAGCAAAGAGCCAGCCTGCACTATGCCAGCATGCAAGTTTGGTGCAATGTTTGTAAAGCGAGAGTGAAGAGATGAGTCAAGAGAGAAAGAAGGGAAAACGACAATGCAAGCGAAAGAAACGTTGCGAAAATAAACTGAGATGCACACTCACCATCACCAACAGTCGTATCTTCCATTCGCCATTCCCCCCCCTTCCTCCTCCCCGTCTGAATGCACACCGCTGCATCCATAGACCGCACCTACAGCAAGCACAGCACGAGGGAGCCTGGTACACACCGTCCCAGCAAATGGGCCGCAAGCGCGCACAGCCCTAACCAGGAGCTGCCTGGTGCTAGGGCGACTGGCGCCTGTTAAAAATAGACTACAAATACCACTTTTGTATTTGTACTTTTATATCCTAGTTTAGGTTGTGAATGTTCTAATGGGTTGGGGTGTACTCACAAATCCCAACCTCACCCAATTGTGATCCCCACAATCTCCAATTACCCAATTGGAGATTCCGGAGATCCCAATGAGGATTCCCTCCAATTCCCCCTTCATCCATTCTCTCTCACCTTGCCATGTACTTATAGAGCCTTGGGCTCCTTACCTAATAAATCATTTCAACTCTATTTCTTACATGGTATCAGAGCGACCTCTCCGCACACGCGGATCAAGGTCCTAATCTGAACGTGCCCGCGCTACGCGCACTTCATCGTCGCGACATTCGTTTCGAGTCGTCGGAATTTCGACGTGCTCCACTCTCCAGTCGCGCCTCTCATCGTCGACCACCTTCGCACTCTGTTGGTGCATATTCATTTGCACGTCATCTTGTCGTCTGTTCGCATCATTTCGTTTGCATGTGTTTTGTGTGCTACGTTGTTTGTATGGTTTGTTGGGTTTGCATGTCTTTGCATGTTCATCTTGTGCTTGTGCAGATGTGCTTGGATTGTGCACGACATCGAGCACATTCCAACGAGCCAAGAATTGTTGGAATCGGAGCATATATGAAGAAGTTACGAAGAAATGTTTGATGGATTTGTTACAACTCATTGGAAGTCCTTGTCAGCTGCTACACCAAAGTTGGAGAGCCCTATAACGAGGAGGGACCAGCATGTGTGGGACTTTTGTCCCCACCTTGCAGCTGCAGCATTTGGGGTTTGGAGGCCAACCTGGCACAGTGTGAATTTTGTCTTGCCAGGCTGGCTGAACCTGAGGATGGGGAGTCAAAACTTTGACTCTTGTCATGTTCTTGACCATGGGCCTCCAGGGTCCTTCCCTTTCATCCTTCCCTTCCTACCCCACCTTCCAACTGTCCTTTAATGCCTTTTCTATCATGCCTCTGATCTTGTAAGCTTCAATGATAGTGACTCTGAGGACTGTCAACTTCTCCTAGGGCAGATTACCCCCCAGTGCGCCAAACGCCATAGCTCGCTCGTTAAGCTACGGAGTCAAGTGATTCAACTTTTAGTGGAAAGCTGACGCTGCCAGCTACAACATATCCGATTTTCAGATCGTTTCACCGATTGGAGATTTGGATATAGCTATTCGAAGGTCGCGAGTTTTCTGGGCGTCATAACGAAGTGCTGCAGAAATTTCCAAGGAGCCATTGAATCATCTGCTTATAGCCTTCTCTAACCAACACGCTCGACCTCATTGAATTTCTTATCTCTGAAGCTTTCACGCTTCTCATCGTCGATTTCCTCCTCGGTTCTCCTTGGTCGAATCTCAATTTCGACCATCTCTTAAGACTCGTTCTCGAGTTTCCCCTCAGACCCCGCCAGAATAGGCGAACTCCCCTCGCGAAATCGCCTCCACGAACGTCTCGCGTCAAATCAAGAGCAGGTATACAGGTTGAAGCGGAGCGGAGCTGGTTGCGGAGCTGGTTGCGGAGCTGGTTGCGGAGCTGGTTGCGGAGCTGTGTAGCTGCGGGACAGGGCCTGGGGGTGTGTGGCGGGGTGTGTGGGTCCGGGGTTAGACATAGGCTCAGATTCAGTTTCAAGTCGGCGTTTTAACGAATTTTCGCCGACGCCATTTCCTACTTAGCGGCTTTTTGATAAAGCCGTCAGAGTGATTTTCAGCAATTCTCGTCGACCAATTTCCAGAAGTGCTGCGCTGCACACCGACAATGGCTTACTCAACCACTTCACTCGCCAACCCGATCCCGCTCCTTCGTCTCGAGCCGGACGGCACATGCTCCAACTACAAGGCTTGGCGCTATGGTGTCGACAAGCACCTCCTCAGTCGCGAGGTGAAGGGGCTGGAGCTCACCGACGTCCTTCTCAACATCGGTGACGGCAAAGAGCCTCCTAAACCCGAGAGGTCCGCCGATCCAGCTAATGCCGCCGCCGAAGCAGTTTATGCTGCTGCACTGCTCAAGTACAAGAATTGGGAGAAGGCCGATGGTGCGGTCATTAGTGTCTTCATGGGCACCACTCCTCCCGAACTCGTCGAAACCTACCACAACTACCCGTCTGCCAACGCCATTTGGCTCTACCTCGAGGATCGCTTCCTGAACAAGACTGCAGTGGGAGTTGCTATACTCATCCCCAGCATGTTCCAAGTGTGGCTCGAGGACTCGCCAGGCATGGCGGACTATGTCACCAAGGTGCAGTCCATTCATGGTGAACTCAAACAGTTGGGGATAGTCTTCCCCGAGCAAGCCCCTGCAGCCGCTCTCCTAGTCGGCCTCACTCCGGCATACGAAGTCACACGCAAGATGCTCTTGGGCCTTGCTCCTGCAGACCTCACATTTGCCAAGGTCTCATCCGCGCTCCTTTCTGCCGAAAAGGACAACAGCGCTCAAGCCAAGGCCAATGCAATCCGCGCTCCCGTGCCTCAAGCCTGTACCGCTTCGGTGCCATTCCAGCGCAACCGCTTCCCCCCGTGTCCCTACGTCCTCAAGCGCGGCCCTTGTGCTGGCCAGGTGTGTAGCGGCACCAACCACGCCCTTGCCTCCTGCTTTAAGAAGAAGGATGACGAATGGTATGCCGTCAATGGGACCGCCTCGAAGCCGCCAAGCTGGATGGTCAATCGTGCTCCTCGCCAAGTCAATCAAGTCGAAGCGCAGGAATCCGTGCAGGCTGCTGTGGCTGCACCTGCTGATGTGCGCCTCAACATGTTGTTCCCTGGCACTGCCATGATTAATGAGACGATTTCGCAGTATCCTGGCTCACAAAGCACCTCAGCCGCAATAGAGTTCACCCTCGACAGTGGGGCCACTCACACGGTTCTCAAGGAAGAACACTCCTTCAAGCCATACGAGACACCAATCCGTCTACTTGGAGCAGACTCCAGTTTCACAACACACGCCAAGGGCTCTTCCACAGTTCCGTGCCCAGCTTTTCCTTCGGGCAGTGTCACTGGCATGTGTGTTCCCACACTATCCCACACTACGTCGACGACTTCATTCTAGCCGCCAGAGATCCAGCCGACATGGCAGCTGGCCAGTCTGCTCTCAGCTCCGCCCTTCTCATGAAGAATCTTGGTGACCTCAAGAACTACCTGGGGATGGAGATCACTCGTGACCGCCAGGCTTGCACGATCACCCTCTCTCAGGAGTCCTACATCGACAACCTTCTCAAGCGGTTCGACATGGACTCCAGTAACTCTGTCTCCACTCCACTCCCACTACAGCATCAGCTCACGGCCCCTCCAGTTCCTTCTCCTGACGCCTGCAAGGACCCGTACCCTAGGCTAGTCGGTTCACTCATGTATGACATGATGTGCACTCGACCAGACTTGGCTTACCCGGTTAGAGTCCTCTCTCGATACGTCTCCCCTGGACGCTACACTGCCTCGCATTGGTCTGCAGCCAAGAGGGTCCTCCGCTATCTACAAGCCACCAAGTCCCACATCCTCACTCTTGGTGGTACCTCTCCAGTCAAGCTCGAGGGATACACAGACTCCTCATGGGCCGATGATCAGACTGACAGACGCTCCTCCCAAGGGTACTGCTTCACCCTTGGTAGCGGAGTCATCAGCTGGCGCTCCACTCGGTCCTCTGCAGTCTCCCTGTCGTCCTGCGAGGCCGAGCTCTACGCGGGGCACAATGGCTGCTCAAGAGGCACGCTGGCTCTCCTTTCTCCTCGCTGAGTTAGGCTACCCCCAGCAGTCGCCCACCCTGTGGTGTGACAACCAGAGTGCCATTCATCTCACCAAGGATCCTGTGTTCCACTCTCGCACCAAGCACATCGAACTTCGTCATTTCTTCATCGGAGATCTTGTTCAGAGTGACCAGCTGACGGTACGGTACATCGCCTCAGATTGCAACCTCGCCGACCTCTTTACCAAGGCTCTCGGCAAGGCTGACCACCATCGCCTTCTCCGTTCCATGGGGCTATGTGCTCCTTGACCGGGTTTGCAGTCTATGGGGGTGTGTTAGAAATAGACTGCAAATACCACTTTTGTATTTGTACTTTTATATCCTAGTTTAGGTTGTGAATGTTCTAGTGGGTTGGGGTGTACTCACAAATCCCAACCTCACCCAATTGTGATCCCCACAATCTCCAATTACCCAATTGGAGATTCCGGAGATCTCAATGGGGATTCCCTCCAATTCCCCCTTCATCCATTCTCTCTCACCTTGCCATGTACTTATAGAGCCTTGGGCTCCTTACCTAATCAATCATTTCAACTCTATTTCTTACAGCGCCTACGCGCATCAGCCCATCACGCGTGGCACCAGCGCGCACGCGGCCAGGACGCATGGCGCCAGCATGTACCGGGCCAGCGCGCACGGCGCCACCGCGCGCCGGGCCACCGCGCATGGGGCCAGCCCGCATGGGGCCAGCACACACGGCGCCAACGCGCACGGCACCACCGCACGCTGGGCCAGCGCGCACGGCGCCAGCGCGCACCGGAACATCGTGCACCCGGTCACCACGCACGGCGCCTGTAACAACCCTTGCCCTTATATCATGGGCAACAAGGGTTGAAGTCTAAACCCAACATCCAAGATCCTAGGATATAAATGGAGTACAAAATTAACTAACGATCCCCTAGCGTGGTATTTATGAGGGACCTCCTCTAAGAGATAGCTTAAGCTTGAGGAAGGCCCTTGAAGAATAGTGCTTGAGGTTCTGGTTGGGTAGGGCTTCCCCTAGGAGATCACACTAGAAGCCACTAGTGTAGGGATTCTTGTGAGGAGAGCTCATGACTTAGAGAAAAATCCCATTTCAAGATTGATTGCTTGGAGTGGGAAGTTGAGAATGAGCTTCTCAGCCCAGACCCCTTCCAATGACTCCCAACAGCTGCTCAACCTCCTCCATGGCTCCAAGGAGGTGAGCTAGATTATGTGGCAACAGGGTTGGATTTCCAACCAATGAGAGGTTTACAACAATGTATTCAGATTAGCATATAGTGTACAGCATATTCGAGTTGAGTTGGCATTGCCAACCAACTCCCTGGTTCTGATTGGTCGCAAATCCAACCATCGCGTGAGTTGGGAATTTCGCCAACTCAATTTGTACAACTAAAATCTGATTGGTCCCAAGTATCGACCAATCCCAATCCTCCCCTCCCAACCCTTCCTTCCCATTTCGTGCTACCTAGCATAGGTAGCCAATTTGTGAAAGGTGGTTGGGACGGTCGTTTCTAGGCCCGTACAGAGGCCATGCGTTACACTCCTCCCCCTCCAGGTGGCAACGTCCTCGTTGCCGAATAGTGCTTCTGGGGACGGGTGCTTCGAGCACGCCGCATCACATTTCGACCAGGGTCAACACCACCCACTGGTTGTGAGGCTGCTCTTTGAGCCAGGTCTTCCAGATATCCGTGAACCGCAGTTTCGGTCAAATGTTCCTCTGGCTCCCATGAGTTGTGTTCTGGCCCATAGCCTTTCCACTTAATAAGGAACTCGCGTACTGTCTCGCGGCCGCGCTGTCGATCACGGTGCATGAGCACACGCTCGACCTCATAAAAGAGTTCCTCTCCGAGGACGATCGTTGGTGGAGGTAAGCACTTGCCTTCAGCAATGTACTTATTGAGCAGAGACACGTGGAAGACATTGTGAATCTGCAATGTATCGGGTAACTTCAACTTGTAAGCTATCACACCAACGCGCTGGATCACATCGAACGGCCCAATCCATCGAGGGAACAGCTTTCGTGCCCCAGGGATTTTGAGACGAATGTTCTTCGTGCTCAATAATACCTTGTCTCCAACCTCAAAAGAGACTTCCCGGCGTTTCATGTCGGCATAAGACTTTTGTCGCTGCTGAGACAGCTGCAGCCAGCGGCGAGCAGACTTGAGCGCTTCTTGCTGCTTGCCCACAAAGTCTTTCACGGCAGGGACTCGCAGTCCGCCTATCCCATGCGTAGCAGGTGTCGTGGGATGCCGACCACTGTTCAGAATGAAGGGTTTTTCATGGGTACCTTCATGGACAGAATTGTTCACTGCGAACTCAACCACAGGTAACAAGTTATCCCAATCATCCTGAGTTGGGCCGATGAAGGAACGAAGCATCTGCTCAAGCCTACGATTCGTCCGCTCTGTCTGCCCATCCGTTTGGGGATGGAAGGCTGACGACATCTTTAGCTTCGTTCCGAGTGTCCGTGTAACTTCGTGCCAGAACCGGCTTGTAAAGCGCGGATCTCGATCGGACACCAGCACACGCGGTAACCCGTGTAAGCGGAACACGTGTGCTACAAACAACTTGGCCGTATCTTCCGCAGATACGTCTGTTGTAGTAGCCACGAAGTGCACCATTTTGGTCAATCGATCCACAAAGACCAAGATCGCAGTATGACTGTCGCGTGTTTTTGGGAGGTCTGTGATGAAATCCTGTGAGACACTCTCCCAAGGTTCGTCTGGAATCTCCAGTGGTTGAAGCAAACCACCAGGCTTTTTCGTGTCTGACTTGTTGCGTGCGCATGCATCACAACGCGACACGAATTGTTGGACCTCAGTCCCCAATCCAGGCCACCAGTACACATCACTTAAGGCCCACCGGGTTTTCTTGATACCCAGGTGTCCCCCGTACTTGGTGCTATACACTCCCTCAATTATCTCATTCCGCAGGTTACCCACGTGGGGTACCACAATCTCTTTCTCTCGCCACCAGAGCTCATGCTCGTACCTGAGGCCCTTCATATTTTGTGGGTTCTGGAACCAGGAGTCAATATGGTATCCTGTGCGGATGCGTTTCAGAAAACCACTGAAGGTGACCTCACTCACTCGAGCTACGGCAAGAATACCGAAGCAAGCAGCAGCCACGGCCTTATCCTCGATTTCATCAAGCCCAGTCGCTGCCCCTATCGGCTGTCTGCTGAGGGGGTCAGCCATGTTCGTAGAACCTGCACGATATCGAATATGGAATGTAAACCCACTAAGAAGTTCTGCCCAGCGGGTTTGGCGCCGAGTGAGCGTGGCTTGAGTAGAGAAATAGGTGTTCAGACAGTGGTCTGTCGTGACCACAAACTCCACACCTTCCAGATAACATCGCCATGTTCTCAGCGCATGCACGACCGCCAGCAACTCTTGTTCTGACGTCGTATAGCGCTGCTCTGCCGGGGAGAGCTTCCTACTCTCAAATGCCACAGGACAGCCCTCCTGCAAGAGTACCGCCCCAATCCCTACTGTCGAGGCGTCTGTGACCACCTCATAGGGCTTAGAAGGATCTGGCAATACCAAAACCGGAGCATTGGTCAGCTTTGTTTTGACTTTGTCAAATGCCTCTTGGCATTGTCGAGTCCACTCCTATGCCGTACCCTTTCGGGTGAGTGCTGTCAGAGGGGCAACGACAGTCGAGTAATTTTCCAAGAACCGGCAAAAATAATTGGCCAGACCTAGGAAGGACCTGATCCGGCCCACGTCTTGTGGGACGGGCCAATTCTGAACAGCCACCACCTTCTTGGGGTCGACTTTAAGTCCGTTGTTCTCGACAAGATGACCGAGGTATTCCAGCTCGCGTTTGTAGAAATGACATTTCCATAAATGAGCATAGAACTTGTGTTCTCGCAACTTCCCTGACACGCATTTTAGGTGTTGAGTGTGCTCCTCTTCAGTCTTGGAACAAACCAAGATATCGTCGAGGTAAACCAGAACGAAGTGTCCGATAGCTTCGCGAAACACATCATTCATGGCCCTCTGAAAAGAGGCCGGAGCATTGGTCAACCCAAAGCTCAGCACGCACCATTGAAAATGGCCAAACAGCGAACGGAACGCCGTCTTGGGAACATCTTCATCAGTGATGCGTAGTTGGTGGTACCCTTTGTTAGAAATAGACTACAAATACCACTTTTGTATTTGTACTTTTATATCCTAGTTTAGGTTGTGAATATTCTAGTGGGTTGTGTTAGAAATAGACTGCAAATACCACTTTTGTATTTGTACTTTTATATCCCAGTTTAGATTTTGAATGTTCTAGTGGGTTGGGGTGTACTCACAAATCCCAACCTCACCCAATTGTGATCCCCACAATCTCCAATTACCCAATTGGAGATTCCGGAGATCCCAATGGGGATTCCCTCCAATTCCTCCTTCATCCATTCTCTCTCACCTTGCCATGTACTAATAGAGCCTTTGGCTCCTTACCTAATTAATAATTTCAACGCTATTTCTTACAGGTTGCGGTGTACTCACAAATCCCAACCTCACCCTATTGTGATCCCCACAATCTCCAATTACCTAATTGGAGATTCCGGAGATCCCAATGGGGATTCCCTCCAATTCCCCCTTCATCCATTCTCTCTCACCTTGCCATGTACTTATAGAGCCTTGGGCTCCTTACCTAATCAATCATTTCAACTCTATTTCTTACATGGTATCAGAGCGACCTATCCGCACACGCGGATCAAGGTCCTAATCTGAACGTGCCCGCGCTACGCGCACTTCATCGTCGCGACATTCGTTTCGAGTCGTCGGAATTTCGACGTGCTCCACTCTGCAGTCGCGCCTCTCATCGTCGACCACCTTCGCGCTCAACCTCGTTGATTTTTTCAGCTCTGAAGCTTTCACGCTTCTCGTCGTTGATTTCCTCCTCGGTTCTCTTTGGTCGAATCTCAATTTCGACCATCTCTTAAAACTCGTTCTCGAGTTTCCCCTCAGACCCCGCCAGAATAGGCGAACTCCCCTCGCGAAATCGCCTCCACGAACGTCTCGCGTCAAGCAAGAGCAGGTACACAGGTTGAAGCGGAGCGGAGCTGGTTGCGGAGCTGGTTGCGGAGCTGGTTGCGGAGCTGTGTAGCTGCGGGACAGGGCCTGGGGGTGTGTGGGGGGGTGTGTGGGTCCGGGGTTAGACATAGGCTCAGATTCAGTTTCAAGTCGGCGTTTTAACGAATTTTCGCCAACGCCATTTCCAACTTAGCGGCATTTTGATAAAGCCGTCAGAGTGATTTTCAGCAATTCTTGTCGACCAATTTCCAGAAGTGCCGCGCTGCACACCGACAATGGCTTACTCAACCACTTCACTCGCCAACCCGATCCCGCTCCTTCGTCTCGAGCCGGACGGCACATGCTCCAACTACAAGGCTTGGCGCTATGGTGTCGACAAGCACCTCCTCAGTCGCGAGGTGAAGGGGCTGGAGCTCACCGACGTCCTTCTCAACATCGGTGACGGCAAAGAGCCTCCTAAACCCGAGAGGTCCGCCGATCCAGCTAATGCCGCCGCCGAAGCAGTTTATACTGCTGCACTGCTCAAGTACAAGAATTGGGAGAAGGCCGATGGTGCGGTCATTAGTGTCTTCATGGGCACCACTCCTCCCGAACTCGTCGAAACCTACCACAACTACCCGTCTGCCAACGCCATTTGGCTCTACCTCGAGGATCGCTTCCTGAACAAGACTGCAGTGGGAGTTGCTATACTCATCCCCAGCATGTTCCAAGTGCGGCTCGAGGACTCGCCAGGCATGGCGGACTATGTCACCAAGGTGCAGTCCATTCATGGTGAACTCAAACAGTTGGGGATAGTCTTCCCCGAGCAAGCCCCTGCAGCCGCTCTCCTAGTTGGCCTCACTCCGGCATACGAAGTCACACGCAAGATGCTCTTGGGCCTTGCTCCTGCAGACCCCACATTTGCCAAGGTCTCATCCGCGCTCCTTTCTGCCGAAAAGGACAACAGCGCTCAAGCCAAGGCCAATGCAATCCGCGCTCCCGTGCCTCAAGCCTATGCCGCTTCGGCGCCATTCCAGCGCAACCGCTTCCCCCCGTGTCCCTATGACATCAAGCGCGGCCCTCGTACTGGCCAGGTGTGTGGCGGCACCAACCACGCCCTTGCCTCCTGCTTTAAGAAGAAGGATGACGATTGGTATGCCGTCAATGGGACCGCCTCGAAGCCGCCAAGCTGGATGGTCAATCGTGCTCCTCGCAAGGTCAATCAAGTCGAAGCGCAGGAATCCGTGCAGGCTGCTGTAGCTCCCACTGCTGATGTGCGCCTCAACATGTTGTTCCCTGGCACTGCCATCATTAATGAGACGATTTCGCAGTGTCCTGGCTGACAAAGCACCTCAGCCACAATAGAGTTCACCCTCGACAGTGGGGCCACTCACACGGTTCTCAAGGAAGAACACTCCTTCAAGCCATACGAGACACCAATCCGTCTACTTGGAGCAGACTCCAGTTTCACAACACACGCCAAGGGCTCCTCCACAGTTCCGTGCCCAGCTTTTCCTTCGGGCAGGGTCACCGGCATGTGTGTTCCCACACTATGCCACAATCTCGTGGCCCAACAGGAGCTCCAACGGGCAGGCGTCACCACGATCTTCCCAGCACACTCGGATCACTGTGACCTCTTCGACCCTAAGTCCAACAAGCTCCTAGCACGCTTCACACTCAACAGTAGCAAGCTCTACACGCTGCGTTCACCTGCACCTCTCGCCGCCCTCTCCCAAGCGCAAGCTGCCAGCACCACTCCGTGTTCGTGTCGCAGCTTCGCCAACCCAACCATCCTCTACCACCATCGCTTGGGTCACCCCAACTTCCGTACACTTGCCGACATCGCTTCCAAGAAACTTCTTCTTGGCCTCCCGTCGGCGCTTCCTCCACCAACAGACTCGCCTGCACCCACCTGCCTGGACTGCACCAAGAGCAAGCTCAGGCAGCAGCCGCACCCTTCCTCCCCATCCGTCGCAGCTGCTCCGCTGGACCTAGTGCACATGGATGTCTGGGGCCCAGCTCCAGTCGCATCCCGAGGCGGTCATCGGTACTTTCTTACACTAGTCGATGACCACTCGCGGTATGTTTCTGTGCACCTCCTTCATACCAAGGCGGAGGCACCTGATGTCATCATGGCGTGGGTGCGCCAGGCTCAAGTCACGTTCGGCACTCCTCTGAAGTGCCTCCATTCTGATGGCGGGGGAGAATTTCGCGATGGCAAACTCGATAACTTCTATGCGGCCCAAGGGATTCGGCAAACCTTCACGCTCCCCGAAAGCCCGCAGCAGAATGGCATTGCAGAAAGCCGCAACCACACCTTGGTTCAGATCGCTCGCTGCCTCCTCAGTCACGCCAACGCACCACGGTCACTCTGGGGATATGCCCTCTTCCATGCGGCACTCCTCTACAATCTTTATCCGCATCCCCACCGGCCCGACACCACACCTACCGCTCTCTGGCTTGGGGTCACGCCTTCCGCCCGCTCTCTACGCGTCTGGGGGTGTACCGCGTATGTATTGCTAAGCCCCCACATGCGTAGGAAGCAAGGTGGCAAGCTTGGTCCCAAAACCCAGACCTGCATGTACCTGGGGCACAACTCCGACTCCCCAGACTACTTATTCCTCAACCCAATCACCAGACAGCTGATTCGCAGCCGTGATGTCGTCTTCGATGAGACACGCCCATTCCACTCTGCGACCACGGGCGAGCCTCCTCCACCTCCCCCGACGCTTGTTTGGGCAGACTTCGATGCCCCACCTCCGGCCGCTGCCCCTTCTCCGGGGCCTTCTCCGTCCGGCGTATCTCACCCGGCCTCCCCAGTATCCTCCGCAGCGGCACCTCCTCCTGCTCCGCCTTCCCCGCGCGTCGAGCCCGGCTCACCAATCTCCTATCGGAGGCGCCCAGTCCCTCCGGTCCCACCGCAGCCGCCTTCGTCTCCGGTCTCTAGCCGCACTCGTTCCAAGGGACCAGCTCCGCCTCTCGCATGGGGACCAGCCGCCTTCTCCATCCGGTGTTCGGTCACCCCGCCTCCTCCTGCCGGGGGTGATGTCCCCTCCATCCGTATTCCCCCCCGTGCACTTCTGGAGGACAGGCATGAGGAGCTGTTTGACCTTCACGCGGTCTGCCAATTTCTCTCTCACATCTTCCCGGACATTACTGACTGCCCTTCCCTCAACTTCACCGAGAACCCGACCATTCCGACTCCTCGCACAAAAGAGGAAGCTCTCTCGGGGCCTTATAAGAAGGAGTGGAAGGCAGCAATGGATGTGGAGAACGAGGCGTTCATTCGCAACAACAGCTTTGACGATGTTGTTCCCCCTTCCGGTGTCAACATCGTCGGCGGAAAATGGATCTTCCGAGTCAAACAACTCCCACGCAAAGCTCCACTGTTCAAGGCACGATACGTGGCGAAGGGTTTCACCCAGAAGGAGTATCTCGACTTCTTCGAAACATTCTCGCCCACGGCCAAGCTCCCGACTGTGCGCGCTCTTCTTGATATAGCCGCTCGCGGCAACTTCGAGATCAAGTCCATGGACGCCTCCTCCGCCTTTCTCCAAGGCCAGCTCAAGGAGGATGTTCACATGGAACGCCCACCGGGGTTTCCTGGCACTTACCCTGCCAACACAGTGTGGAAGCTGAAGCGCCCAGTGTATGGCCTCAAGCAGGCTCCTCGTGAGTGGCACAACAAGGTGAAGGAAGTCCTCCTCGCACTTGACTTCCATCCCTCTGCCTCAGATTCCAGTCTCTTCGTTCGTCACTCCTCCGAGCCCTTCTACATCCTCGTCTACGTCGACGACTTCATTCTAGCCGCCAGAGATCCAGCCGACATGGCAGCTGTCCAGTCTGCTCTCAGCTCCGCCCTTCTCATGAAGAATCTTGGTGACCTCAAGAACTACCTGGGGATGGAGATCACTCGTGACCGCCAGGCTTGCACGATCACCCTCTCCCAGGAGTCCTACATCGACAACCTTCTCAAGCGGTTCGACATGGACTCCAGTAACTCTGTCTCGACTCCACTCCCACTATAGCATCAGCTCACGGCCCCTCCAGTTCCTTCTCCTGACGCCTGCAAGGACCCGTACCCTGAGCTAGTCGGTTCACTCATGTATGCCATGATGTGCACTCGACCAGACTTGGCTTACCCGGTTAGTGTCCTCTCTCGGTACGTCTCCCCCGGACGCTACACTGCCTCGCATTGGTCTGCAGCCAAGAGGGTCCTCCGCTATCTACAAGCCACCAAGTCTCACATCCTCACTCTTGGTGGTACCTCTCCAGTCAAGCTCGAGGGATACACAGACTCCTCATGGGCCGATGATCAGACTGACAGACGCTCCTCCCAAGGGTACTGCTTCACCCTTGGTAGCGGAGTCATCAGCTGGCGCTCCACTCGGTCCTCTGCAGTCTCCCTGTCGTCCTGCGAGGCCGAGCTCTACGCGGGGCACAATGGCTGCTCAAGAGGCACGCTGGCTCTCCTTTCTCCTCGCTGAGTTAGGCTACCCCCAGCAGTCGCCCACCCTGTGGTGTGACAACCAGAGTGCCATTCATCTCACCAAGGATCCTGTGTTCCACTCTCGCACCAAGCACATCGAACTTCGTCATTTCTTCATCGGAGATCTTGTTCAGAGTGACCAGCTGACGGTACGGTACATCGCCTCAGATTGCAACCTCGCCGACCTCTTTACCAAGGCTCTCGGCAAGGCTGACCACCATCGCCTTCTCCGTTCCATAGGGCTATGTGCTCCTTGACCGGGTTTGCAGTCTATGGGGGTGTGTTAGAAATAGACTGCAAATACCACTTTTGTATTTGTACTTTTATATCCTAGTTTAGGTTGTGAATGTTCTAGTGGGTTGGGGTGTACTCACAAATCCCAACCTCACCCAATTGTGATCCTCACAATCTCCAATTACCCAATTGGAGATTCCGGAGATCCCAATGGGGATTCCCTCCAATTCCCCCTTCATCCATTCTCTCTCACCTTGCCATGTACTTATAGAGCCTTGGGCTCCTTACCTAATCAATCAATTCAACTCTATTCCTTACAGACAGGCTACTTTAATATGTAACAGACGTACCTGCTCGCTAATGTACCTGTTGACTCTATCGCGCTATGTGCCTTAAATGACACTTAAGAGACGCGACTGTTCGCGTAACTGAAACGACAGTCCTCATGACGAGCGCTATTTGCTGACGTCATCCTACGGACTTATCTTATACAGTAGGATTCGACACTATCTATCGATAATCGACTTACAGAAATGCTAAGTATGAATTATATCACAACATAGACAATATAGGTTTGTGCCATAGAGGGTACAACACTTTAGGCTATATACCCATGTACTCTCTCCTTCTAACCACTTCTTCAATTCTGATATGGTATCATGAGTAGGTAGGTCCCACCGCCCGCCCACGCTTCCGCCCTAGGTCCTAGCCGCCCATCCCCCCCTAACCGCGCCGTTCCTAATCGCCCCCGTACCCCTTCCTAGCTGCCCCGTGCGCCCGTTCTAGCCAGCCCCCCCCCCTCGCGCCTGCTCTAACTGGCCCTAGCGCCCATTCCCGCCGGCCCTCGCGCCCGTCATAGCCGGCCTTCGCGCCCGCTCTTGCCGGCCCCCGCGCCCGTCCTAGCCGGCCTTCGCGCCCATTCCCGCCAGCCCCTCGCGCCTGTTCCTAGCCGGCCCGCGCGCCCGTTCCAGCCGCCCCTCGTGCCCGTTCTAGCCGGCCAACCCCTCGCGCCCGTTCTAGCCGGCCCCTCGTGCCCGTTCCCGCCATCCCCTCGCACCCATTCCTAGCCGGCCCTCGCGCCCGTTCCAGCCGGCCCCTCGCGCCCGTTCCTAGCCGGCCCCGCGCGCCCATTCCTAGCCGGCCCTCGCGCCCGTCCTAGCCGGCCCTCGCGCCCGTTCCTCACCGGCCCTTGCGCCCCTTCCTAGCCGGCCCTTGCGCCCATTCCAGCCGGCCCTCGCGCCCGTTCTAGCTGGCCCTTGCGCTCGTTCTAGCTGGCCCTTCCGCTCGTTCCAGCCGGCCCTCGCGCCCCTTCTAGCCGCCATCGCTTCCGCCCTTCACCGGCCCTCGTGCCCGGTCCAGCTGGCCCCACTTGCGCCTGTTCCTAGTCGGCCCTCTGCGTCAGCCGTCCCGCCGCCGACCCCAGCGTCCATTGGGTAGCTGCGCGCCATACAGTACCGCACTGCACCGCCCTTCACCATTCGATACCGCACTGCACCGCACAGCACCGCACTGCACCGCACAGCGCCGCACTGCACCGCGCTGCACCGCACAGCACCGCCCTGCACCGCTCTGTACCGCTCCGCACTGCACTGCCCGCTGCTGCATCGCTCCTGATGGCAGACTCCGTGCTCCGCTTCGACGCGGAGGGTCAGCCGCTCGATTTTGACACGTATGGTCGACCTCCGCCGTCATCTCACTGGTCAGCGGCAGGATGGCCACTCCCTGGCGGTCCACCTTGACAGTACGCTTCCCTGTCCTGACACCCCTGCTGCCCTGCCCGCTGACCCCTCGTCCGCTGACCGTGAGTCCGCTGCAGCTGCTGCCCTTGCCCGCTCAGTCTGGTTGTCGCGTGACGCCATAGCGCAGCTTTCGATCAGTCATGCCCTCCCACTGTCTGAGCGCCCTCACTTTCAGTCAGTCACGGCTGCGCAGGAGTTCCTAAATGCTATTGTCAAGCGCTATTCCACCCCGCCCGCTGCCTCTGTAGGTCGCTTGATCCTGCCCATGCTCTTTCCTGACCTTGCGTCTTTCCCAACTGTCGCTGACCTAGCCGCTCACCTGCGCACGATAGACGCAACATGGCGCTCTGCCTGCACTGAGACCCAACTTAGAGCCTTTCATCCGCCCCTCTGCTCTACCCTTTACCTGCTTGCCACCCGCCTCCTTGACCGTCTTCCTACTGCCCGCGATCGCTTTCTTAGCATCCACACCAGTGACCTCACCCTCACTGACTTTGTCGACACCTTGTCTACCATAGAGACCCGCCAGCGCTCTATCGCCCAGATCAGCGGTACTGTGCCGATCCCTAACTTTCAGGGTTGTGCCCCTGCTCAGTGCACCTTCTCAGACGGTTCCGTTGCTGTGGCCGAGACCCAGCTGCAGTGCAGTTCCGTCCGGGGAAGGGTCGCCGCCCCAAGGCTGGACGCGGCGGTGGGGGTGGTGGCTCAGGTGGAGGTGGTGGTGGAGTCGGGTTGTCCGGTGGTAGGGCGGACGAGGGGACCGTGCCTGGTGCAGCCGAGCAGCCGTCCCAGCAGCCGCAGGCATCGCAGCCGGTCCAGCACCAGCCGCAGCAGCAGCCCCAGCACTAGCCGCAGCAGCAGCAACAGCCGCAGCAGTTGCAGCAGCAGCAACAGCCGCAGCAGTTGCAGCAGCAGCAGCAGCACCAGCAGCAGAGGCGGGCGGGTGGCCTTCTGCCCAGGTGGCCTGGCGCTGGTGGTGGCGGTGGACGTGGTGGTCGCCCACGTGGTGTCCCTCCGGTTGGCAGTTCGGGTGACGGGCCGTGTCAGTACCAGCTCCAGACCGGTCCTCACCGCGGCTCCGTTTGGGGTAAGATCGTGTTGGTGCATATTCGTTTGCACGTCATCCTGTCGTCTGTTCGCCTCATTTCATTTGCATGTGTTTCGTGTGCTCTGTTGTTTGTGTGGTTTGTTGGGTTTGCATGTCTTTGCATGATCATCTTGTGCTCATGCAAATGTGCTTGGATTGTGCATGACATCGAGCACAGGCCAACGAGCCAAGAATTGTTGAAATCGGAGCACATATGAAGAAGTTCCGAAGAAACGTTTGATGGATTGTTACAACTTATTGGAAGTCCTTGGAAGCTGCTACACCAAGGTTGGAGAGCCCTATAACGAGAAGAGACCAGCATGTGTGGGACTTTTGTCCTCACCTTCCACCTACAGCATTTGGGGTCTGGAGGCCAGCCTGGCGCAGTGTGAATTTGGCTGGCCAGGCTGGTTGAACCTGAGGATGGAGAGTCAAGAATTTGACTCTTGTCATCTTCTTGACCAAGGGCCTTCAGGGTCCTTCCCTTTCATCCTTACCTTCCTACCCCACCTTCCAAACTGTGCTTCAATGTTTTTCCATCATGTCTTTGAACTTGTAACCTTCAATGATTGTGACTCAGAGGTCTGTCAACTTCTCATAAGGCACGATACTCCCCAGTGCGCCAAATGGCATAGCTCACTCGGTAGGCCACGGAATCGAGTGACTCAACTTGCATTGGAAAAGGCTGATGCTGCAAGCAACAACATATCCAATTTTTACAGAATTTCATTGATTCAATCTTTGGATATAGCTTTTCGAAGATCGCGAGTTTTCTGGGTGCCATAACAAAGTGCTGCAGAAATTTCTAAGGACTTGTCAATCTTGTTGGTTAGAGAAGGTTATAAGCAGATGATTCAATGGCTCCTTGGAAATCTCTGCAGCACTTCGTTATGACGCCTAGAAAACTTGCGACCGTCGAAAGCTATATCCAAAACTTAAATCGGTGAAACGACCTGAAAACCGGATATGTTGTAGCTTGTCGCGTCAGCTTTCCAATGAATGTTGAATCACTCGATTCCGTAGCTTAACGAGCGAGCTATGGCGTTTGGCGCACTGGGGGGTAATCTGCCCTAGGAGAAATTGACAGTCCTCAGAGTCACTATAATTCAAGCTTACAAGTTCAGAGACATGATGGAAAAGGCATTGAAGCACAGTTGGAAGGTGGGGTAGGAAGGGAAGGATGAAAGGGAAGGACCCTGGAGGCCCATGGTTCAGAGCATGACAAGAGTCAAAGTCTTGACTCCCCATCCTCAGGTTCAGCCAGTCTGGCAAGACAAAATTCACACTGTGCCAGGTTGGCCTCCAAACCCCAAATGCTGCAGCTGCAAGGTGGGGAAAAAAGTCCCATACATGCTGGTCCCTCGTCGTTATAGGGCTCTCCAACTTTGGTGTAGCAGCGGACGAGGACTTCCAATGAGTTGTAACAAATCCATCAAACATTTCTTCGTAACTTCTTCATATGTGCTCCGATTCCAACAATTCTTGGCTCGTTGGAATGTGCTCGATGTCATGCACAATCCAAGCACATCTGCACAAGCACAAGATAAACATGCAAAGACATGCAAACCCAACAAACCATACAAACAATATAGCACACAAAACACATGCAAACAAATGATGCGAACAGACGACAGGATGACGTGCAAACGAATATGCACCAACACGCTCCCCCTCAGACTGTCGGCTTGTTTCGCCGTCTCTAGTTCAAGGACATTCCCGCCATCCTCGCACAGCGCCAGTGTGGCTCTTCAGCTAGCTGCTTGGTAAGAAAGTCGGCTGGCTGTTGCTGAGTTTTCACGTAGATCGGATCCAGTGTCCCAAGCTTCACCTCCTTCCGCAGCCAATGCCACTTGATCCTCATGTGCTTGTTCAACCCATGAAGAACTGCATTGCGTGCCATGGCAATGGCTCCCTTGCTGTCACTGAACAGAGGTGTCGCACAAGTCTGTTCATGGCCGATCTCCTTCAAGAGCCTCCATAGCCAAATGATTTCTTTTGCCGCATGAAACATCGCCATGTACTCAGATTCCACTGAAGATAGTGCCGTTTCAGACTGCTTCTTGGACCTCCAACTTGCAGGCCCACCTCCCACCATGCAGATGTATCCACCAACTGATGATGAATCCTCATGCTCAGAAGCCCACGTGGCATCAGCAAAACAGGAAAGGAACATTTTTCCTTCTCCGAGCTGCTCCCCCTTCTCTTTGAGGACTTCAACTCCTTTTTGACTGAGTTGAGCAGAGGCTGAATACTGTACTCCCACTGTAGGGTATGACTTGAGGTAGCACACCACTCTCTCCGCTGCACCATACTGCTCCACTGTTGGATTTTGCACTACTCGAGCCACGTTCAGTATCCCGCTTAATGTGCATTCCCAGGTAGTACCTTGCCTCTCCAAGTGACTTGCACTTGAACTGCTCTGTGAGCTTCCGTTGCACCCCATCGATCTCCTTGTCACTGCTGCTGAAGAGCAGGATATCATACACGTACACCAGCAGAAGCACAAGCGACTCCCCCTCGCCCATCAGGAAAAGGCTCTCGTCGCATGCACTCGCACGGAATCCAATCCCTTCCAGTGCACTGGCCAGCCTGTTGTACCAGCATCTCGGGGCCTGCTTGAAGCCATAGATGGCCTTGTTAAGTTTGCAGACACGACCGGTTCCATCCTCATAGCCAGGTGGTTGAACCATGTACACCTCCACTTCCACAATGCCGTACAGAAAAGCGGTTACGATGTCCATCTGCTTCACCTTCCATTTGCGCACAATAGTTACCGCCAGCAGAATACCGCCAGCAAACACTTCTTTGTAATCTTCCTTCTCTTTTTGCTGAAGCCCCTTTGCCACCAGCCTGCTCTTGTAAACTGATGGCTCTCCTTTCTTATCCGTCTTGATTTTTGCCAGCCACTTGCACTGTATTGCCTTCTTCCCATTTGGCAAGTACACGAGGTCCCATGTGTGATTCTCCATCAGGCTGTTGTACTCTGCATCTCTTGAAACGAGCCACTTCCCCCGTTGAGGCCCGGCTAGCGCATGATATTAGAAATAGACTGCAAATACTACTTTTGTATTTGTACTTTTATATCCTAGTTTAGGTTGTGAATGTTCTAGTGGGTTGGGGTGTACTCACAAATCCCAACCTCACCCAATTGTGATCCCCACAATCTCCAATTACCCAATTGGAGATTCCAGAGATCCCAATGAGGATTCCCTCCAATTCCCCCTTCATCAATTCCTTCTCACCTTGCCATGTACTTATAGAGCCTTGGGCTCCTTACCTAATCAATTATTTCAACTCTATTTCTTACATGGTATCAGAGCGACCTATCCGCACACGCGGATCAAGGTCCTAATCTCAATATGCCCGCGCTACGCGCACTTCATCGTCGCGACATTCGTTTCGAGTCGTCGGAATTTCGACGTGCTCCACTCTGCAGTCGTGCCTCTCATCGTCGACCACCTTCGCGCTCGACCTCGTTGAATTTTTCATCTCTGAAGTGTTCACACTTCTCGTCGTTGATTTCCTCCTCGCTTCTCCTTGGTCGAATCTCAATTTCGACCATCTCTTAAAACTCGTTCTCGAGTTTCCCCTCAGACCCCGCCAGAATAGGCGAACTCCCCTCGCGAAATCGCCTCCACGAACGTCTCGCGTCAAGCAAGAGCAGGTACACAGGTTGAAGTGGAGCGGAGCTGGTTGCGGAGCTGGTTGTGGAGCTGGTTGCGGAGCTGGTTGCGGAGCTGGTTGCGGAGCTGGTTGCGGAGCTGTGTAGCTGCGGGACAGGGCCTGGGGGTGTGTGGGGGGGTGTGTGGGTCCGGGGTTAGACATAGGCTCAGATTCAGTTTCAAGTCGGCGTTTTAACGAATTTTCGCCGACGCCATTTCCTACTTAGCGGCATTTTGATAAAGCCGTCAGAGTGATTTTCAGCAATTCTCGTCGACCAATTTCCAGAAGTGCCGCGCTGCACACCGACAATGGCTTACTCAACCACTTCACTCGCCAACCCGATCCCGCTCCTTCGTCTCGAGCCGGACGGCACATGCTCCAACTACAAGGCTTGGCGCTATGGTGTCGACAAGCACCTCCTCAGTCGCGAGGTGAAGGGGCTCGAGCTCACCGACGTCCTTCTCAACATCGGTGACGGCAAAGAGCCTCCTAAACCCGAGAGGTCCGCCGATCCAGCTTATGCCGCCGCCGAAGCAGTTTATGCTACTGCACTGCTCAAGTACAAGAATTGGGAGAAGGCCGATGGTGCGGTCATTAGTGTCTTCATGGGCACCACTCCTCCCGAACTCGTCGAAACCTACCACAACTACCCGTCTGCCAACGCCATTTGGTTCTACCTCGAGGATCGCTTCCTGAACAAGACTGCAGTGGGAGTTGCTATACTCATCCCCAGCATGTTCCAAGTGCGGCTCGAGGACTCGCCAGGCATGGCGGACTATGTCACCAAGGTGCAGTCCATTCATGGTGAACTCAAACAGTTGGGGATAGTCCTCCCCGAGCAAGCCCCTGCAGCCGCTCTCCTAGTTGGCCTCACTCCGGCATACGAAGTCACACGCAAGATGCTCTTGGGCCTTGCTCCTGCAGACCTCACATTTGCCAAGGTCTCATCCGCGCTCCTTTCTGCCGAAAAGGACAACAGCGCTCAAGCCAAGGCCAATGCAATCCGCGCTCCCGTGCCTCAAGCCTATGCCGCTTTGGCGCCATTCCAGCAAAACCGCTTCCCCCCGTGTCCCTACGTCATCAAGCGCGGCCCTCGTGCTGGCCAGGTGTGTGGCTGCACCAACCACGGCCTTGCCTCCTGCTTTAAGAAGAAGGATGACGAGTGGTATGTCGTCAATGGGACCGCCTCCAAGCTGCCAAGCTGGATGGTCAATCGTGCTCCTCGCCAAGTCAATCAAGTCGAAGCACAGGAATCCGTGCAGGCTACTGTGGCTGCACCTTCTGACATGCAAACCCAACAAACCATACACACAACGTAGCACACAAAACACATGCAAACGAAATGATGCGAACAGACGACAGGATGACGTGCAAATGAATATGCACCAACACACTCCCCCTCAGACTGTCGGCTTGTTTCGCCGTCTCTAGTTCAAGGACATTCCCGCCATCCTCGAACAGCGCCAGTGTGGCTCTTCAGCTAGCCGCTTGGTAAGGAAGTCGGCTGGCTGTTGCTGAGTTTTCACGTAGATCGGATCCAGTGTCCCAAGCTTCACCTCCTTCCGCAGCCAATGCCACTTGATCCTCATGTGCTTGTTCAACCCATGAAGAACTGCATTGCGTGCCATGGCAATGGCTCCCTTGCTGTCACTGAACAGAGGTGTCGCACAAGTCTGTTCATGGCCGATCTCCTTCAAGAGCCTCCTTAGCCAGATGATTTCTTTTGCCGCATGAAACATCGCCATGTACTCAGATTCCACTGAAGATAGAGCTGTCTCAGACTGCTTCTTAGACCTCCAACTCACAGGCCCACCTCCCACCATGCAGATGTATCCACCAACTGATGATGAATCCTCATGCTCAGAAGCCCACGTGGCATCAGCAAAATAGGAAAGGAACACCTTTCCTTCTCCGAGCTGCTCCCCCTTCTCTTTGAGGACTTCAACTCCTTTTTGACTGAGTTGAGCAGAGGCTGAATACTGTACTCCCACTGTAGGGTATGACTTGAGGTAGCGCACCACTCTCTCCGCTGCACCACACTGCTCTTCTGTTGGATTTTGCACTACTCGAGCCAGCTGTCCCACAGCAAAGCTGATGTCAGGCCGAGTATGCACAGCAGCGTAGAGTAGGCTCCCGACCATGGATTGGAATTGCCTCTGGTCTTCACTCTCAACTCCTTCTCCTTCAGCTGCCTTTATGAGTTTGAACTCGGAAGGCAAAGGTGTGACCACTTCCCGTTCTTCCTGCAGAGAGTACTTCTCAGCCAAGGTGTTGATGTACTGTCCCTGATGCAGTTTGAGCCAGCCACGTTCAGTATCCCGCTCAATGTGCATTCCCAGGTAGTACCTTGCCTCTCCAAGTGACTTGCACTTGAACTGCTCTGTGAGCTTCCGCTGCACCCCATCGATCTCCTTGTCACTGCTGCTGAAGAGCAGGATGTCATCCACGTACACCAGCAGAAGCACAAGTGACTCCCCCTCTCCCATCAGGAATAGGCTCTCGTCGCATGCACTCGCACGGAATCCATTCCCTTCCAGTGCACTGGCCAGCCTGTTGTACCAGCATCTCGGGGCCTGCTCTTGGTGCAGTCCAAGCAGGTGGGTGCAGGTGAGTCTGTTGGTGGAGGAAGCGCCGACGGGAGGCCAAGAAGAAGTTTCTTGGAAGCGATGTCGGCAAGTGTACGGAAGTTGGGGTGACCCAAGCGATGGTGGTAGAGGATGGTTGGGTTGGCGAAGCTGTGACACGAACACGGAGTGGTGCTGGCAGCTTGCGCTTGGGAGAGGGCGGCGAGAGGTGCAGATGAACGCAGCATGTAGAGCTTGCTACTGTTGAGTGTGAAGCGTGCTAGGAGCTTGTTGGACTGAGGGTCAAAGAGGTCACAGTGATCCGAGTGTGCTGGGAAGATTGTGGTGACGCCTGCCCGTTGGAGCTCGTGTTGGGCCACGAGATTGTGGCGTAGTGTGGGAACACACATGCCGGTGACACTGCCCGAAGGAAAAGCTGGGCACAGAACTGTGGAGGAGCCCTTGGCATGTGTTGTGAAACTGGAGTCTGCTCCTAGTAGACGGATTGGTGTCTCGTATGGCTTGAAGGAGTGTTCTTCCTTGAGAACCGTGTGAGTGGCCCCACTGTCAAGGGTGAACTCTATTGTGGCTGAGGTGCTTTGTCAGCCGGGACACTGCGAAATTGTCTCATTAATCATGGCAGTGCCAGGGAACAACATGTTGAGGCGCACATCAGCAGGTGCAGCCACAGCAGCCTGCACGGATTCCTGCGCTTCGACTTGATTGACTTGGCGAGGAGCACGATTGACCATCCAGCTTGGCGGCTTGGAGGCGGTCCCATTGACGACATACCACTCGTCATCCTTGTTCATAAAGCAGGAGGCAAGGGCGTGGTTGGTGCCGCCACACACCTGGCCAGCACGAGGGCCGCGCTTGATGGCGTAGGGACACGGGGAGAAGCGGTTGCGCTGGAATGGCACCGAAGCGGCATAGGCTTGAGGCACGGGAGCGCGGATTGCATTGGCCTTGGCTTGAGCGCTGTTGTCCTTTTCGGCAGAAAGGAGCGCGGATGAGACCTTGGCAAATGTGAGGTCTGCAGGAGCAAGGCCCAAGAGCATCTTGCGTGTGACTTCGTATGCCGGAGTGAGGCCGACTAGGAGAGCGGCTGCAGGGGCTTGCTCGGGGAAGACTATCCCCAACTGTTTGAGTTCACCATGAATGGACTGCACCTTGGTGACATAGTCCGCCATGCCTGGCGAGTCCTCGAGCCGCACTTGGAACATGCTGGGGATGAGTATAGCAACTCCCACTGCAGTCTTGTTCAGGAAGCGATCTTCGAGGTAGAGCCAAATGGCGTTTGCAGACGGGTAGTTGTGGTAGGTTTCGACGAGTTCGGTAGGAGTGGTGCCCATGAAGACACTAATGACCGCACCATCGGCCTTCTCCCAATTCTTGTACTTGTGCAGTGCAGTAGCATAAACTGCTTCGGCGGCGGCATAAGCTGGATCGGCGGACCTCTCGGGTTTAGGAGGCTCTTTGCCGTCACCGATGTTGAGAAGGACGTCGGTGAGCTCGAGCCCCTTCACCTCGCGACTGAGGAGGTGCTTGTCGACACCATAGCGCCAAGCCTTGTAGTTGGAGCATGTGCCGTCCGGCTCGAGACGAAGGAGCGGGATCGGGTTGGCGAGTGAAGTGGTTGAGTAAGCCATTGTCGGTGTGCAGCGCGGCACTTCTGGAAATTGGTCGACAAGAATTGCTGAAAATCACTCTGACGGCTTTATCAAAATGCCGCTAAGTAGGAAATGGCGTCGGCGAAAATTCGTTAAAACGCCGACCGAGGAGGAAATCGACGACGAGAAGCGTGAACGCTTCAGAGATGAAGAATTCAACGAGGTCGAGCGCAAAGGTGGTCGACGATGAGAGGCGCGACTGCAGAGTGGAGCACGTCGAAATTCCGACGACTCGAAACGAATGTCGCGACGATGAAGTGCGCATAGCGCGGGCACGTTCAGATTAGGACCTTGATCCGCGTGTGCGGATAGGTCGCTCTGATACCATGTAAGAAATAGAGTTGAAAATGATTGATTAGGTAAGGAGCCCAAGGCTCTATAAGTACATGGCAAGGTGAGAGTGAATGGATGAAGGGGGAATTGGAGGGAATCCTCATTGGGATCTCCGGAATCTCCAATTGGGTAATTGGAGATCGGGGGGATCACAATTGGGTGAGGTTGGGATTTGTGAGTACACCCCAACCCACTAGAATATTCACAACCTAAACTAGGATATAAAAGTACAAATACAAAACTGGTATTTGCAGTCTATTTCTAACATTTATGACAGCATCGTCCTCCGGTTTTTCCATCTGCAGCATCAGGAAAAGGAGTTTTTGGATGTGTTACGACAGTTGATGTTTCAGATACCGATTTCGAGACACAACTTGAAGAAACCACAAGTGTAGAGGGCATTCCCTTACCAGAAGTTTATGCTAACCTTGCTCGCGTCATTTCAGGACCCAATACTTGGTATCTTGACAGCTGTTGTGGTTGGTATATGTGCTTTGCTGAAACAAGCTTCATCACCAATCAGCGTCCACTTCGACGTCCAATACCTGTCACATTTGCAAACTGAGAAACTATCATGGCCAGAACAATCGGGAGCGTAATGTTCGAGTCCGTCGATACAGGATATTCCTTACATGTTACCAACATTCTTATCGTCGCCGGCCTTGGTTTCAATCTTCTCTCCACAGCTCAGCTCCAGGCACACAAGATTCGCGCACAAGACAATTGTGATACAATAGACCAAGAGTTATGTCACAGTTTGACAAACACCTACTTCGGTCGCGCCGCTACTCAACATGGTGTATCCGTTCTTCAGTTCACGGCACAAGGCACCTCGGGCGATTCTGAACGCGTCCTTGCTCTCGGTCCCTGGGATCATCCCGACGAAACAGATTATCAACAAGTTGATATTGATTTTACTGTACCAACGATTTCTCGAACCGCAGCTGCCGTTCTCACTTCTCTTGATACTTGGGAGGTCAATACCGCCGATGAAGGCGCCAACGCTTGGCGAACGTTTTATAACACTCGCGCCGCTTTCCAAGGAACTCCAGCTCCACTTTGGGGCGAAATCAGTGGACTGGCAGCTGATGAACCCGAAGTTGTCGAGGCAGCCGTGAAAGCTGAAGTAGCCCAGCAGCCGAATCTCCCCGTAGTTGTCGCAAGACCATCTGCCATCACATCAATAGATGTTGCAATCGCAACTGCAGCAGAACCTTCAACCGTTCACTTACCCTTTGTTCGTTTCATGGAAGGGGAAAACGACATGTCTCAAGCTCTTTCTCCTTTCATCGGTTCTTCGTTTATACTAACGCCGATTTCTATCTGCGATCATCAGGACACAAAGCCACAGAGGACAATTGGTATCAACGGTTAGGGCATATCACAAGGGATTTTAAATCATTCAATTCGAGCAGCAGTTCTTGATAAAAACAGTCTTCTCTTACCTGACGGCACGGAGATGAAACCACAGTCTCGCCCAATGGTTCCCACGAACCGTTTCCGAGTACGTGATGTAAGAAATACCGGTTGAACTAAAGGGTAACTAAAGGGTAACGTGTGTTGGTTAGAGAAGGCTATAAGCAGATGATTCAATGGCTCCTTGGAAATTTCTGCAGCACTTCGTTATGACGCCCAGAAAACTCGCGACCTTCGAATAGCTATATCAAAAACTCCAATTGGTGAAACGATCTGAAAATCGGATATGTTGTAGCTGGCAGCGTCAGCTTTCTAATGAAAGTTGAATCACTCGATTCCGTAGCTGAACGAGTGAGCTATGGCGTTTGGCGCACTGGGGGGTAATCTGCCCTAGGAGAAGTTGACAGTCCTCAGAGTCACTATGATTGAATCTTACAAGATCAGAGGCATGATAGAAAAGGCATTTAAGGACAGTTGGAAGGTGGGGTAGGAAGGGAAGGATGAAAGGGAAGGACCCTGGAGGCCCATGGTCAAGAACATGACAAGAGTCAAAGTTTTGACTCCCCATCCTCAGGTTCAGCCAGCCTGGCAAGACAAAATTCACACTGTGCCAGGTTGGCCTCCAAACCCCAAATGCTGCAGCTGCAAGGTGGGGACAAAAGTCCCACACATGCTGGTCCCTCCTCGTTATAGGGCTCTCCAACTTTGGTGTAGCAGCTGACAAGGACTTCCAATGAGTTGTAACAAATCCATCAAACATTTCTTCGTAACTTCTTCATATATGCTCCGATTCCAACAATTCTTGGCTCGTTGGAATGTGCTCGATGTCATGCACAATCCAAGCACATCTGCACAAGCACAAGATAAACATGCAAAGACATGCAAACCCAACAAACCATACAAACAATATAGCACACAAAACACATGCAAACGGAATGATGCGAACAGACGACAGGATGACGTGCAAATGAATATGCACCAACACACTCCCCCTCAGACTGTCGGCTTGTTTCGCCGTCTCTAGTTCAAGGACTTTCCCGCCATCCTCGAACAGCGCCAGTGTGGCTCTTCAGCTAGTCGCTTGGTAAGGAAGTCGGCTGGCTGTTGCTGAGTTTTCACGTAGATCGGATCCAGTGTCCCAAGCTTCACCTCCTTCCGCAGCTAATGCCACTTGATCCTCATGTGCTTGTTCAACCCATGAAGAACTGCATTGCGTGCCATGGTAATGGCTCCCTTGGTATCACTGAACAGAGGAGTCGCACAAGTCTGTTCATGGCCGATCTCCTTCAAGAGCCTCCTTAGCCAGATGATTTCTTTTGCCGCATGAAACATCGCCATGTACTCAGATTCCACTGAAGATAGAGCTGTCTCAGACTGCTTCTTGGACCTCCAACTCACAGGCCCACCTCCCACCATGCAGATGTATCCACCAACTGATGATGAATCCTCATGCTCAGAAGCCCACGTGGCATCAGCAAAACAGGAAAGGAACACCTTTCCTTCTCCGAGCTGCTCCCCCTTCTCTTTGAGGACTTCAACTCCTTTTTGACTGAGTTGAGCAGAGGCTGAATACTGTACTCCCGCTGTAGGGTATGACTTGAGGTAGCGCACCACTCTCTCCGCTGCACCACACTGCTCTTCTGTTGGATTTTGCACTACTCGAGCCAGCTGTCCCACAGCAAAGCTGATGTCAGGCCGAGTATGCACAGCAGCGTAGAGTAGGCTCCCGACCATGGATTGGAATTGCCTCTGGTCTTCACTCTCAACTCCTTCTCCTTCAGCTGCCTTTATGAGTTTGAACTCGGAAGTCAAAGGTGTAACCACTTCCCGTTCTTCCTGCAGAGAGTACTTCTCAGCCAAGGTGTGGATGTACTGTCCCTGATGCAGTTTGAGCCAGCCACGTTCAGTATCCCGCTCAATGTGCATTCCCAGGTAGTACCTTGCCTCTCCAAGTGACTTGCACTTGAACTGCTCTGTGAGCTTCCGCTGCACCCCATCGATCTCCTTGTCACTGCTGCTGAAGAGCAGGATGTCATCCACGTACACCAGCAGAAGCACAAGCGACTCCCCCTCGCCCATCAGGAAAAGGCTCTCGTCGCATGCACTCGCACGGAATCCAATCCCTTCCAGTGCACTGGCCAGCCTGTTGTACCAGCATCTCGGGGCCTGCTTCAAGCCATAGATGGCCTTGTTAAGTTTGCAGACACGACCGGTTCCATCCTCATAGGCAGGTGGTTGAACCATGTACACCTCCTCTTCCACAATGCCGTACAGAAAAGCGGTTACGATGTCCATCTGCTTCACCTTCCATTTGCGCACAGCAGCTACCGCCAGCAGCACACGTAGCGTTGGAGACTTAGCCGTTGGGGCAAACACTTCTTTGTAATCTTCCTTCTCTTTCTGCTGAAACCCCTTTGCCACCAGCCTGCTCTTGTAAACTGATGGCTCTCCTTTCTCATCCGTCTTGATTTTTGCCAGCCACTTGCACTGTATTGCCTTCTTCCCATTTGGCAAGTACACAAGGTCCCATGTGTGATTCTCCATCTGGCTGTTGTACTCTGCATCTCTTGAAACGAGCCACTTCCCCCGTTGAGGCCCGGCCAGCGCATGATCCATGCTCGGAGGTTGTATTGGTGCGTAAAAGCAGTATGCAGGCTCCTCGTCATCTGACTCTTGGTCATCACCCAAGAACAGCACTGCATTTTCGCCTTGAGCCTGTTCCTGCTGCTCTGTTGTGGCTCCTCCACTTGTAGAGCTCAGCAGCTTTCTTGTTGCCATTCTGGTACATGCAGGGTAGATGGTTGGATTTACCCATTCTTTCACCTTCACCCAATCCTTTGTCCCCCCACCAAACTGGTTCCTTCGCTTTGGCAGACTTGGTGTTTTGGAAGCCTCTTGCTGCTGCTGCTCCAGATCCTTGACTTCAGCATCAGCTGCAATATCCTCATTGCTTCCTTCATCAGTACCGCTTGCCGTTGGCGCAGTGACTTCGCTGTCCTCAGGTTCGGACAGATCGAAGTGCATAGTGATCTCTTCCAGCTGCTGGGTGACCCTTGCCTCCAGCTGCTTCTCTCACTTGCCATTCATGATGTTCTCCACAAATTTGACATCCCGATTGTCAAACAGCACATTCTTTGAGGGCTCCCAGAGTAGCCACCCCTTGCTCTCTGCCGCAAGCCCAAGGTGCACACACCACAGTGCAGATGCTCCAAGCTTTGTCCTGTACGGTTTAGGGACATGCGCCACTGCCATGCATCCGAACACTCGAAGCATGTCCACTGGAGGCTTCTTTCCAAGCCACCTCTCCAGCGGCACCCACATATCATCAGCCACCTTTGTGAGTACGCGGTTCCTTGCCACTGTAGCATGCCTCACCGCATGAGGCCACATGGAGTTCCCCAGCCCTGATTCGATCAGCAGCGCTCGCGCAGTTTCCAGGATGGTCCTATTAGCCCACTTTGCAACGCCATTTGACTGAGGGGTATAGGACGTCGTTAGCTGATGCTAAATGCCTTGTTTCTTGAGCCACGCAGTCAGATCTCCTCCTAGAAACTCTCCACCTCGGTCGGTTCTGATGCTCTTGCATGGGTGCCCAGATTGTCGCTCGACGAACGGCAGCCAATCATCTCGTATTGTTGAGGCAGCATGATCCTTCTGCTTCAACGGGTATGCCCACATCAGCCGACTCCAGTCATCAACTATTGTCAGGAAGTACCTTTCCCCCTTACTTCCTCGGACTGGAAAAGGTCCTACCAGGTCCATGTGCACCAGTTCCAGTGCTGCCTTGCTTTTCCCAGCTACGCCGTGAAAGGGGAACCGTGTGAACTTGCTCAGCAGACATGTCTTGCACTTGGTATCATTTGGTTGCCCAGAAAGCTTGAGCCCCTTTACTGCTTCTTCCTTATGCAGTTGCTGCAGCAATGGCATAGCCACATGCCCTAGACGCCTGTGTGCGGTTTCCCAATCAGTCTCCCCCGACCTTGAAGAAACCGTCACTCCTGCAGCACTAACTGCATTACACTCCCCCTGGACTCCAGAACCCGCCTTTACTTCTCCCAACTCCTTCTTTGTTGATTCCCATATCAGTGCAGGGATCTGCCACATGGATCTGAAGACATCTCTGCTTTCGTGTAAATCCCATAACACACGATCTCCTCGCAGCCCCTTGAATGTTTTGGATCCATTCTTGGTGGTGCTGACTCCGGCCTGGCCTAGCTTGCGCAGCGATATCAGATTGGCCTTCAGCCCCGGTACGAGTAACACGTCCTTCAGCCCAACCAGTCCACCATCAGGTGCTCTGAATGCAGCTCGACCAACTCCAGCGACCTTCACTGCATGTCCGGATGCTGAGCGCACTTTGGAGATTGGAGGCGCTCGCACAGCATCCAGCAAGTCCTTGCGTGGTGTCATTGTCCATGCAGCACCAGAGTCCATGACCCACATGTCAAGCGGGTGCCATTCCTCTCCAGCCCTTGCAACAGCTGTGCCACTGTCATCTTTGTCACACACATGGTAGAACTGTCCAGCATTCCTCTCCTCATTTCCCATTCCTCTGTCATCCTTGGAGGTTTCTTCAGCAGGATCAGCTACCATGTTGGCACCTCCATGTGGTTGCTTTCCTCCATTCCCCTTCTGCGATTGGTTCCAAGGGGTCCACCAGTCGGGCTTGGTAGGGCAGCGAAACCATGGATGCCCTTCTTCCTTGCAATACCAGCACTCTCCCCTCAAGCGTGGTTCACTGTTGTCATTGTTGGAGTGACCACCTCTTCCTCTTGCACCAGCGCCACCACGCCCCCGCTGGTTCCAAGTCCCGCGACCACCTTGGCTGTGGTAAGATCGACCGCGATTGCCACGCCCTCGATCCCTCCATGTCCCTTGCATGGCATAGCCGCTGGTGCTGTCATCACCTCCGCGCAGTGTATAGCGACGAAAATCTTCTTCCAGAATCTTGGTGCGAATCCACTCCAATGTCCATTGACTTTGGTTTTGTGGCAAGCTGAGTCCGCTTATAAATTGCAGCCAAGACTCGGGCAGCAGGCTGAGCATCTTGAGACACTTTGTCTGCTCTGGGTACGTGATGCCTGCAATCGCCAATTTCGCGTAGAGTTCCCTCATCTTGTCCAGTACGGGCTGCACAGGTTCATTCTCGCTCAACCGCAGCATGGACAGCTCCCGATCCAGCATGAGAGAAGCGGCAACCGATGTCGGAGCGTGCAGGTCCTTGAGCACTGCCAATGCCTTGGGTCCACAATCAGTTTCCGGTAGCAGATGCATGATGTGATGCCTCTGGTTCAGCTCCAAGCTTTGTGACAGTAGATAATACCCAGCAGATGAACGTTCATCCCAGTCCGCTTGCTCTGCCATTTCCTTTGGCCTTGGCTCCGTTCCAATCATGAGCTTCAAGAGGCCAATTTGTCGAAAGTAGAGCTGCATCTTCCATGCCCAATCATCATAGCCATCTCCAGAGAACTTCTCAATGGTGAATTTCTTCAGCACCTCCTTAAGCAGTGACCCCTGGCTTGTACGCGCTCCCCTTTGCGCTGCAATGCCAGAATCTTGGGTTGAGCTGCCTCCTTGGACTGAAGTATCACCTCCACCAGAGTCCTCTTTATCTCCCATCGTATTTTAGGTCCCAAATGCGTGATAATAGGCTCTGATACCACTTGTTGGTTAGAGAAGGCTATAAGCAGATGATTCAATGGCTCCTTGGAAATTTCTGCAGCACTTCGTTATGATGCCCAGAAAACTCGCAACCTTCGAATAGCTATATCCAAAACTCCAATTGGTGAAACGATCTGAAAATCGGATATGTTGTCGCTGGCAGCGTCAGCTTTCCTCTGAAAGTTGAATCACTCGATTCTGTAGCTTAACGAGCGAGCTATGGCGTTTGGCGCACTGGGGGGTAATCTGCCCTAGGAGAAGTTGACAGTCCTCAGAGTCAGTATGATTGAAGCTTACAAGCTCAGAGGCATGATAGAAAAGGCATTGAAGCACAGTTGGAAGGTGGGGTAGGAAGGGAAGGATGAAAGGGAAGGACCCTGGAGGCCCATGGTCAAGAACATGACAAGAGTCAAAGTTTTGACTCCCCATCCTTAGGTTCAGCCAGCCTGGCAAGACAAAATTCACACTGTGCCAGGTTGGCCTCCAAACCCCAAATGCTGCAGCTGCAAGGTGGGGACAAAAGTCCCACACATGCTGGTCCCTCCTCGTTATAGGGCTCTCCAACTTTGGTGTAGCAGCTGACAAGGACTTCCAATGAGTTGTAACAAATCCATCAAACATTTCTTCGTAACTTCTTCATATGTGCTCCGATTCCAACAATTCTTAGCTCGTTGGAATGTGCTCGATGTCATGCACAATCCAAGCACATCTGCACAAGCACAAGATGAACATGCAAAGACATGCAAACCCAACAAACCATACAAACAACGTAGCACACAAAACACATGCAAACGAAATGATGCGAACAGACGACAGGATGACGTGCAAATGAATATGCACCAACACATTCAAGTCCCTGCAGCAGAGGAGGAAGGAAGGGGGAGAAGGAGGACTCAGCCCCCCAATTGGTTGAGCTATGAACGGCTTGGAGGACCAGCCAACTCAACCTTGACCGGTTCGGCTCTCATGCTAGGTGATGATGCGTAAGATGAAAGCGAGGAGTGCCCTTTTGCCTTCTTCTCTCCGGTGGAGATACCGGGGGAGCCTACAAATCCCAAGGAGGCTTGGGAGGGTTTTAATGGGAAGGAGTGGAAGAAGGCCTCAGATGAAGAAATGGGGAGCATCATCGAGAACGACACGTTTGACTTGGTGAACCTACCTCCGGGGCGGAAGGCGATTTCTTCCAAGTGGCTCTTCAAGCGCAAGACCGCACCGATGGCAACATTGAGCGCTACAAGAGCAGACTTGTAGCCAAGGGGTACCAGCAGCAGGAGAAGAAGGACTACAATGAAGTATATGCTCCTGTGGTGAAGGGTACAACCCTTCGAACTCTCTTCGCCGCGGCGGCCATCAAAGGATGGGTGGTGAAGCAAATGGACATTGTAACGGCCTTCCTCAACGGCGTTTTGGAGGAAGAGACCTACATGGAGCAGCCAGAGGGGTACAATGATGGGAGTGGCAGAGTGTGGAAGCTGAAGAAAGCACTCTATGGCCTCAAGAAAGCCCCTAGGCAATGGTACATCAAGCTGCGGGATGTCTTGGAGGCGATCGGCTTCACTCCCTCAACGGCCGATCAATCCTTGTTCATGCTTGGCGAGGGGGAGCAGAGGAGCTTCATGGTGGTTTATGTGGATGACATCCTCATATTCTCACCCTCCTCTGACCTTGTGAAGGAGGTGATGCTGAAGCTTCAAGACAAGTTCAAGTGCAAGACCCTTGGTGACGTCAACTACTACCTTGGGCTTCACATTGAGCGAGATGTGGAGAAGCGGTGGATGCGAGTGCATCAAAAGAAGTACTTGGAGGCTTTGGCTGCAAACTTTGGGAAGACTGAAGGTCATGTGGCTACTCCTCTACCCTCGGGGTTCAAGTGCATGAAAGGACCAGCGGAGGAAAGTGTTGGTGAAGAGGAGAGGCGCCGTTTTCACTCCTTGGTGGGCAGCCTCATGTATGCGGCCGTTCACACAAGGCCGGATGCAGCCTTTGCTACCGGGCAGCTGGCTAGGGTTGTCGAATGCCCTAATGAGGAGCAGGTAGCAGCTGGAGAGAGGGTGGCCAAGTACCTTGGCCAAACAGCAACTGTTGGACTGCAATACTCCGCGGCGGCACAAAGGCGTCAAAAGGGTGCGGATGGAGTCGAACCCGGGAGGCTCTTTCTCACCGCCTTCTCTGATGCATCTTGGGCATCAGAACCAGAGGACATGACAAGTGTGGGAGGCTTCATCTGCTGTGTTGGTGGAGGGCCAACAGCTTGGGAGAGCAAGAAACAAGTGGACCAAGCATTGAGCTCGGTGGAGTCCGAGTACATGGCACTCTTCCGTGCCATAAGAGAGGTTGTGTGGCAGCGGCGTTTGCTAGCTGAATTGGGGGAGGAGCAGCAAGGACCTACCCCACTCTACTGTGATAGCCAGGGTGCTATTGCATTGGCTAAGAACCCCGTTCTTCATGGCCTTACCAAGCACATGAAGGTGAAGTGGCATTGGGTGAGGAGCATCGTAACCGCGAGTGAAGTGGAGTTGCACTACGTGAAGACGACGGCGCAGCCTGCTGATATGATGACCAAGAGGCTGGTTGAGCAGCAGCATTGGAAGTGTTGCAAGCTTGCTGGGATGGCTCTGAACTAAGGGGAGCAGATTCTAAGGCCAACAATCCGAGGGGGAGTTTTTTTGTGCAACCCTATGGCTTGCACTCGGCTTGTCGTCCTTGTTTGTGTGTGTGCATGCATGGCATGGAATGAATTGTGAGTCTATGTCATTGCTATCCAGTGCTTGTGTGTGTGTTTGAATGGTGTATCACAATGTGGTTTGTGTCGGTCAAGACATTAGCGAGTTTTTACAACTCGCATGTCAAGTTGTCGTTTGTGTGTCGCATGTGTTTTTTCTATTTTGTCGAGTGTGAAGTATCCATCGTGTCGCAGGTGTGTGCAGCAAGCCCCCATCAACTCAAGAAGAATTTATCTTGCAGATCCAAGAACAAGAGCTCAAGATTTCAAGCCCAAGGGACGCGGATAAATATTAAATAGTGAAAATAGTAACGTTACTTCGTGTAGTGTTACATTTCACTTTGTGTAGCCCCTTGGAGGGTTGGTTTCGAGGCTCTTCATGGTTGGGGACTCTGTGGTGGTGTACCACCAACCTGGACCTCGGCTCTTGGGGTATGAAGAGGCTGGGAACCACCTCCCTCTCGAACTCTTCTTGCTAAGTTTTGTACTTCCAAGACTATAGTGGCTGCTATACCTCCTGCCAGTCAAACCGCCATAGTGTCGTCAAATCTTCATGGAATTTCATGATTCAACTTGCTGCTGATAGACGACAGCAACGCGCTCTAGATCCAACTTACAGATCACAGTTTGACTCAGCGACCAGATCGTTATCAATATTTGAAGCCGTTTGACAGAAATCCGACTGTGCTCTCTATCTCTCATTATAGGCACATCTAAGCCTATTGTGATTATAACAAGTGAGCGTGGCTTGAGTAGAGAAATAGGTGTTCGGACAGTGGTCTGTCGTGACCAGAAACTCCACACCTTCGAGATAACATCGCCATGTTCTCCGCGCATGCACGACCGCCAGCAACTCTTGTTCTGACGTCGTATAGCGCTGCTCTGCCGGGGAGAGCTTCCTACTCTCAAATGCCACAGGACAGCCCTCCTGCATGAGTACCGCCCCAATCCCTACTGTCGAGGCGTCTGTGACCACCTCATAGGGCTTAGAAGGATCTGGCAATACCAAAACCGGAGCATTGGTCAGCTTTGTTTTGACTTTGTCAAATGCCTCTTGGCATTGTCGAGTCCACTCCTATGCCGTACCCTTTCGGGTGAGTGCTGTCAGAGGGGCAACGACAGTCGCGTAATTTTCCAAGAACCGGCAAAAATAATTGGCCAGACCTAGGAAGGACCTGATCCGGCCCACGTCTTGTGGGACGGGCCAATTCTGAACAGCCACCACCTTCTTGGGGTCGACTTTAAGTCCGTTGTTCTCGACAAGATGACCGAGGTATTCCAGCTTCGCGTTTGTAGAAATGACATTTCCATAAATGAGCATAGAACTTGTGTTCTCGCAACTTCCCTGACACCCATTTTAGGTGTTGAGTGTGCTCCTCTTCAGTCTTGGAATAAACCAAGATATCGTCGAGGTAAACCAGAACGAAGTGTCCGATAGCTTCGCGAAACACATCATTCATGGCCCTCTGAAAAGAGGCCGGAGCATTGGTCAACCCAAAGCTCAGCACGCGCCATTGAAAATGGCCAAACAGCGAACGGAACGCCGTCTTGGGAACATCTTCATCAGTGATGCGTAGTTGGTGGTACCCTTTGTGAGAAATAGACTACAAATACCACTTTTGTATTAATACTTTTATATCCTAGTTTAGGTTGTGAATATTCTAGTGGGTTGTGTTAGAAATAGACTGCAAATACCACTTTTGTATTTGTACTTTTATATCCTAGTTTAGATTGTGAATGTTCTAGTGGATTGGGGTGTACTCACAAATCCCAACCTCACCCAATTGTGATCCCCACAATCTCCAATTACCTAATTGGAGATTCCAGAGATCCCAATGGGGATTCCCTCCAGTTCCCCCTTCATCCATTCTCTCTCACCTTGCCATGTACTTATAGAGCCTTGGGCTCCTTACCTAATCAATTATTTCAACTCTATTTCTTACATGGTATCAGAGCGACCTATCCGCACACGCGGATCAAGGTCCTAATCTGAACGTGCCCGCGCTACGCGCACTTCATCGTCGCGACATTCGTTTCGAGTCGTCGGAATTTCGACGTGCTCCACTCTGCAGTCGCGCCTCTCATCGTCGACCACCTTCGCGCTCGACCTCGATGAATTTTTCATCCCTGAAGCTTTCACGCTTCTCGTCGTCGATTTCCTCCTCGGTTCTCCTTGGTCGAATCTCAATTTCGACCATCTCTTAAAACTCGTTCTCGAGTTTCCCCTCAGACCCCGCCAGAATAGGCAAACTCCCCTCGCGAAATCGCCTCCACGAACGTCTCGCGTCAAGCAAGAGCAGGTACACAGGTTGAAGCGGAGCGGAGCTGGTTGCGGAGCTGGTTGCGGAGCTGGTTGCGGAGCTGTGTAGCTGCGGGACAGGGCCTGGGGGTGTGTGGGGGGGTGTGTGGGTCCGGGGTTAGACAAAGGCTCAGATTCAGTTTCAAGTCGGCGTTTTAACAAATTTTCGCCAACGCCATTTCCACGGGGGGAAGCGGTTGCCCTCTCCCAAGCGCAAGCTGCCAGCACCACTCCGTGTTCGTGTCGCAGCTTTTCGCCAACCCGACCATCCTCTACCACCATCGCTTGGGTCACCCCAACTTCCGTACACTTGCCGACATCGCTTCCAAGAAACTTCTTCTTGGCCTCCCGTCGGCGCTTCCTCCACCAACAGACTCGCCTGCACCCACCTGCCTGGAGTGCACCAAGAGCAAGCTCAGGCAGCAGCCGCACCCTTCCTCCCCATCCGTCGCAGCTGCTCCGCTGGACCTAGTGCACATGGATGTCTGGGGCCCAGCTCCAGTCGCATCCCGAGGCGGTCATCGGTACTTTCTTACACTAGTCGATGACCACTCGCGGTATGTTTCTGTGCACCTCCTTCATACCAAGGCGGAGGCACCTGATGTCATCATGGCGTGGATGCGCCAGGCTCGAGTCACGTTCGGCACTCCTCTGAAGTGCCTCCATTCTGATGGCGGGGGAGAATTTCGCAATGGCAAACTCGATAACTTCTGTGCGGCCCAAGGGATTCCGCAAACCTTCATGCTCCCCGAAAGCCCGCAGCAGAACGGCATTGCGGAGAGCCGCAACCACACCTTGGTTCAGATCGCTCGCTGCCTCCTCAGTCACGCCAACGCACTACGGTCATTCTGGGGATATGCCCTCTTCCATGCGGCACTCCTCTACAATCTTTATCCGCATCCCCACCGGCCCGACACCACACCTACCGCTCTCTGGCTTGGAGTCACGCCTTCTGCCCGCTCTCCACGCGTCTGGGGGTGTACCGCGTATGTGTTTCTAAGCCCCCACACGCGCAGGAAGCAAGGTGGCAAGCTTGGTCCCAAAACCCAGACCTGCATGTACCTGGGGCACAACTCCGACTCCCCAGACTACTTATTCTTCAACCCAATCACCAGACAGCTGATTCGCAGCCGTGATGTCGTCTTCGATGAGACACACCCATTCCACTCTTCGACCACACGCGAGCCTCCTCCACCTCCCCCGACGCTTGTTTGGGCAGACTTCGATGCCCCACCTCCGGCCGCCGCCCCTTCTCCGGGGCCTTCTCCGTCTGGCGTGTCTCACCCGGCCTCCCCAGTATCCTCCACAGCGGCACCTCCTCCTGCTCCGCCTTCCCCGCGCGTCGAGCCCGGCTCACCAGTCTCCTATCGGAGGCGCCCAGTCCCTCCGGTCCCACCGCAGCCGTCTTCGTCTCCGGTCTCTAGTCGCACTCGTTCCAAGGGACCGGCTCCGCCTCTCGCCTGGGGACCAGCCGCCTTCTCCATCCGGTGTTCGGTCACCCCGCCTCCTCCTGCCGGGGGTGATGTCCCCTCCATCCGTATTCCCCCCCGTGCACTTCTGGAGGACAGGCATGAGGAGCAGTTTCACCTTCACGCAGTCTGCCAATTTCTCTCTCACATCTTCCCGGACATTACTGACTGCCCTTCCCTCAACTTCACCGAGAACCCGACCATTCCGACTCCTCGCACAAAAGACGAAGCTCTCTCGTGGCCTTATAAGAAGGAGTGGAAGGCAGCAATGGATGTGGAGAACGAGGCGTTCATTCGCAACAACAGCTTTGACGATGTTGTTCCCCCTTCCGGTGTCAACATCGTCGGCGGAAAATGGATCTTCCAAGTCAAACAACTCCCAGGCGAAGCTCCACTGTTCAAGGCACGATACGTGGCGAAGGGTTTCACCCAGAAGGAGTATCTCGACTTCTTCGAAACATTCTCGCCCACGGCCAAGCTCCAGACTGTGCGCGCTCTTCTTGATATAGCCGCTCGTGGCAACTTCGAGATCAAGTCTATGGACGCCTCCTCCGCCTTACTCCAAGGCCAGCTCAAGGAGGATGTTCACATGGAACGCCCACCGGGGTTTCCTGGCACTTACCCTGCCAACACAGTGTGGAAGCTGAAGCGCCCAGTGTATGGCCTCAAGCAGGCTCCTCGTGAGTGGCACAAGGTGAAGGAAGTCCTCCTCGCACTTGACTTCCATCCCTCTGCCTCAGATTCCAGTCTCTTCGTTCGTCACTCCTCCGAGCCCTTCTACATCCTCGTCTACGTCGACGACTTCATTCTAGCTGCCAGAGATCCAGCCGACATGGCAGCTGTCCAGTCTGCTCTCAGCTCCGCCCTTCTCATGAAGAATCTTGGTGACCTCAAGAACTACCTGGGGATGGAGATCACTCGTGACCGCCAGGCTTGCACGATCACCCTCTCCCAGGAGTCCTACATCGACAACCTTCTCAAGCGGTTCGAGATGGACTCCAGTAACTCTGTCTCGACTCCACTCCCACTACAGCATCAGCTCACGGCCCCTCCAGTTCCTTCTCCTGACGCCTGCAAGGACCCGTACCCTGAGCTAGTCGGTTCACTCATGTATGCCATGATGTGCACTCGACCAGACTTGGCTTACCCGGTTAGTGTCCTCTCTCGGTACGTCTCCCCCGGACGCTACACTGCCTCGCATTGGTCTGCAGCCAAGAGGGTCCTCCGCTATCTACAAGCCACCAAGTCTCACATCCTCGCTCTTGGTGGTACCTCTCCAGTCAAGCTCGAGGGATACACAGACTCCTCATGGGCCGATGACCAGACTGACAGACGCTCCTCCCAAGAGTACTGCTTCACCCTTGGTAGCGGAGTCATCAGCTGGCGCTCCACTGGGTCCTCTGCAGTCTCCCTGTCGTCCTCGTGCCAACGAGCCAACGAGCTCTACGCGGGCACAATGGCTGCTCAAGAGGCACGCTGGCTCTCCTTTCTCCTCGCTGAGTTAGGCTACCCCCAGCAGTCGCCCACCAGAGCGCCATTCACCTCACCAAGGATCCTGTGTTCCACTCTCGCACCAAGCACATCGAACTTCGTCATTTCTTCATCCGAGATCTTGTTCAGAGTGACCAGCTGACGGTACGGTACATCGCCTCAGATTGCAACCTCGCCGACCTCTTTACCAAGGCTCTCGGCAAGGCTGACCACCATCGCCTTCTCCGTTCCATGGGGCTATGTGCTCCTTGACCGGGTTTGCAGTCTATGGGGGTGTGTTAGAAATAGACTGCAAATACCACTTTTGTATTTGTACTTTTATATCCTAGTTTAGGTTGTGAATGTTCTAGTGGGTTGGGGTGTACTCACAAATCCCAACCTCACCCAATTGTGATCCCCCCAATCTCCAATTACCCAATTGGAGATTCCGGAGATCCCAATGGGGATTCCCTCCAATTCCCCCTTCATCCATTCTCTCTCACCTTGCCATGTACTTATAGAGCCTTGGGCTCCTTACCTAATCAATCATTTCAACTCTATTTCTTACACCCTTGTGCCAGTTCCAACGCGCTAAACTAGTGAGCACCCTGGAGTCAATCAAACAGGTCGTCTATCCTTGGAAGAGGATATCTGTTCTTGATCGTGATCTTGTTTAAGGCGCGGTAGTCGACGCACATGCGTAAGCCACCACCCTTCTTGTTAACGAACAAGATTGGTGCTCCATATGGTGATGCGCTTGGCTCAATCCATCCCTTCCTGAGGTGATACAGAGGTCGAAACGGTGGGAGCTTTCCAGGCTCCACAGGGATGGTGTGGCCTACGGCGCGGTCAGGAGGGAGTCCGTCTGGAATAGACTCAAAAACCTCCTTAAACTCATCCGCCAGTACCTTCATCTGAGGTGGAAAATCCTCAATGTCTGGCGTTGGGGTTCCAGCTTCCTCGAGCTGTACGTTGAAAAGCGTGTTAGCAATGCGGTAATGCTGTCCGAATTGACATGCAAGAGCAAAGCACACGTCTGGAGTTTTCGTTATTTGAACCGCCGGGATGGTTGTGTCGACAGACACCTGCCATTGGATTGGTTCACCAATCTTGGTGAAAGAAACTGTGTTATCCTGGAAATCCAGAATAACCTCACTTGCACGTAACCAATCCATTCCCAAGACTATGTCAACACCCGCAAGCAGAGGGAGAACGTAAGTGCGAATCTTTTCGCTATAGCCTTGGATTTCCATGTCGATCATTGTCCGTCCTTTGCTTGGGATAAGACTATCGTCACCAAGACGAATGGGACATGACGGTCCTTCAACGAGGACCCCAAGCGGTGTGACCCACTTTTCATCAAAGAGGGAAACAGTGGCACCTGTATCGACAAGAATTTTTGCGCTATGTCCGTTAACGCGACCCGAAAGGAGTAGATTTTGTTGATGCATTGGGCGGATGGGGCATGCCACACTGTTCGACGAGGGTTTGTAGTACACCTTGACATTGTGGCGGGCACGTCCAAAGGATTCAGATTTGGTCCACCACACATGGTGTCCCTTGTCCCAAGACGCCAGCACGACCCATCCACGAAGCGATTTGAACGTTTCGCCACAGCGACCGCAGTCAGGGGGTGCTCTTGAGTACAACGACTCACAATATCGAGTACAGAAGGCAATGTTTCCAGGCCACACAAAGTCAAGAGACATCCTATACGAAATTTAGAGGTAAGGTAGAAACAGAATGAAACTCACATAGAACAAACAACAGAAGAAAACAAAGTAAAACGCACATTAAAAGCGATGGGTATCGAACCCTGACGTTCAGCTTGTACAAAAACCGATGACCCACAGGACCCGAAACGCACCCTGTACAAAATATGATAAATGTAACTTTTTGAAAGCGCGGAATGTGTATTGTGAATGTGTAGCGAGGGCCAACGCAGCAAGGACAGCGTCGAAGCGCTACTCACCCTCTTTTGCCTACAAAAGAGGGACGTGAGGCCATTCAACCTCACCCACGTTCTTCATTTCTAGTTCCAGTTTCGTTTTCCCCACCCACCCACCCTATTTGTAGGTGTAGTCTATTGGACGAGAACCATGTACGCAATCCCATATGAAATGAAGCACGCTGCCTTTGCCAAGATGACCCAAGCAAGCTTTCACAATCAGAAGAAAACAGAGGGAAACACCATATCAGTTGCCAGAGGTATCAAACCCGGGTGATCATCTTGACTCACACCCGATCGAGCAGACCGCTCAATAAAAATAACTCAAGAAATAGTATGCACTAAACGTTCACCCATAAACAAGATTATTGCCCTCATTCTCCATGCTCTTCATTGCCCTCATTCTCCAAATTTAGGTCCACCAATTCAATATCAGCCATAGCCTCATCTTGCTGTTGGTTATTACTAGTAGCAAGGTTGGCTCCCTCAGGAGTCACATTAGGCTCCTCCCTTTCCAAGTTCTCCAAAACTTGACTTGAAGTCATGGTAAAAGAAGGAAGATATTTCAACAGATCTGAAATGTTCTTTAAAATCTCTTAAGAAATCTGTTCAAATCCCAATCACCGCAGTGAGAGGGCAAGACAATCTCAATAAAGAGATCTCTGAACAGAATAACTTAATATGAGAAATTACAAGAAATACAATCTGTTGCCCAATCCCTAGCACCTCAATGCTAGGGCAAGATCTAAACTAGATCTTGCAACAGATCACAGATATGGAACACACTCCACAAGGGAGCCTTCCACCAACAAGGTGGGCAAGAGAGAATATTATCTCTCTTCAAAACTTGAATTGTGGAGGTAGGAGAAGAGGTTGTAGCGGAAAATGGCCTTGAGAGGGGTTGGAGTTGGTGAAGATCTTGGAGAAGCTCTTCAAAATGACTTGGAGGAGTTAGAAATGTCTTGAAAGATCTTCAAATCTTCACTCCAATGTCTTGGATTGAGGTCCAATCACCCCTAAAAAAAAAAAAGATCAAGAAAAATCCCACAAGGCTTAAGATTAACCTTGCTCTGAATACCAATGTAACAACCCTTGCCCTTATATCATGGGCAACAAGGGTTGAAGTCTAAACCCAACATCCAAGATCCTAGGATATAAATGGAGTACAAAATCAACTCACGATCCCCTAGCGTGGTATTTATGAGGGACCTCCTCTAAGAGATAGCTTAAGCTTGAGGAAGGCCCTTGAAGAATAGTGCTTGAGGTTCTGGTTGGGTAGGGCTTCCCCTAGGAGATCACACTAGAAGCCACTAGTGTAGGGAATCTTGTGAGGAGAGCTCATGACTTAGAGAAAAATCCCATTTCAAGATTGATTTCTTGGAGTGGGAAGTTGAGAATGAGCTTCTCAGCCCAGACCCCTTCCAATGACTCCCAACAGCTGCTCAACCTCCTCCATGGCTCCAAGGAGGTGAGCTAGATTATGTGGCAACAGGGTTGGATTTCCAACCAATGAGAGGTTTACAACAATGTATTCAGATTAGCATATAGTGTACAGCATATTCGAGTTGAGTTGGCATTGCCAACCAACTCCCTGGTTCTGATTGGTCGCAAATCCAACCATCGCGTGAGTTGGGAATTTCGCCAACTCAATTTGTACAACTAAAATCTGATTGGTCCCAAGTATCGACCAATCCCAATCCTCCCCTCCCAACCCTTCCTTCCCATTTCGCACTACCTAGCATAGGTAGCCAATTTGTGAAAGGTGGTTGGGACGGTCGTTTCTAGGCCCGTGTACTGTGCAGAGGCCATGCATTACAGCGCCGGTGCTTTCTGGGCCAGTGTGCACGGTGCCGCCGCGCGTCGGGCCAGCGCGCACAGCGCCAGCGCGCACCGGGCCAGCAATCACCAGGCCACCACGCACGGCGCCACCGCGCGCCGGGCCAGCGTGCATGGTGTGAGAGGGCAGGAAATGTGCATGAAATGCAAAAATTGTGAAAAAAATAGCTTATGAGCAACATTCATAGAGTTTGATTGTCTGGGTCTACCACGCTTTATGTTACCACGTCATCCCATCAATGTTTCACTCATTCAATGATGCAAATACTGCTTACGTACCTTTCGCTTGCACGACAAGCATACAAGAGAAGTGGTCGACTTCTATTGAATATGCAGCATTGTGCTTGGCACACTCATGACGCTTAGTTGAGAAAGAGTAGACCAATGGTTCACCACACACTTCATCGTTGACAACAAAATTGCATATCTTCCGCGTCCGGAAGCATGGCTCTTCTAGCTGGAAGCGATGAACTCCTGCCCCGTCATAGTAACCACCTTCTCCACATTTGTCATCCTGAAGATTTAAGATTAGGAACATGAGAATAAAGGTGACACGAGAATAATAAAAAACAATATTTAACTGCATACTATACACATTTTACAAAGCTTATGCGACACTTCGAACTTACAGTTGGAGAAGTCCCAATTCCAGAGTCTCTTGTGGCGGAGGCACATCAGGAATGGAATCTGCACGCGTTGCTTCTAGTACACTAACTTCTGTTTTGGCCGTTGTCATAAACATTGTAGACTTGACGTAGACATCATTCATTTGGATAGGAACGAACACACTGTCAGCGTTTTTGGCACGATACTCCTTACCGCATGTCACAATGGTCGACGCTATCTGACCGATTGCAAGGAGTACACTCTTCATCGACGAGTCCTGGATTGTTGTCACCAGCTTGGGCAGTTTGCTCTTGGGATCGAGAGATGTAATGCCGAGCTTCACTGCGATGCAAGGAATCTGACTTGCTCAGGAAAACGACGGATTGGGATACAAAAACGGGAGAGGTTGTGACTCAAAGGACATAAAGAAATGCGTAAAGCCCCCATGGAAGGAAAGGGACATAGAATATTGGATTTACAAGTGCATACAGAAACATAGCACAAAAAGGTGTGTAAAGAAAATGAGGCAAGATTGAAAGGATCTTCCATCTGTGACAAGAATCGAACGAGATAAAGGTTATGATACATACGGGTGCATGGTTGTTTTCGTTGTAAAAATCCTTCAGGCTTGATGTGGAGATGTTGGTTATGGAGACGTTCGTAGGACTGGTGGTTTCCAACATGCACGTGCATCGATGGATCCAGTTGAAATGTATCTTCAGCCCACCAATCCGTAACCTGGGTGTCGAAGAATGAGCAAACAAGACGACAAAAGAAACACGCCAATTAAGAAGAGGATAAATATGCAACTTGGCATACACTAACATTCACAGTAGTTTAACCGCTTACTAGTTTTCTGTGCCAATTGTTGCATTAATGTGGTACATGTTGTAAACCTTTCCAACATCGAGCTTCGCGATTACTTCCCTAACAACTTCGACACCATGCTTGCCTGGACCCTCTTCGATATCAGGCCACAAGAGAACCTCAGCAATACTAGAATCTGCATGACTAATGAGTATCTTGCCAGGCAAGGGTCGCCCCGTTGCCCTTGCCACGGGGTTCCTAAGGCCGGCAACCAACACACTAATGTAGAAATCAGAAATCTTATCTTCAGCAACAATCCGACTTTCGATTTACTTGATACTGGCCAACCCTGGGGTCTGATGAGAAATTTTGAGGAAATAGAATACAGACTTGATTGACGCTGTCAGTGCCGAATGTGATATGAGTAGATAATAATTAAGATGATATAAATATGAGATGGAAAAAATGGTTTTTTGGTAACAATGCAATACAAAGGAAGAGAAACCATGAAGCAAGGACAGTTGTTCAATTTTATTGAACGTGGCCAACTCAACTCGAATATGCTGTACACTATATGCTAATCTGAATACATTGTTGTAAACCTCTCATTGTTGTAAACCAACAAATAACTCAAGGGTTGCCAACAACCCATGAGAAGCAGTACTTCGAAAATCAGGGCATGTAATAGGGTTGCTCTTTCTGGAGTGGTCCTTACCGAATAAAGCACAATCCATCTCTAGAATCGAATACTTTTCTTCGATGGATTTAGTAAAAAAATCATGGTTGGGCTTGATGGTCATCTTGAATATAAGGAACTTCACGTGTTCTCAAAAATTTGATATCCTCATCAGTGTGCATACCTTCGCGTAAACGATTAAGTAGTTGCGCAAACCTTATCTCTTTGCGTTGTCGCATGATTGTTGTAAGCTCAACTAGACGAACTTTGTTCCAAGCATCTACATCTTTCCCCATGAGAAACTCGGGTTTATGGCTGAAACAATGCTGAACTCGCGCTGGAGGCAGTTGGTAAAAATCACCCACAAAAATCATACGTAACCCTCCAAATGAAAGGTTTGCATTGTTAGTAAGCTCACGCAGTCTAAAATCAATCCATTCAAATGTGTTTCGCCCAACCATTGATATTTCGTCCACGATGACCACCTTCACGTCACCAAGACGCGATCTTAACGTATTCAGTCTATCGGATGATAACATCGTTATTTGACGACGTTGTACTACTGGAATCATTAGAGCACTATGAATGGTCTAGCCTCTTATTTGAAAAGCTGCCACACCAGAAGGAGCAATTTTCAATACCTTTATGGTATCAAAATTTGTTTCTATCTATGCATGAAAAATACGAACCAAACGATCATGTACTGTATTAACTAATACCAACTTTCCCACCCCTGCGCCTCCACTAATTAATATATTTAATGGACCAAGCTCAGATGATCGCCGAACGTTGCGCACGATATGATCAGATACGGAACGTTGTTCAGCATTCAATATGCGTTCCATTTCCAAATATCTGCGTTCGTTCACGGGGATGGAGCGAAATACATCAGACAACCTTCCTTTGCTAGCCGGCATTCCAAGCTCGTGGCCAATGTCAATTTCCTCGGTGGGCATACGTTCGTTGGTGACCAGACTAGCATCGTCATCAATCAATCTACAGCACTTTCCAATGCATGGATCCATGAGTTAGTAGTGAGAGAATACTCACCACTTTTCTCATCTATGGCATGCTCGTGCTCGTAAAACATTTTATGAACAATCACAGGATCACTAACCTCTTGACGGAAGGGAGCGAATAAGAGAACATGCTTCCGCATGTAATTAGCGGGGTCAACATTTCTATGGAAGTTGACGTCAATATCTCTATGGAAGTCTTTTTGAGTAATACATTTTCTTTCCTGATAAATTGGGCCCAAACAACCCGTATGCTTTCAATATACTCCTGATATGTGAGGTGGACTTTATCGAGAAATGAAAGAACATTTGATAAAGTCACAGTAATGTGAATGTGGGGGCCCACCTCAAATGTTTGGACTAACATCGATAATTGACACTGCGGAACTGTGTCAAGAAACTGTTGCACGCGTCTTCTACCAAACTTATATTTTTCCAGCGCATCATTTTCGAGCAGATTAGGAAATGGGGTTAAGATCATTGTTTTGGGAACTGGACATTTGGGTAACCCAAAACGACATTTACGCCCACTTCCCAGATTTTTTAGCTTGCACGTACGGGTATGGAAGTGAGTTTGTAACTTGATTAAACCCTTTGTACAAGGATCGTCAACAAGATGTCGAGAGCGACATGAGATATGACGATCAACGAAAACCAAAATCTCACCAAAGGTTGTTGATGAACCGCACGTAAAAGACTTACTCCATATCATGCAATGTGAATGTGGGGCCCCACGGTGTTGAAATTCGTCCATAACGAAATAATCAACAACCGTGCCCAACAACCCTGTCTTGGCAGATAATAGCTCTCGAAAAAGAGTGTTCTTCCTTTGTACGTAGTACTGCGCGCATACTACTGGATATGTTCGTACTAATAATGCAATTGTTTCAAAATCTAACGGCGGCATACTATTGCCGACATTTCTATTGTACTCAAGAAGGATCGAATGCAAATCTACCCATAGTGTATCCGCCATAGAAAATGTTAAGAAAAATATTGGTGGGCCAAGTTGTGGGATCATAGCAAACAGGTCACGCCTACAACTTTCGAGGTACTATGGGGATGCCCTGAAAGATTTGAATTCATTATAAATAACGTCCTTCTTTTGTAATAGCTTACGTTTTTCATTGCTTATAACATCTTTGGCACAATAATTGCCTACGTGCTCCAACATTTCTTGTCGCATGCGGGTCCCAATAACATTATCCGTTTGAATCAACTCTAATTTGACTAGTTTGAAAAAAATATTCTGCGGATTTGTAGAGAATCGACAGTCTTTGTTCAATAGCTCACATTTAACAATATTGCGATAACTGACTAGTGATGACTCAACATTGGGCAAACGAAATTTTCCACAAAAAAGTGATAAAAAGGCAAGTTCTTCAAATTACTTATCCATCAATATGGGTAGTGATCGGTAACCTTCCCCTGGCGCCATCTCTACAATGTGTTGTTGCAAATTTTGATCAAAGGGTTCATTTGAAAGTATCGTATCCAACATGCAAACATTCATGTCGCCTTCATCAATATCTTTCTCTATATCTTCATCGGATAAGCAATCATTCGTTTGACTACACGATGCTTGTGCCTCAGAGTGGCTAGTGTTTGCGACTACTTCCTCTTGCAAACTGCGTAACCGATGTTTGTCTAACACGATGTTAAATTTCTGAAATAATTCTTATGTTTCCAAGAATGTTAGTGCACGCGCAATATTTTTTTGCTAAACATTGTCCTAAAAAACATTATGTGTATTTTGTATAGGTGTGAATATGTGTGAGAGAGGGCAGGAAATATGCATGAAATGCAAAGATTGTGAAAAAAATAGCTCATGAACTCCTATGAGCTCATTGGGTCGATTTTCTAAAAATACCCCACCAAGTTTGGATAGAATTGGTACTCTATCATTTCGTAAAGAAAGTGCACAATTGGTACACACCTTGTGAATATCTGGAAATGCTTCGTAGCTGTACTTCTCTAATTGGCGGTTGAAATGAAGCTTGTCATAACAATGGCAAGGGAAAATTGGGCCTTCTTTACAAGATTTTGTGAAACGACTTGTAGCATTTTGAATTATACTCTTGCCTATTTTTTTCTGTCTAGCACATATCCACGTTGCTGAAAAGGGTGTCCAATGCTTCATCTCGGATCAAATTATCTCTAATATAAAATTCCCCAACATGGCGATAACGCTTTGGTGCAATTTGGACCAAAGTTTAAATGCAACAGATATTGTCTTGCGCGAGCAGCCGATTCGACAGAATCCCAATGCTCATACACATAACTTTTTCCTTGTACTACTAATCGAAATCCAAACTTTTCACAACCTTCGTACACTCCGGTAAATGAACGACTTTGTGTTGCTAATTGTGGTATCCCACAATGATGCTTCGTAAAGATAGCATCCAAAAAAGGAATCGTGGTTATTTGTCATTTATTTACAAATAAGCTCCGACTATAAGGAAGTGTTTTATTGCCGTGACAATCACGATGCTCTAGAATGTAATATTCTTGCGCCCAAGCTGCATGTTTCTTACTTTCAAAGCCCAGAATGAATAGTTTCTTCCCCTTTAGCATCATTCTTATCGCAAAACAACCCTTGTGCTCTACAATGCCGATAACGTTTGACTCATCGACAGGTTTATCTGAGAGTGTAAAACTAATAACACCATTGGGATCCACTCGACCATCGAACTCATTAATATTATGCTTTTCCTTTTGGGAACGTGTGCCATTTGACGACCGGTTAACAATTGGGGGATCACGTAGTCTACCGTAATCACCCGGATAGACGCCCCTCCGTAGCATAAGTCTCATGGGCTTTATCTCGTGCATTGGGCGTTATAGCTATTATTTGATTAAACGCCCCCCCTACTTTTCGAATGTGTGTACCCTATACGCCCCTCTATTTTTTCGTAAAAAACCGTGCAAAAACGAAGGAACGGGTTCGGGTAATAGCGAGAATTCTCGCTCAGTGCCAGTTAGAAGCGCAATTTGCGCCCTTCGGCACTTCGCGCCAGCAGGATTCGCGCCAGATTTGTCTGCTTCCAGCCTGGCACATTGCTGACTGAACTTTTAGCCCGATGGACTTGAGAATCTTCGTTAGAAGTGATCCCATCGCATGAAACAAATCAAAAGCTACAATTTGATGTGGAAAAATCATTTTGCTTGTATATACCATTTTAAACGGCCACGGGCGAATATTTTTTGTTCAATTAAACGCCCCCCCACATTTTCAAACCAGTCCTATAAACGCCCCTAGGGGCGTCTATCCGGGTGATAACGGTAACGTCTATTCCGAGGTTATCACGAGAACATCCTAAAATCTCAATTGCTGAAGGATGGTCTGTGTTTTGAACCTCATGCGGAATTTCATTCGATACCATTCGATTACGATTCTCAAGAACTGAAGCGTTCACGCGATTTCGAAGAAAGGAAGACCCATATAGTTCACCTTGATGAGATTCCTCCAACAGGGTATAATAATTACTTTTTAGTAATAAGTGGACATCGTTGATATTGTTGACGGAATTCACACCCTCACAATGACCCCATTTCCGTTGATGGAACCAAACGATAACCACTGTTTCTTTCAATTTGCAAAAAGCCTTGATTTCGCACAACGTGCCCCATACGTGATCAGACTTAATGAATTCACAGTACTTTGTGGGGCTATCCAGATGTGAACCATGACATCCTTTAACCTCCTCTGCAAAAGTTGACCAGTTGCTTTGTACATGAAGTATTATTTCTACTTTCAAAGTGTCCCACGATGATTCATCACCAGAGTTTGCGATGGCCAAACATCTATACAAGCATGCCCCATCGCCACTCACAGTTTTATGAAGAAATCGAAATTCTCGCCTCAACTCACCAAGTACAGTCACTCCTGTAAAGATCATCCGGGCAGAAGAATCGGATCTCATGTTGAAACGAGAGGTTCTCGGCTCACAACAATTCCCTCACCCACCACGTTCTCCAATATGTTTCAATTCGAGTTTCAACAGCGATGAACACTTTCGAACCTGCTCAATGTAGATTTTGGAAAAAATGTAATACAATAATTAGATAGAGAGAAAATATAAGTTTAAATTATTCATGCTTAATATTTAGTTGATAAAAAATCATGTACATCAATCTAAATAATCCATGCACAAAAACCAGCTTTACAATCATAGCATTTCTACTTATCCATACTTATCATAGCGTTTTATGTACCTTTCTGCGCATTGTTCGGGATGTTGTCTCTATTAGTCGACTCAATTTTGTCACCATTTGGAAGAGTATAACTTGCACGCTCTTCCTCCGTCAGACTTCGAAACTCCATATGTCTCATAAAACGAAGGACTCCTCCCTTCATAAGCACCCTACCCCTACCTAGTACTAACTTTCCACCTCGCATTATCCCCGTCCATCCCTTCGCATAATATTCACTCTCTCTTCTTATTCTCAGCCTCCCTCTTAAACCTGTCCCTTGCGGATTCGCTTTTCTGTTTCGGAGGCATCTCGAGGATACGACCAACGCCTTACCTGAAGAAACGAAAATTCAGTACTTTAAAGCGAGAGCCACACTTGCTGCTATAGGGACTACACAATTGGGGAAACAATAATTTACGTACCGTCGAATTAGTGACAGTGAGTATCAAATATTACCTGAACACTAAAACCCTAGATGTTCGGTGACAATGGATATCAAATCTGAATAATCACCTTGGCAGCCAAATAGATAAACGAAAACATCTAAGCCACACAAAGTCAAGAGACATCCTATACGAAATTTAGAGGTAAGGTAGAAACAGAATGAAACTCACATAGAACAAACAACAGAAGAAAACAAAGTAAAACGCACATTAAAAGCGATGGGTATCGAACCCTGACGTTCAGCTTGTACAAAAACCGATGACCCACAGGACCCGAAACGCACCCTGTACAAAATATGATAAATGTAACTTTTTGAAAGCGCGGAATGTGTATTGTGAATGTGTAGCGAGGGCCAACGCAGCAAGGACAGCGTCGAAGCGCTACTCACCCTCTTTTGCCTACAAAAGAGGGACGTGAGGCCATTCAACCTCACCCACGTTCTTCATTTCTAGTTCCAGTTTCGTTTTCCCCACCCACCCACCCTATTTGTAGGTGTAGTCTATTGGACGAGAACCATGTACGCAATCCCATATGAAATGAAGCACGCTGCCTTTGCCAAGATGACCCAAGCAAGCTTTCACAATCAGAAGAAAACAGAGGGAAACACCATATCAGTTGCCAGAGGTATCAAACCCGGGTGATCATCTTGACTCACACCCGATCGAGCAGACCGCTCAATAAAAAGAACTCAAGAAATAGTATGCACTAAACGTTCACCCATAAACAAGATCAAGCTCACATCAAACAAACAGTAGAAAGCAAGAAAAAAAAAGAGAGCAAAACGAAACGCGAAAGACATCGTTATAGGTGCTCACCTTGCTAGAGACACACAATTGAGCAGACCGCTGAGCCACAGAACACCCTATACGTGATGTAAGCATAAAATATAACAAAATTCACATAGAACAAATAACAGAAGAAAGGTGAGAATTAGAGCTTATTAGGTGACAACAAGTATCTAAACCAGGTAATTACCTAAGCCAAACTCGATCGAGCAGACCGCTCAGTCAAACAAGTCAACAATCTGCACTTCATGTGGACATAAAAACTAAATGAAATCAATCGAACAAACAACAGCAGAAAACAGAGAAGAAAACAGTCCAGTATTAAAAAAATAAAGACAAGGGTATCAAATCCTGCTGCTCACCTAGCCAATGAACGCAGTGAACCGCTGGTCCTTAGAAATCAAGAAATAGGCTGCACGTAATATTCACAAAGGAAAAACAACTCAAGAAAATTGGAAACAAAGAAATACTCTCAGTGAGTATCGAGTCCGAGTGTTTGCATCAACTAACTCAGTCGACCAGACCAGTGACCAAACAGAGACAATAGTAGGCCAACAAAAATCAAAACAATAAATAAATACAATTCACAATAAAACAAAACAGAGAAAACAGACACAATTTTGAGGACCAGTGGAAATCGAACCCGAGAGATCACTTACCAACCAGATGAAGAGCTGCTAAACGAGAACTCCGAGATGTGTATTATATTTTATTAAAAAATAAAGTTCAAATAGTACAAACAATATAACTATCAGAATTGAAGAAGCGGTTAGAATGAGAGAGTACAGGGGTATATAGCCTAGAGTGTTGTACCCTCTAAGGCACAAACCTATATTGTTTATACTAACATACTTTGATATGTTTGACACACCCCCTAGACAATATAAGGGCAGTGCCTAACAGGAAAACACGAAGCTCAGGGTGGCACTAGTAGTCCAGCCACTGAGGCAAGGGTCAAAGACCAGTCAAAAAAAGCACAGGCACGACAAGTGACCAGGGTGGCACTACTAGTCCAACCACTGGGATAGGCCACAAGGCCAGTCAGGGTAAAATATACAAAGGTCAGTACATAGTCAAGGCCCTAGCAGGTGAGATGCAACAGGGACTAGACCTAGCTGTACACAGTGCCGCTGATGATCTTTAGGCGCAAGCGCCTTCGTAAAGATATCAGCTGTGTTGGCACCGGAAACCAAGTGTACTACGCGGGCCTGGCAACGCTGCTGTAGCTCACGCATAAGGAAGTACCGCAGCTGAATGTGCTTCGCTCTGCCCTCAAGTCGAGGCTCCTGACACAGGAGGATCATGGCCCTGTTGTCCGCGTACAGGACTGGGGAAGAGCTAGGCCGCTCACCTAAGTCAGTGAGCAAGAAGGTCAGCTAGCGGAGCTCCTGTGCCGCCATGGCACCGGCGTAGATCTCAGCCTCACAGCTGGACTGAGCGTCAGCGTAAGTGCGAGGGGTCGGGATGTCGAAAGCGTCTGGGTCACCCTCAGGGACTAGCAGCATGGAACAGAGATGTGGAGCAGCCTCGGACAGGAAAGCAAGCTCGTACTGGCGGTCCTCCATGACGTTACTGCCGAGGGCAGGAGCACCCCCGACAGACCTGACAGGCAGGGTCAGAGACCAGAGCGGTGGTGTAGTCAAGGCGGCGGGTAGAGGCGAAGTCAGCTACCGCAGCGACAAGAGCATCAAGACACGAGACCGGAACAGACGGGTCGGTAACGAGAGAGGCAAGGACCCGAAGGACAAGAAGACGAGCGGCACGAAGGTAGTCAGACAGAGGGGGAGGCGCAACAACAAGGGAGGACGGAGGAGGCGACGCGAGTGAACGAATCAACATAGGGTGAGAGCACGGGACAGGGGAGATAGGGCGAGCACGGGAGGTACGGAGAGACCAGACGTGAGACCGAGGAGTCGGGTCAGGAGACAGGGGAGGGGACACAAGAGGGGAACGAGGAGGAAGATGAGCCGGAGTCGAGTCCGGGGGAGGAAACACATGGCCGTAGACAAGAAGAGGAGAAGACGGAAGGAGTGGCACAGACGCGTGGTCAGGCGACGGAAGGCAGACCAGGCGAAGGGCTGACACCGGCGGCGACTGCTTCTGCGGCAGCACGACTCCAACACCGGATCCGCAAGCTGCTCCACGGCTACCTCCAGAACACTCTACTCCAGCACCCCCAGAAGGAACACCCCCAGAGCCCGAAACTCCTCCACCACCCGTGCTATTTGCTGACGTCATCCTACAGACTTATCTTCTACAGTAGGATTCGACACTAACTACACTTAATCGACTTACAGAAATGCTACGTATCGATTATACCACAACAGTTCCTACTGCCAAAATTCGTGATCGGTCTGGACTTGGGCGATATTTCACCGACACCCATACCCTTAAAGCCCAGATCCCAAATTGGTCTAGCCCGCATCAAATTGAGCCCAGTTTGATGCTGACCGAGTTCGCGTACCCAATGAAACAAGAGCCGACACAATCGTGTTAGGGTTGCAGAAGTCCTTTCGTTGGTGCATATTCGTTTGCACGTCATCCTGTCGTCTGTTCGCATCATTTTGTTGCATGTGTTTTGTGTGCCACGTTGTTTGTGTGGTTAGTTGGGTTTGAATATATTTGCATATTCATCTTGTGCTTGTGCAGATGTGCTTGGATTGTGCATGACATCGAGCACATTCCAACGAGCCAAGAATTGTTGGAATCGGAGCACATATGAAGAAGTTACGAAGAAATGTTTGATGGATTTGTTACAACTCATTGGAAGTCCTTGGCAGCTGTTACACCAAAGTTGGAGAGCCCTATAACGAGGAGGGACCAGCATGTGTGGGAATTTTGTCCTCACCTTGCAGCTGCAGCATTTGGGGGTTGGAGGCCAACCTGGCACAGTGTGAATTTTGTCTTGCCAGGCTGGTTGAACCTGAGGATGGGGAGTCAAAACTTTGACTCTTGTCATGTTCTTGACCATGGGCCTCCAGGGTCCTTCCCTTTCATCCTTCCCTTCCTACCCCACCTCCCAACTGTGCTTCAATGCCTTTTCTATCATGCCATTGAACTTGTAAGCTTGAATTATAGTGACTCTGAGGACTGTCAACTTCTCCTAGGGCAGATTACCCCCCAGTGCGCCAAACGCCAAAGCTCACTCGTTAAGCTACGGAATCGAGTGAATCAACTTTCAGTGGAAAGCTGATGCTGCAAGCTACAAAATATCCGATTTTCATATCGTTTCACCGATTGGAGTTTTGGATATAGCTTTTCGAAGGTCGCGAGTTTTCTGGGCGTCATAACGAAGTGCTGCAGAAATTTCCAAGCCATTGAATCATCAGCTTATAGCCTTCTCTAACCAACTAGTGGTATCAGAGCCCATTATCACGCATTTGGGACCTAAAATACGATGGGAGATAAGGAGGACTCTGGTGGAGGTGATACTTCAGTCCAAGGAGGCAGCTCAACCCAAGATTCTGGCATTGCAGCGCAAAGGGGAGCGCGTACAAGCCAGGGGTCACTGCTTAAGGAGGTGCTGAAGAACTTCACCATTGACAAGTTCTCTGGTGATGGCTATGATAATTGGGCATGGAAGATTTAGCTATACTTTCGACAAATTGGCCTCTTGAAGCTCATGATTGGAATGGAGCCAAGGGCAAAGAAAATGGCAGAGCAAGCGGACAGGGATGAACGTTCATCTGCTGGGTATTATCTACTGTCACAAAGCTTGGAGCTGAACCAGAGGCATCACATCATGCATCTGCTACCGGAAACTGATTGTGGGCCCAAGGCATGGGCAGTGCTCAAGGACCTGCACGCTCCGATATCGGTTGCCGCTTCTCTCATGCTGGATCGGGAGCTGTCCATGCTGTGGTTGAGCGAGAATGAACCTGTGCAGCCCGTACTGGACAAGATGAGGGAACTCTACGAGAAATTGGCGATTGCTGGCATCACGTACCCCGAGCAGACTAAGTGTCTCAAGATGCTCAGCCTGCTGCCTGGGTCTTGGCTGCAATTTATAAGCGGACTCAGCTTGCCACAAAACCAAAGTCAATGGACATTGGAGTGGATTCGCACCAAGATTCTGGAAGAAGATTTTCGTCGCTATACACTGCGCGGAGGTGATGACAGCACCAGCGGCTATGCCATGCAAGGGACATGGAGGGATCGAGGGCGTGGCAATCGCGGTCGCTCTTACCACAGCCAAGGTGGTCGCGGGACTTGGAACCAGCGGGGGCGTGGTGGCGCTGGTGCAAGAGGAAGAGGTGGTCACTCCAACAATGACAACAGTGAACCACGCTTGAGGGGAGAGTGCTGGTATTGCAAGGAAGAAGGGCATCCATGGTTTCGCTGCCCTACCAAGCCCGACTAGTGGACCCCTTGGAACCAATCGCAGAAGGGGAATGGAGGAAAGCAACCACATGGAGGTGCCAACATGGTAGCTGATCCTGCTGAAGAAACCTCCAAGGATGACAGAGGAATGGGAAATGAGGAGAGGAATGCTGGACAGTTCTACCATGTGTGTGACAAAGATGACAGTGGCACAGCTGTTGCAAGGGCTGGAGAGGAATGGCACCCGCTTGACATGTGGGTCATGGACTCTGGTGCTGCATGGACAATGACACCACGCAAGGACTTGCTGGATGCTGTGCGAGCGCCTCCAATCTCCAAAGTGCGCTCAGCATCCGGACATGCAGTGAAGGTCGCTGGAGTTGGTTGAGCTGCATTCAGAGCACCTGATGGTGGACTGGTTGGGCTGAAGGACGTGTTACTCGTACCGGGGCTGAAGGCCAATCTGATATCGCTGCGCAAGCTAGGCCAGGCCGGAGTCAGCACCACCACCAATGGATCCAAAACATTCAAGGGGCTGCGAGGAGATCGTGAGTTATGGGATTTACATGAAAGCAGAGATGTCTTCAGATCCATGTGGCACATCCCTGCGCTGATATGGGAATCAACAAAGAAGGAGTTGGGAGCAGTAAAGGCGGGATCTGGAGTCCAGGGAGAGTGCAATGCAGTTAGTGCTGCAGGAGTGACGGTTTCTGCAAGGTCGGGGGAGACTGATTGGGAAACCGCACACAGGCGTCTAGGGCATGTGGCTATGCCATTGCTGCAGCAACTGCATAAGGAAGAAGCAGTAAAGGGGCTGAAGCTTTCTGGGCAACCAAATGATACCAAGTGCAAGACATGTCTGCTGAGCAAGTTCACACGGTTCCCCTTTCACGGCGTAGCTGGGAAAAGCAAGGCAGCACTGGAACTGGTGCACATGGACCTGGTAGGACCTTTTCCAGTTCAAGGAAGAAAGGGGGAAAGATACTTCCTAACAATAGTTGATGACTGGAGTCGGCTGATGTGGGCATACACCGTTGAAGCAGAAGGATTATGCTGCCTCAACAATACGAGATGACTGGCTGCCGTTCGTCGAGCGACAATCTGGGCACCCATGCAAGAGCATCAGAACCGACCGAGGTGGAGAGTTTCTGGGAGGAGATCTGACTGCGTGGCTCAAGAAAAACAAGGCATTGACCATCAGCTAACGACGTCCTATACCCCTCAGTCAAATGGCGTTGCTGAGAGGGCTAATAGGACCATCCTGGAAACTGCGCGAGCGCTGCTGATCGAATCAGGGCTGGGGAACTCCATGTGGCCTCGTGCGATGAGGCATGCTGAGGCATGCTACAGTGGCAAGGAACCGCGTACTCACAAAGGTGGCTGATGATATGTGGGTGCCGCTGGAGAGGTGGCTTGGAAAGAAGCCTCCAGTGGACAGGCTTAGAGTGTTCGGATGCATGGCAGTGGCGCATGTCCCTAAACCGTACAGGACAAAGCTTGGAGCATCTGCACTGTGGTGTGTGCACCTTGGGCTTGCGGCAGAGAGCAAGGGGTGGCTACTCTGGAGCCCTCAAAGAATGTGCTGTTTGACAATCGGGATGTCAAATTTGTGGAGAACATCATGTATGGCAAGTGGGAGAAGCAGCCGGAGGCAAGGGTCACCCAGCAGCTGGAAGAGATCACTATGCACTTCGATCTGTCCGAACCTGAGGACAGCGAAGTCACTGCGCCAACGGCAAGCGGTACTGATGAAGGAAGCAATGAGGATATTGCAGCTGATGCTGAAGTCAAGGATCTGGAGCAGCAGCAGCAAGAGGCTTCCAAAACACCAAGTCTGCCAAAGCGAAGGAACCAGTTTGGTGGGGGGACAAAGGATTGGGTGAAGGTGAAAGAATGGGTAAATCCAACCATCTACCCTGCATGTACCAGAATGGCAACAAGAAAGCTGCTGAGCTCTACAAGTGGAGGAGCCACAACAGAGCAGCAGGAACAGGCTCAAGGCGAAAATGCAGTGCTGTTCTTGGGTGATGACCAAGAGTCAGATGACGAGGAGCCTGCATACTGCTTTTACGCACCAATACAACCTCCGAGCATGGATCATGCGCTGGCCGGGCCTCAACGGGGGAAGTGGCTCGTTTCAAGAGATGCAGAGTACAACAGCCAGATGGAGAATCACACATGGGACCTTGTGTACTTGCCAAATGGGAAGAAGGCAATACAGTGCAAGTGGCTGGCAAAAATCAAGACGGATGAGAAAGGAGAGCCATCAGTTTACAAGAGCAGGCTGGTGGCAAAGGGGTTTCAGCAGAAAGAGAAGGAAGATTACAAAGAAGTGTTTGCCCCAACTGCTAATTCTCCAACGCTACGTGTGCTGCTGGCGGTAGCTGCTGTGCGCAAATGGAAGGTGAAGCAGATGGACATTGTAACCGCTTTTCTGTACGGCATTGTGGAAGAGGAGGTGTACATGGTTCAACCACCTGCCTATGAGGATGGAACCGGTTGTGTCTGCAAACTTAGCCAGCGCCATCTATGGCTTGAAGCAGGCCCCGAGATGCTGGTACAGTAGGCTGGCCAGTGCACTGGAAGGGATTGGATTCCGTGCGAGTGCATGCGACGAGAGCCTATTCCTGATGGGCGAGGGGGAGTCGCTTGTGCTTCTGCTGGTGTACGTGGATGACATCCTGCTCTTCAGCAGCAGTGACAAGGAGATCGATGGGGTGCAGCGGAAGCTCACAGAGCAGTTCAAGTGCAAGTCACTTGGAGAGGCAAGGTACTACCTGGGAATGCACATTGAGCGGGATACTGAACGTGGCTGGCTCAAACTGCATCAGGGACAGTACATCCACACCTTGGCTGAGAAGTACTCTCTGCAGGAAGAACAGATAGTGGTCACACCTTTGACTTCCGAGTTCAAACTCATAAAGGCAGCTGAAGGAGAAGGAGTTGAGAGTGAAGACCAGAGGCAATTCCAATCCATGGTCGGGAGCCTACTCTACGCTGCTGTGCATACTCGGCCTGACATCAGCTTTGCTGTGGGACAGCTGGCTCGAGTAGTGCAAAATCCAACAGAAGAGCAGTATGGTGCAGCGGAGAGAGTGGTGTGCTACCTCAACTCATACCCTACAGTGGGAGTACAGTATTCCGCCTCTGCTCAACTCAGTCAAAAAGGAGTTGAAGTCCTCAAAGAGAAGGGGGAGCAGCTCGGAGAAGGAAAGGTGTTCCTTTCCTGTTTTGCTGATGCCACATGGGCTTCTGAGCATGAGGATTCATCATCAGTAGGGGGATACATCTGCATGGTAGGAGGTGGGCTTGTAAGTTGGAGGTCCAAGAAGCAGTCTGAGATGGCACTATCTTCAGTGGAATCTGAGTACATGGCGATGTTTCATGCGGCAAAAGAAATCATCTGGCTAAGGAGGCTCTTGAAGGAGATCGGCTATGAACAGACTTGTGCGACACCTCTGTTTAGTGACAGCAAATGAGCCATTGCCATTGCACGCAATGCAGTTCTTCATGGGTTGAACAAGCACATGAGGATCAAGTGGCATTGGCTGCGGAAGGAGGTGAAGCTTGGGACACTGGATCCGATCTACGTGAAAACTCAGCAACAGCCAGCCGACTTTCTTACCAAGCGGGTAGCTGAAGAGCCACACTGGCGCTGTTCGAGGATGGCGGGAATGTCCTTGAACTAGAGACGGCAAAACAAGCCGACAGTCTGAGGGGGAGTGTGTTGGTGCATATTCGTTTGCACGTCATCCTGTCGTCTGTTCGCATCGTTTCGTTACATGTATTTTGTGTGCTACATTGTTTGTATGGTTTGCTGGGTTTGCATGTCTTTGCATGTTCATCTCATGCTTGTACAGATGTGCTTGGATTGTGCATGACATCGAGCACATTCCAACGAGCCAAGAGTTGTTGGAATCGGAGCACATATGAAGAAGTTACGAAGAAACGTTTGATGGATTGTTACAATTTATTGGAAGTCCTCGGCAGCTGCTACACCAAGGTTGGAGAGCCCTATAACAAGGAGGGACCAGCATGTGTGGGAATTTTGTCCTGACCTTGCAGCTCCAGCATTTGGGGTTTGGAGGCCAACCTGGCATAGTGTGAATTTTGTCTGGCCAGGCTGGTGAACCTGAGGATGGGGAGTCAAAACTTTGACTCTTGTCATGTTCTTGACCATGGGCCTCCAGGGTCCTTCCCTTTCATCCTTCCCTTCCTACCCCACCTTCCAACTGTGCTTCAATGCCTTTTCCATCATGCCTTTGAATTTGTAAGCTTCAATTATAGTGACTCTGAGGACTGTCAATTTCTCCTAGGGCATATTACCCCCCAGTGCGCCAAACACCAAAGCTCACTCGTTAAGCTACGGAATCGAGTGAATCAACTTTCAGTGGAAAGCTGATGCTGCAAGCTACAAAATATACGATTTTCAGATCGTTTCACCGATTGGAGTTTCGGATATAGCTTTTCGACGGTCGCAAGTTTTCTGGGCGTCATAACGAAGTGCTGCAGAAATTTCCAAGGAGCCATTGAATCATCTGCTTATAGCCTTCTCTAACCAACAAGTGGTATCAGAGCTCATTATCACGTATCTGGGACCTAAAATACGATGGGAGATAAGGAGGACTCTGGTGGAGGTGATACTTCAGTCCAAGGAGGCTGTTCAATCCAAGATTCTGGCATTGCAGCGCAAAGGGGAGCGCGTACAAGCCAGGGGTCACTGCTTAAGGAGGTGCTGAAGAACTTCACCATTGAGAAGTTCTCTGGAGATGGCTATGATGATTGGGCATGGAAGATGCAGCTCTACTTTCGACAAATTGGCCTCTTGAAGCTCATGATTGGAACGGAGCCAAGGCCAAAGGAAATGGCAGAGCAAGCGGACTGGGATGAACGTTTATCTGCTGGGTATTATCTACTGTCACAAAGCTTGGAGTTGAACCAGAGGCATCACATCATGCATCTGCTACTGGAAACTGATTGTGGGCCCAAGGCATGGGCAGTGCTCAAGGACCTGCACGCTCCGATATCGGTTGCCGCTTCTCTTATACTGGATCGGGAGCTGTCCATGCTGCGGATGAGCCAGAATGAACCTGTGCAGCCCGTACTGGACAAGATGAGGGAACTCTATGCGAAATTGGCGATTGCAGGCATCACGTACCGTAATCCCCCAGAGATAGGCGCATATGTGCTTATAGGGATAAGGTTCAAAAAGCAGCATGCGGTAGTAATCGAATAAAAGTAATAAACCCATGTGCTAATACGAAGGACTACATGGAAAATTGTTTTGAACACACTACAATGTAGCTGGGTTTATTTGGATTCCAATAAAACCGTCTTCAAAAGGGTACGCGCGGAAATATCGCGCGTAGTATCTGGCGAAAGTTTCGCCAGCACACCTATGCTGGGAAGGCAGGATATGGACCAATCATAGGCAAGAATGATCAGGAATCTAGCTGGCGAGGTACTTGGGAGGGCTGCGAGAGTGCTGCAGGAGATATGGAAGTTTCGCAATTCACCTGTTTTTTAATAGTAATTCAATGCGCTTATAGGGAATAGATTTTCTAAAAAAAAGGTGCGCTGCTAATGAAATAACTGTAGGGACACGGGGGGAAGCGGTTGCGCTGGAATGGCACCGAAGCGGCATAGGCTTGAGGCACGGGAGCGCGGATTGCATTGGCCTTGGCTTGAGCGCTGTTGTCCTTTTCGGCAGAAAGGAGCGCGGATGAGACCTTGGCAAATGTGAGGTCTGCAGGAGCAAGGCCCAAGAGCATCTTGCGTGTGACTTCGTATGCCGGAGTGAGGCCGACTAGGAGAGCGGCTGCAGGGGCTTGCTCGGGGAAGACTATCCCCAACTGTTTGAGTTCACCATGAATGGAGTGCACCTTGGTGACATAGTCCGCCATGCCTGGCGAGTCCTCGAGCCGCACTTGGAACATGCTGGGGATGAGTATAGCAACTCCCACCGCAGTCTTGTTCAGGAAGCTATCTTCGAGGTAGAGCCAAATGGCGTTGGCAGACGGGTAGTTGTGGTAGGTTTCGACGAGTTTAGGAGGAGTGGTGCCCATGAAGACACTAATGACCGCACCATCGGCCTTCTCCCAATTCTTGTACTTGAGCAGTGCAGCAGCATCAACTGCTTCGGTGGCGGCATTAGCTGGATCGGCGGACCTCTCGGGTTTAGGAGGCTCTTTGCCGTCACGGATGTTGAGAAGGACGTCGGTGAGCTCGAGCCCCTTCACCTCGCGACTGAGGAGGTGCTTGTCGACACCATAGCGCCAAGCCTTGTAGTTGGAGCATGTGCCGTCCGGCTCGAGACGAAGGAGCGGGATCGGGTTGGCGAGTGAAATGGTTGAGTAAGCCATTGTCGGTGTGCAGCGCGGCACTTCTGGAAATTGGTCGACGAGAATTGCTGAAAATCACTCTGACGGCTGTATCAAAATGCCGCTAAGTAGGAAATGGCGTCGGTGAAAATTCGTTAAAAAGCCGACTTGAAACTGAATCTGAGCCTATGTCTAACCCCGGACCCACACACCCCCCTTCACACCCCCAGGCCCTGTCCCGCAGCTACACAGCTCCGCAACCAGCTCCGCAACCAGCTCCGCAACCAGCTCCTCAACCAGCTCCGCTCCGCTTCAACCTGTGTACCTGCTCTTGATTTGACGCGAGACGTTCGTGGAGGCGATTTCGCGAGGGGAGTTCGCCTATTCTGGCGGGGTCTGAGGGGAAACTCGAGAACGAGTTTTAAGAGATGGTCGAAATTGAGATTCGACCAAGGAGAAGCGAGGAGGAAATCGACGATGAGAAGCGTGAAAGCTTCAGAGATGAGAAATTCAACGAGGTCAAGCGCAAAGGCGGTCGACGATGAGAGGCGCGACTGCAGAGTGGAGCACGTCAAAATTCCGACGACTCGAAACGAATGTCGCGACGATGAAGTGCTCGTAGCGCGGGCACGTTGAGATTAGGATCTTGATCCACATGTGCGGATAGGTCGCTCTGATACTATGTAAGAAATAGAGTTGAAAATGATTAATTACGTAAGAAGCCCAAGGCTCTATAAGTACATGGCAAGGTGAGAGAGAATGGATGAAGGGGGAATTGGAGGGAATCCCCATAGGGATCTCTGGAATCTCCAATTGGGTAATTGGAGATTGTGGGGATCACAATTGGGTGAGGTTGGGATTTGTGAGTAAACCCCAACCCACTAGAACATTCACAACCTAAACTAGGATATAAAAGTACAAATACAAAAGTGGTATTTGCAGTCTATTTCTAACAATCGGCCCATGAGGAGTCTGTGTATCCCTCGAGCTTGACTGGAGAGGTACCACCAAGAGTGAGGATATGAGACTTGGTGGCTTGTAGATAGCGGAGGACCCTCTTGGCTGCAGACCAATGCGAGGCAGTGTAGCGTCCGGGGGAGACGTACCGAGAGAGGACACTAACCGGGTAAGCCAAGTCTGGTCGAGTGCACATCATGGCATACATGAGTGAACCGACTAGCTCAGGGTACGGGTCCTTGCAGGCGTCAGGAGAAGGAACTGGAGGGGCCGTGAGCTGATGCTATAGTGGGAGTGGAGTCGAGACAGAGTTACTGGAGTCCATGTCGAACCGCTTGAGAAGGTTGTCGATGTAGGACTCCTGGGAGAGGGTGATCGTGCAAGCCTGGCGGTCACGAGTGATCTCCATCCCCAGGTAGTTCTTGAGGTCACCAAGATTCTTCATGAGAAGGGCGGAGCTGAGAGCAGACTGGACAGCTGCCATGTCGGCTGGATCTCTGGCGGCTAGAATGAAGTCGTCGACGTAGACGAGGATGTAGAAGGGCTCGGAGGAGTGACGAACGAAGAGACTGGAATCTGAGGCAGAGGGATGGAAGTCAAGTGCGAGGAGGACTTCCTTCACCTTGTTGTGCCACTCACGAGGAGCCTGCTTGAGGCCATACACTGGGCGCTTCAGCTTCCACACTGTGTTGGCAGGGTAAGTGCCAGGAAACCCCGGTGGGCGTTCCATGTGAACATCCTCCTTGAGCTGGCCTTGGAGAAAGGCGGAGGAGGCGTCCATGGACTTGATCTCGAAGTTGCCGCGAGCGGCTATATCAAGAAGAGCGCGCACAGTCGGGAGCTTGGCCGTGGGCGAGAATGTTTCGAAGAAGTCGAGATACTCCTTATGGGTGAAACCCTTCGCCACGTATCGTGCCTTGAACAGTGGAGCTTCGCCTGGGAGTTGTTTGACTCGGAAGATCCATTTTCCGCCGACGATGTTGACACCGGAAGGGGGAACAACATCGTCAAAGCTGTTGTTGCGAATGAACGCCTCGTTCTCCACATCCATTGCTGCCTTCCACTCCTTCTTATAAGGCCCCGAGAGAGCTTCCTCTTTTGTGCGAGGAGTCGGAATGGTCGGGTTCTCGGTGAAGTTGAGGGAAGGGCAGTCAGTAATGTCCGGGAAGATGTGAGAGAGAAATTGGCAGACCGCGTGAAGGTCAAACAGCTCCTCATGCCTGTCCTCCAGAAGTGCACGGGGGGGAATACGGATGGAGGGGACATCACCCCCGGCAGGAGGAGGCGGGGTGACCGAACACCGGATGGAGAAGGCGGCTGGTCCCCATGCGAGAGGCGGAGCCGGTCCCTTGGAACGAGTGCGACTAGAGACCGGAGACGAAGGCGGCTGCGGTGGGACCGGAGGGACTGGGCGCCTCCGATAGGAGACTGGTGAGCTGGGCTCGACGCGCGGGGAAGGCGGAGCAGGAGGAGGTGCCACTGCGGAGGATACTGGGGAGGCCAGGTGAGACACGCCGGACGGAGAAGGCCCCGGAGAAGGGGCAGCGGCCGGAGGTGGGGCATCGAAGTCTGCCCAAACAAGCGTCGGGGGAGGTGGAGGAGGCTCGCCCATGGTCGCAGAGTGGAATGGGTGTGTCTCATCGAAGACGACATCACGCCTGCGAATCAGCTGTCTGGTGATTGGGTTGAGGAATAAGTAGTCTGGGGAGTCGGAGTTGTGCCCCAGGTACATGCAGGTCTGGGTTTTGGGACCAAGCTTGCCACCTTGCTTCCTGCGCGTGTGGAGGCTTAGCAACACATACGCAGTACACCCCCAGACGCGTAGAGAGCGGGCGGAAGGCGTGACCCCAAGCCAGAGAGCGGTAGGTGTGGTGTCGGGCCGGTGGGGATGCGGATAAAGATTGTAGAGGAGTGCCGCATGGAAGAGGGCATATCCCCAGAGTGACCGTGGTGCGTTGGCGTGACTGAGGAGGCAGCGAGCGATCTGAACCAAGGTGTGGTTGCGGCTTTCTGCAATGCCATTCTGCTGCGGGCTTTCGGGGAGCGTGAAGGTTTGCCGAATCCCTTGGGCCGCACAGAAGTTATCGAGTTTGCCATTGCGAAATTCTCCCCCGCCATCAGAATGGAGGCACTTCAGAGGAGTGCCGAACGTGACTCGAGCCTGGCGCACCCACGCCATGATGACATCAGGTGCCTCCTCCTTGGTATGAAGGAGGTGCAAAGAAACATACCACTTTTGTATTTGTACTTTTATATCCTAGTTTAGGTTATGAATGTTCTAGTGGGTTGGGGTGTACTCACAAATCCCAACCTCACCCAATTGTGATCCCCCCAATCTCCAATTACCCAATTGTGTTAGTGCGTATTCATTTGCACGTCATCCTGTCGTCTGTTCGCATCATTTCGTTTGCATGTGTTTTGTGTGCTACGTTGTTTGTATGGTTTGTTGGGTTTGCATGTCTTTGCATGTTTATCTTGTGCTTGTGCAGATGTGCTTGGATTGTGCATGACATCGAGCACATTCCAACGAGCCAAGAATTGTTGGAATCGGATCACATATGAAGAAGTTACGAAGAAATGTTTGATGGATTTGTTACAACTCATTGGAAGTCCTTGTCAGCTGCTACACCAAAGATGGAGAGCCCTATAACGAGGAGGGACCAGCATGTGTGGGACTTTTGTCCACACCTTGCAGCTGCAGCATTTGGGGTTTGGAGGCCAACCTGGCACAGTGTGAATTTTGTCTTGCCAGGCTGGCTGAACCTGAGGATGGGGAGTCAAAACTTTGACTCTCGTCATGTTCTTGACCATGGGCCTCCAGGGTCCTTCCCTTTCATCCTTCCCTTCCTACCCCACCTTCCAACTGTGCTTCAATGCCTTTTCTATCATGCCTGTGATCTTGTAAGCTTCAATCATAGTGACTCTGAGGACTGTCAACTTCTCCTAGGACAGATTACCCCCCAGTGCGCCAAACGTCATAGCTCACTCGAGTGATTCAACTTTTATTGGAAAGCTGACGCTGCCGGCTACAACATAGCTGATTTTCAGATCGTTTTACCGATTGGAGTTTTGGATATAGCTTTTCGAAGGTCGCGAGTTTTCTGGGCGTCATAACGAAGTGCTACAGAAATTTCCAAGGAGCCATTGAATCATCTGCTTATAGCCTTCTCCAACCAACAAATTGGAGATTCCGGAGATCTCAATGGGGATTCCCTACAATTCCCCCTTCATCCATTCACTCTCACCTTGCCATGTACTTATAGAGCCTTGGGCTCCTTACCTAATCAATTATTTCAACTCTATTTCTTACATGGTATCAGAGCGACCTATCCGCACACGCGGATCAAGGTCCTAGTCTCAATATGCCCGCGCTACGCGCACTTCATCGTCGCGACATTCGTTTCAAGTCGTCGGAATTTCGACGTGCTCCACTCTGAAGTCGCGCCTCTCATCGTCGACCGCCTTCGCGCTCGACCCCGTTGAATTTCTCATCTCTGAAGCTTTCACGCTTCTCGTCGTTGATTTCCTCCTCGCTTCTCCTTGGTCGAATCTCAATTTCGACCATCTCTTAAAACTCGTTCTCGAGTTTCCCCTCAGACCCCGCCAGAATAGGCGAACTCCCCTCGCGAAATCACCGCCACGAACGTCTCACGTCTAATCAAGAGCAGGTACACACGTTGAAGCGGAGCGGAGCTGGTTGCGGAGCTGGTTGCGGAGCTGGTTGCGGAGCTGTGTAGCTGCGGGACAGGGCCTGGGGGTGTGTGGGGGGGTGTGTGGGTCCGGGGTTAGACATAGGCTCAGATTCAGTTTCAAGTCGGCGTTTTAACGAATTTTCGCCGACGCCATTTCCTACTTAGCGGCATTTTGATAACGAGTGATTTTCAGCAATTCTCGTCGACCAATTTCCAGAAGTGCCGCGCTGCACACCGACAATGGCTTACTCAACCACTTCACTCGCCAACCCGATCCCGCTCCTTCGTCTCGAGCCGGACGGCACATGCTCCAACTACAAGGCTTGGCGCTATGGTGTCGACAAGCACCTCCTCAGTCGCGAGGTGAAGGGGCTCGAGCTCACCGACGTCCTTCTCAACATCGGTGACGGCAAAGAGCCTCCTAAACCCGAGAGGTCCGCCGATCCAGCTGATGCCGCCGCCGAAGCAGTTTATGCTGCTGCACTGCTCAAGTACAAGAATTGGGAGAAGGCCGATGGTGCGGTCATTAGTGTCTTCATGGGCACCACTCCTACCGAACTCGTCGAAACCTACCACAACTACCCGTCTGCCAACGCCATTTGGCTCTACCTCGAGGATCGCTTCCTGAACAAGACTGCAGTGGGAGTTGCTATACTCATCCCCAGCATGTTCCAAGTGCGGCTCGAGGACTCGCCAGGCATGGCGGACTATGTCAACAAGGTGCACTCCATTCATGGTGAACTCAAACAGTTGGGGATAGTCTTCCCCGAGCAAGCCCCTGCAGCCGCTCTCCTAGTCGGCCTCACTCCGGCATACGAAGTCACACGCAAGATGCTCTTGGGCCTTGCTCCTGCAGACCTCACATTTGCCAAGGTCTCATCCGCGCTCCTTTCTGCCGAAAAGGACAACAGCGCTCAAGCCAAGGCCAATGCAATCCGCGCTCCCATGCCTCAAGCCTATGCCGCTTCGGCGCCATTCCAGCGCAACCGCTTCCCCCGCTTCGGTGCCATTCCAGCGCAACTGCTTCCCCCCGTGTCCCTACGTCATCAAGCGCGGCCCTCGTGCTGGCCAGGTGTGTGGCGGCACCAACCACGCCCTTGCCTCCTGCTTTAAGAAGAAGGATGACGAGTGGTATGCCGTCAATGGGACCGCCTCCAAGCCGCCAAGCTGGATGGTCAATCGTGCTCCTGGCCAAGTCAATCAAGTCGAAGCGCAGGAATCCGTGCAGGCTGCTGTGGCTGCACCTGCTGATGTGCGCCTCAACATGTTGTTCCCTGGCACTGCCATGATTAATGAGACAATTTCGCAGTATCCTGGCTCACAAAGCACCTCAGCCACAATAGAGTTCAGCCTTGACAGTGGGGCCACTCACACGGTTCTCAAGGAAGAACACTCGTTCAAGCCATACAAGACACCAATCCGTCTACTTGGAGCAGACTCCAGTTTCACAACACACGCCAAGGGCTCCTCCACAGTTCCGTGCCCAGCTTTTCCTTCGGACAATGTGACTGGCATGTGTGTTCCCACACTACGCCACAATCCCGTGGCCCAATACGAGCTCCAACGGGCAGGCGTCACCACGATCTTCCCAGCACACTCGGATCCCTGTGACCTCTTCGACCCTAAGTCCATCAAGCTCCTAGCACGCTTCACACTCAACAGTAGCAAGCTCTACAGGCTGCGTTCACCTGCACCTCTTGCTGCCCTCTCCCAAGCGCAAGCTGCCAGCACCACTCCGTGTTCGTGTCGCAGCTTCGCCAACCCAACCATCCTCTACCACCATCGCTTGGGTCACCCCAACTTCCGTACACTTGCCGACATCGCTTCCAAGAAACTTCTTCTTGGCCTCCCGTCGGCGCTTCCTCCACCAACAGACTCGCCTGCACCCACCTGCGTGGACTGCACCAAGAGCAAGCTCAGGCAGCAGCCGCACCCTTCCTCCCCATCCGTCGCAGCTGCTCCGCTGGACCTAGTGCACATGGATGTCTGGGGCCCAGCTCCAGTCGCATCCCGAGGCGGTCATCGGTACTTTCTTACACTAGTCGATGACCACTCGCGGTATGTTTCTGTGCACCTCCTGCATACCAAGGCGGAGGCACCTGATGTCATCATGGCGTGGGTGCGCCAAGCTCAAGTCACGTTCGGCACTCCTCTGAAGTGCCTCCATTCTGATGGCGGGGGAGAATTTCGCAATGGCAAACTCGATAACTTCTGTGCGGCCCAAGGGATTCGGCAAACCTTCACGCTCCCCGAAAACCTGCAGCAGAATGGCATTGCAGAGAGCCGCAACCACACTTTGGTTCAGATCGCTCGCTGCCTCCTCAGTCACGCCAACGCACCACGGTCACTCTGGGGATATGCCCTCTTCCATGCGGCACTCCTCTACGATCTTTATCCGCATCCCCACCGGCCCGACACCACACCTACCGCTCTCTGGCTTGGGATCACGCCTTCTGCCCGCTCTCTACGCGTCTTGGGGTGTACCGCGTATGTGTTGCTAAGCCCCCACACGCGCAGGAAGCAAGGTGGCAAGCTTGGTCCCAAAACCCAGACCTGCATGTACCTAGGGCACAACTCCGACTCCCCAGACTACTTATTCCTCAACCCAATCACCAGACAGCTGATTCGCAGCCGTGATGTCGTCTTCGATGAGACACGCCCATTCCACTCTGCGACCACGGGCGAGCCTCCTCCACCTCCCCCGACGCTTGTTTGGGCAGACTTCGATGCCCCACCTCCGGCCGCTGCCCCTTCTCCGGGGCCTTCTCCGTCCGGCGTATCTCACCCGGCCTCCCCAGTATCCTCCGCAGCGGCACCTCCTCCTGCTCCGCCTTCCCCGCGCGTCGAGCCCGGCTCACCAATCTCCTATCGGAGGCGCCCAGTCCCTCCGGTCCCACCGCAGCCGCCTTCGTCTCCGGTCTCTAGCCGCACTCGTTCCAAGGGACCAGCTCCGCCTCTCGCATGGGGACCAGCCGCCTTCTCCATCCGGTGTTCGGTCACCCCGCCTCCTCCTGCCGGGGGTGATGTCCCCTCCATCCGTATTCCCCCCCGTGCACTTCTGGAGGACAGGCATGAGGAGCTGTTTGACCTTCACGCGGTCTGCCAATTTCTCTCTCACATCTTCCCGGACATTACTGACTGCCCTTCCCTCAACTTCACCGAGAACCCGACCATTCCGACTCCTCGCACAAAAGAGGAAGCTCTCTCGGGGCCTTATAAGAAGGAGTGGAAGGCAGCAATGGATGTGGAGAACGAGGCGTTCATTCGCAACAACAGCTTCGACGATGTTGTTCCCCCTTCCGGTGTCAACATCGTCGGCGGAAAATGGATCTTCCGAGTCAAACAACTCCCAGGCGAAGCTCCACTGTTCAAGGCACGATACGTGGCGAAGGGTTTCACCCAGAAGGAGTATCTCGACTTCTTCGAAACATTCTCGCCCACGGCCAAGCTCCCGACTGTGCGCGCTCTTCTTGATATAGCCGCTCGCGGCAACTTCGAGATCAAGTTCATGGACGCCTCCTCCACCTTTCTCCAAGGCCAGCTCAAGGAGGATGTTCACATGGAACGCCCACCGGGGTTTCCTGGCACTTACCCTGCCAACACAATGTGGAAGCTGAAGCGCCCAGTGTATGGCCTCAAGCAGGCTCCTCGTGAGTGGCACAAGGTGAAGGAAGTCCTCCTCGCACTTGACTTCTATCCCTCTGCCTCAAATTCCAGTATCTTCGTTCGTCACTCCTCCGAGCCCTTCTACATCCTCGTCTATGTCGACGACTTCATTCTAGCCGCCAGAGATCCAGCCGACATGGCAGCTGTCCAGTCTGCTCTCAGCTCCGCCCTTCTCATGAAGGATCTTGGTGACCTCAAGAACTACCTCAGGATGGAGATCACTCGTGACAGCCAGGCTTGCACGATCACCCTCTCCCAGGAGTCCTGTTGGTGCAACCCTATGGCTTGCACTCGGCTTGTCGTCCTTGTTTGTGTGTGTGCATGCATGGCATGGAATGAATTGTGAGTCTATGTCATTGCTATCCAGTGCTTGTGTGTGTGTTTGAATGGTGTATCACAATGTGGTTTGTGTCGGTCAAGACATTAGCGAGTTTTTACAACTCGCATGTCAAGTCGTCGTTTGTGTGTCGCATGTGTTTTTTCTATTTTGTCGAGTGTGAAGTGTCCATCGTGTCGCAGGTGTGTGCAGCAAGCCCCCATCAACTCAAGAAGAATTTATCTTGCAGATCCAAGAACAAGAGCTCAAGATTTCAAGCCCAAGGGACGCGGATAAATATTAAATAGTGAAAATAGTAACGTTACTTCGTGTAGTGTTATATTTCACTTGGTGTAGCCCCTTGGAGGGTTGGTTTCGAGACTCTTCATGGTTGGGGACTCTGTGGTGGTGTACCACCAACCTGGACCTCGGCTCTTGGGGTATGTAGAGGCTGGGAACTATCTCCCTCTCGAACCCTTCTTGCAAGGTTTCTACTTCCAAGACTATAGTGGCTGCTATACCTCCTGCTAGTCAAACCGCCATAGCGTCGTCAAATCTTCATGGAAATTCATGATTCAACTTGCTGCTGATAGAGGACAGCAACGCAATTCAGATCCAACTTACAGATCACAGTTTGACGCAGCCAGCAGATCGTTATCAATATTTGAAGCCGTCTGACAGAAATCCGACTGTGCTCTCTATCTCTCATTATAGGCACATCTGAGCCTATTGTGACTATAGCAAGTGGTATCAGAGCCCCTTGGAGCCGTCTCGACCATGCCTAGAGCTGAGGAAGGGGGTTGCAGAGGTGCTGGAGGCAGAGAAGACGCCCAAGCACAAGGTCAACACCAAGATCCACCCGTTGCTCCGGTGCAACCTAGCCTTGGACCCTCTAGGGATGAGCCTAGAGTGTTTGGCCTTGACAAGTTCAACGGTGACAACTTTGCTGAGTGGTCCTTCAAGATGGAGAACATCTTTGACCACTATGATCTGCTGGAGGTGATGGAAGGAACGGAGAAGCGCCCCGAGAACGACCCGGAGAAGAGCCCGTGGGTGCGGAAGAGCGCACAAGGCTACCTTCTACTTGGGCAAGTGTTGGGGAGCAGCCAAATCCGTCACATCAAGCCTTTTCAGCGTGAACCAGCAAAGGGACCAAAGGCATGGGCTGCTCTCAAGGGTGTACACGCTCCTGCAACAGCGGCGGTGGCTGTGGTTTTGGAGCGGCAAATGGCGGCACTTCGAATTGACGAAGGCGAACCGGTGGAGGAAGGAGTGCAGAAATTCTTCGACTTGTTGACACGGCTCGAAGGAGCTGACCTGAACTACAGTGACCTTCAAAAGAAGACCAAGCTGCTGGCCTTACTTCTGGACTCATGGTCCTCGCTCATCATCAACCTTAATCGAGATCTGCCCCGTCTCTCACTCGAAGATGTGAAGCGAGAAATCTTACAAGAAGATTTCCGCCGTCGCGAATTGGCGGGTCCCGATGGTGCCGGAGTTGCAAGCATGGGCCGTGGGCACGGCCGTGGAAGGGGCAGAGGGCGAGGAGGAAGATTTGGCAGCAGATACTTCAATGGAGGCCGTGGTAATGGAGGATATAGCAGCAACAACAACAACAATGGCTACGGGCGTGGGCGCGGTCGATTTGATGGCGAATGCCACTTTTGCCACAAGACCGGCCACATGTGGAGAGATTGCTTCAGATTGCCTGATGGATGGACCCCTTCTCAAGGCCAAGAGGGCAGAGGACCAAGGGGAGGAAGAGGCAGAGGTCGTGGAGGCCGTGGTGGTCGTGGAAGCGAAGCGGCAAGCATGAAAGGTGGAGACTACGACAAGGACTCGAGTGAAGATCGATACCCGGGCCAATTCTTCTTTGTCTCCACGCAAGCGGCAGCTGCAGCAGGAGGTGTGGAAGGCTTTGAGGAGCCAGCTACTGTGGGAAAGGTCACCCTTCACTCTCTGGACTTTTGGGTGATCGATAGCGGCGCCACCTACAGCATGACACCTCGTGCGGACTTGCTCACCGAACTCGAACCGTCGCCGGTCAAGCATGTTACATCGGCTTTGGGGCAGCGAGCAGAGGTGAAAGGCATGGGCAAGGCCATGTTCAAGGGTGCTGATGGGAAGATGGTGGGCCTCAAGAACGTGCTTTTGGTGCCCAACCTAGCAGCCAACCTGATTTCCGTTCGGCGTTTGCAAAAGGCCGGCATGGACACATCTTCCAAGGGATCCAAAACCTATACCGCAAGGCTTGGTGAGCGGAAGCTTTGGGACCTTCATGAGGACAGGGACATCTACAATGAGATGTGGCAAATCCCAGTGGTCCCCATGCCTAAAAAGAGGCAAGTGGCAGCAAGCGTCAGCACCAAGCGTGAAGCGGTTGGTGGCGGTGATCACGGAAAGCAAAGTGACACCAAGAGTGACTCGAAGGAGTGCAACCTTGGAGAGACCAGCAAGACGTGTGAACCCAAGGAGAATGGTGCAGCAGTCAAAGGTGGTGGAAATGAGGAGGAGAAGGCTAAGATAAAAAAAGCAGCAGCAGCGAAGAAGAAAGAAGAGAGCTTGTGGGGCACAATTGCGAGTGCCGCTTTCTCCAACCCGACTTCCGCTACGGGAGAGTGTGATTGGCTGACCTTGCATCGGCGAATGGGGCATGTGGCATTGCCCATTTTGCAGCAGATTGTTAAGCAAGAGATGGTCAGTGGGATTCGTGTCAAGGGGGAGCCCAATAAGGTGCTTGGCTGTCCAACATGCATGCAAGCCAAGTTCACCCGCTACCCGTTCCATAGCTCGGAGACAACGGCGAAGGCACCACTTGATGAGGTGGTGATGGATGTGGTGGGCCCCTTGAAGCTTGGAGCTGCTGGAGCAGAGTACTTCCTCACCATTGTGGACGTCTACACTCGCATGACCTGCGTGTATGTGCTGCCGAAGAAGAGTGACGTAGCTGAGACGGTGAAGACCGATTGGTTGCCGATGGTGGAGCGGCAATAAGACCGACTTGTGAAGGCGATTCGCACTGACCGTGGGGGAGAGTTCCTGAGCAATGACTTCTCAACTTGGCTGAAGAAGCAGGGCATAAGGCACTCTCTCACCATGCCCTACTCTCCTGCAATGAACGGCATCGCCGAGCGTGCGAATCGGACACTCACGGAGACGGCTCGGGGACTTCTCATTGAAGCCGGTCTACCCAATTACTTTTGGCCGGATGCGGTGCGGCATGCTTGTGTGGCCAAGAACAGAGCCTTGACTCATGTGGGAGAAAACAAATGGGTGCCCTATGTGGAGTGGATTGGAAGGAAGCCGAAGGTGGATATGCTTCGGGTGTTCGGGTGCATGTGCATGGCACTTGTGCCTAAGAAACTTCGACACAACAAGCTTGATGCCAAGGCAACATGGGCCGTGCACCTGGGCATGGCCCAAAACAGCAAGGGATGGCTTCTATGGGACCCATTTACCAAGAAGTTCCTGGTGAGCAGAGATTGCAAGTTCATGGAGAACTTACCGTACAAGGAGTGGAAGGCGGAGAACCAAGCGAAGATTGGTGTGCGGCTTGGAGAGGTGAAGAGGACCGGCTTGGAGCATGTGGAGCTGCCCTTGGAGCTGAGTAGCAGCAGCACAATCACGAGGCAATCTCCCCAAATGAATGGGGATGAGGAGGAGGAGGAGGTGCAGCAAGGTAATGAGCGTGCACCGCCACTTCCGCCTCGTGCTACAAGTGCTCGCGGGAATCGACCGGACTTACCGCAAAGCCATGAGAGCATTCAAGTCCCTGCAGCAGAGGAGGAAGGAAGGGGGAGAAGGAGGACTCAGCCCCCCAATAGGTTGAGCTATGAACGGCTTGGAGGACCAGCCAACTCAACCTTGACTGGTTCGGCTCTCATGCTAGGTGATGATGCGGAAGATGAAAACGAGGAGTGCGCCTTTGCCTTCTTCTCTCCAGTGGAGATACCGGGGGAGCCTACAAATCCCAAGGAGGCTTGGGAGGGCCCCAATGGGAAGGAGTGGAAGAAGGCCTCAGATGAAGAAATGGGGAGCATCATCGAGAACGACACGTTTGACTTGGTGAACCTACCTCCGGGGCGTAAGGCGATTTCTTCCAAGTGGCTCTTCAAGCGCAAGACCGACGCCGACGGCAACATTGAGCGCTACAAGAGCAGACTTGTAGCCAAGGGGTACCAGCAGCAGGAGAAGAAGGACTACAATGAAGTATATGCTCCTGTGGTGAAGGGTACAACCCTTCGAACTCTCTTCACCGCGGCGGCCATCAAAGCATGGGTGGTGAAGCAAATGGACATTGTAACGGCCTTCCTCAACGGCGTTTTGGAGGAAGAGACCTACATGGAGCAGCCAGAGGGGTACAATGATGGGAGTGGCAGAGTGTGGAAGCTGAAGAAAGCACTCTATGGCCTCAAGCAAGCCCCTAGGCAATGGTACATGAAGCTGCGGGAAGTCTTGGAGGCGATCGGCTTCACTCCATCGACGGCCGATCAATCCTTGTTCATGCTTTGCGAGGGGGAGCAGAGGAGCTTCATGGTGGTTTATGTGGATGACATCCTCATATTCTCACCCTCCTCTGACCTTGTGAAGGAGGTGATGCTGAAGCTTCAAGACAAGTTCAAGTGCAAGACCCTTGGTGACGTCAACTACTACCTTGGGCTTCACATTGAGCGAGATGTGGAGAAGCGGTGGATGCGAGTGCATCAAAAGAAGTACTTGGAGGCCTTGGCTGCAAACTTTGGGAAGAGTGAAGGTCATGTGGCTACTCCTCTTCCCTCAGGGTTCAAGTGTGTGAAAGGACCAGCGGAGGAAAGTGTTGGTGAAGAGGAGAGGCGCCGTTTTCACTCCTTGGTGGGCAGCCTCATGTATGCGGCCGTTCATACAAGGCCGGATGCAGCCTTTGCTACTGGGCAGCTGGCTAGGGTTGTCCAAAGCCCTAATGAGGAGCAGGTAGCAACTGGAGAGAGGGTGGCCAAGTACCTTGGCCAAACAGCAACTGTTGGACTGCAATACTCCGCGGCGGCACAAAGGCGTCAAAAGGGTGCGGATGGAGTCGAACCCGGGAGGCTCTTTCTCACCGCCTTCTCTGATGCATCTTGGGCATCAGAACCAGAGGACATGACAAGTGTGGGAGGCTTCATCTGCTGTGTTGGTGGAGGGCCAACAGCTTGGGAGAGCAAGAAACAAGTGGACCAAGCATTGAGCTCGGTGGAGTCCGAGTACATGGCACTCTTCCGTGCCATAAGAGAGGTTGTGTGGCAGCGGCGTTTGCTAGCTGAATTGGGGGAGGAGCAGCAAGGACCTACCCCACTCTACTGTGATAGCCAGGGTGCTATTGCATTGGCTAAGAACCCCGTTCTTCATGGCCTTACCAAGCACATGAAGGTGAAGTGGCATTGGGTGAGGAGCATGGTAACCGCGGGTGAAGTGGAGTTGCACTACGTGAAGACGACGGCGCAGCCTGCTGATATGATGACCAAGAGGCTGGTTGAGCAGCAGCATTGGAAGTGTTGCAAGCTTGCTGGGATGGCTCTGAACTAAGGGGAGCAGATTCTAAGGCCAACAATCCGAGGGGGAGTTTGTTGGTGCAACCCTTTGGCTTGCACTCGGGATGTCGTCCTTGTTTGTGTGTGTGCATGCATGGCATGGAATGAATTGTGAGTCTATGTCATTGCTATCCAGTGCTTGTGTGTGTGTTTGAATGGTGTATCACAATGTGGTTTGTGTCGGTCAAGACATTAGCGAGTTTTACAACTCGCATGTCAAGTCGTCGTTTGCGTGTCGCATGTGTTATTTCTATTTTGTCGAGTGTGAAGTGTCCATCGCGTCGCAGATGTGTGCAGCAAGCCCCCATCAACTCAAGAAGAATTTATCTTGCAGAAACAAGACCAAGAGCTCAAGATTTCAAGCCCAAGGGACGCGGATAAATATTAAATAGTGGAAATAGTAACGCTTGTTCGTCTAGTGTTACATTTCACATGGTGTAGCCCCTTGGAGGGTTGGTTTCGAGACTCTTCGTGGTTGGGGACTCTATGGTGGTATACCACCAACCTGGACCTCGGCTCTTGGGGTATGTAGAGGCTGGGAACCATCTCCCTCTCGAATTCTCCACCGGCCCGACACCACACCTACCGTTCTCTGGCTTGGAGTCACGCCTTCTGCCCGCTCTCCACGCGTCTGGGGGTGTACCGCGTATGTGTTTCTAAGCCCCCACACGCGCAGGAAGCAAGGTGGCAAGCTTGGTCCCAAAACCCAGACCTGCATGTACCTGGGGCACAACTCCGACTCCCCAGACTACTTATTCTTCAACCCAATCACCAGACAGCTGATTCGCAGCCGTGATGTCGTCTTCGATGAGACACACCCATTCCACTCTTCGACCACACGCGAGCCTCCTCCACCTCCCCCGACGCTTGTTTGGGCAGACTTCGATGCCCCACCTCCGGCCGCCGCCCCTTCTCCGGGGCCTTCTCCGTCTGGCGTGTCTCACCCGGCCTCCCCAGTATCCTCCACAGCGGCACCTCCTCCTGCTCCGCCTTCCCCGCGCGTCGAGCCCGGCTCACCAGTCTCCTATCGGAGGCGCCCAGTCCCTCCGGTCCCACCGCAGCCGTCTTCGTCTCCGGTCTCTAGTCGCACTCGTTCCAAGGGACCGGCTCCGCCTCTCGCCTGGGGACCAGCCGCCTTCTCCATCCGGTGTTCGGTCACCCCGCCTCCTCCTGCCGGGGGTGATGTCCCCTCCATCCGTATTCCCCCCCGTGCACTTCTGGAGGACAGGCATGAGGAGCAGTTTCACCTTCACGCAGTCTGCCAATTTCTCTCTCACATCTTCCCGGATATTACTGACTGCCCTTCCCTCAACTTCACCGAGAACCCGACCATTCCGACTCCTCGCACAAAAGACGAAGCTCTCTCGTGGCCTTATAAGAAGGAGTGGAAGGCAGCAATGGATGTGGAGAACGAGGCGTTCATTCGCAACAACAGCTTTGACGATGTTGTTCCCCCTTCCGGTGTCAACATCGTCGGCGGAAAATGGATCTTCCAAGTCAAACAACTCCCAGGCGAAGCTCCACTGTTCAAGGCACGATACGTGGCGAAGGGTTTCACCCATAAGGAGTATCTCGACTTCTTCGAAACATTCTCGCCCACGGCCAAGCTCCCGACTGTGCGCGCTCTTCTTGATATAGCCGCTCGTGGCAACTTCGAGATCAAGTCTATGGACGCCTCCTCCGCCTTTCTCCAAGGCCAGCTCAAGGAGGATGTTCACATGGAACGCCCACCGGGGTTTCCTGGCACTTACCCTGCCAACACAGTGTGGAAGCTGAAGCGCCCAGTGTATGGCCTCAAGCAGGCTCCTCGTGAGTGGCACAAGGTGAAGGAAGTCCTCCTCGCACTTGACTTCCATCCCTCTACCTCAGATTCCAGTCTCTTCGTTCGTCACTCCTCCGAGCCCTTCTACATCCTCGTCTACGTCGACGACTTCATTCTAGCTGCCAGAGATCCAGCCGACATGGCAGCTGTCCAGTCTGCTCTCAGCTCCGCCCTTCTCATGAAGAATCTTGGTGACCTCAAGAACTACCTGGGGATGGAGATCACTCGTGACCGCCAGGCTTGCACGATCACCCTCTCCCAGGAGTCCTACATCGACAACCTTCTCAAGCGGTTCGAGATGGACTCCAGTAACTCTGTCTCGACTCCACTCCCACTACAGCATCAGCTCACGGCCCCTCCAGTTCCTTCTCCTGACGCCTGCAAGGACCCGTACCCTGAGCTAGTCGGTTCACTCATGTATGCCATGATGTGCACTCGACCAGACTTGGCTTACCCGGTTAGTGTCCTCTCTCGGTACGTCTCCCCCGGACGCTACACTGCCTCGCATTGGTCTGCAGCCAAGAGGGTCCTCCGCTATCTACAAGCCACCAAGTCTCACATCCTCGCTCTTGGTGGTACCTCTCCAGTCAAGCTCGAGGGATACACAGACTCCTCATGGGCCGATGACCAGACTGACAGACGCTCCTCCCAAGAGTACTGCTTCACCCTTGGTAGCGGAGTCATCAGCTGGCGCTCCACTGGGTCCTCTGCAGTCTCCCTGTCGTCCTGCGAGGCCGAGCTCTACGCGGGCACAATGGCTGCTCAAGAGGCACACTGGCTCTCCTTTCTCCTCGCTGAGTTAGGCTACCCCCAGCAGTCGCCCACCCTATGGTGTGATAACCAGAGTGCCATTCATCTCACCAAGGATCCTGTGTTCCACTCTCGCACCAAGCACATCGAACTTCGTCATTTCTTCATCGGAGATCTTGTTCAGAGTGACCAGCTGACGGTACGGTACATCGCCTCAGATTGCAACCTCGCCGACCTCTTTACCAAGGCTCTCGGCAAGGCTGACCACCATCGCCTTCTCCGTTCCATGGGGCTATGTGCTCCTTGACCGGGTTTGCAGTCTATGGGGGTGTGTTAGAAATAGACTGCAAATACCACTTTTGTATTTGTACTTTTATATCCTAGTTTAGGTTGTGAATGTTCTAGTGGGTTGGGGTGTACTCACAAATCCCAACCTCACCCAATTGTGATCCCCACAATCTCCAATTACCCAATTGGAGATTCTGGAGATCCCAATGGGGATTCCTTCCAATTCCCCCTTCATCCATTCACTCTCACCTTGCCATGTACTTATAGAGCCTTGGGCTCCTTACCTAATCAATCATTTCAACTCTATTTCTTACACGCATTGGTTTGGTCATAGAGGTAGCTTGTACCTCCATCATCCATGCCGGTGAACCCCATTTTCTGTGGCCGTTCGCCCTTTGCTACGCCGCTCACCAGCTGAACCTCTGGCCTCCCTCTCAGCGGCCGCAGGTTTCGCCGACCCTTCTTTGGACCGGGTTCCTTGCTGATGCGTCTGCGTTCTACGTCTGGGGCTGCCTCGCTCACTTTTGTGCCTCCGACACGGACAAGCTCACTGCCCGCACCGTCCCCTATGTCTTCCTCGGTTTCCGCATTGACTCGTCTGACTGGCACTTGTACCAACCGTCGTCTCACCGCTTCCTTCACTCCCGCGACGTCACTTTCGACGAGTCTATCTCCTTTTTCCACTGCTTTTCCCACCAAGGTCTCCCGGTCCCCCCCCCCCTTTGTTTCTGGTTCCCACTCCCCCGATTGCCCCTGCTCCCCTCCCTCCCCGTCCTACTCCATCCGGTGTGTTTCACGTCACTCCCCTCCCGTCGGTTGTCCCGGTCGAGGAGTCGGCTGACTCCTGTGGCCCCGCGGCGCAGTTTGCGCGGCCTGTGCCTCCCCCGGTGTCTCCTCCTCCCTCGTCGCAGTCGCCGCCGCAGCCGCCGCCGTCACCGTCGCCGCAGCCACAGCCGCAGTCGCAGCCGCAGCCGTTCGTGGACTCTGGGGGTGCTGGAGTTGGAGAGGGTGCTAGTCCTGGGGCTCCTGTCGTGGCTTGTCCTGGCCGGCTCGGGGGTGGCACCGGCGCTAGAGACGTTTCTCGTTCTAGGGGTGCTAGCGTGGAGTGTACCGGAGGTAGCAGTGGTGCAGCTGCTGGTCCAGGTGTTGGCGTTGAGCAGCAGCAGCAGCAGTCGCCGCCGATGTCCGCCCTTCGCCTGCTCGGCCTTCCCTCCCCTGACCGCTCGCCTGCGCCTCCGTCGCCATCTCCCCCTCTTCCTGTTCACGGTCCTGTGTTTCCTCCGCGGACTCGTCCCCGGCTCGTTTCCCCTCTTGTTCCCCTCTTGTTACTCTTCCTCTGTCTCCTAACCCGACGCCTCTGTCTCACGTCTGGTCTCGCCATCCCTTTCGTGCTCGTCCTGTCTCTCCTGTTCAGCGTTCTCACCCTATGTTGCTTCGTTCCCACACATCTCGTCTTCCCCGTTTGCCTTCGACTCCTCCGTCGTCGCTCACTGTCGCGCCTCCCCCTCTATCTGACTACCTTCGTGCTGCTCGTCCTCTTGTTCCTCAGGTCCTTGCCTCCCTCGTTACCGACCCGTCTGTTTCTTGTCTCCAGTCTTGACGCTCTTGTCGCTGCAGTCGCTGACTTTGCCTCTACTCGCCGCCTTGACTTTGCTACCGCTCTGGTCTCTGACCCTGTCCATCCTCAATCCATCGGGGGTGCTCCTGCCCTTGGCAGTGACATCTTGGAGGACCGGCAGTACGACCTTGCTTTCCTGCCCGAGGCTGCTCCCCATCTCTGTTCCATGCTGCTAGTCCCTGAGGGTGACCCCGACGCCTTTGACATCCCAACCCCTCACACTTACGCTGAGGCGACCTCGAGACCCTGGGCCTCTCAGTGGATAGCTGCCACGGAGCAGAAGATGGCATCTTGGAGGGCTACCGGCACCTACGTCGACACAATTCCCCCACCTGGCACAGCTTGCTTAGTCGTAGAGTTCAGATTTTTGACATGGACATGGATGCCATTGTTTCTTCCCTGCATGTGATGTATGCTGATGACTCTAGTGTGCTCCCCTCTTATTACTCCTTGTCGCCTAATGTAGGTGTGCCTAGCTTAGCCTCCCCTGCTGCGTCAGGCGTAGGAGCTCCTGCTTTGTTTAGCCTTGGTGCTTCCGCCATCGCCCCGTCGCCAGACGCCACTACTTTGCTTTCCTTCACCTTGAACTCTGGCGCTTCCCCGTGTTTCTTCCGCGACTCTACTACGCTGACGCCGCTTCCTGTTCCTGCTGCAGTTTCTCTTGCTGACCCCTCCGGCGGTCCGGTCGTCGCTCGCAGTTCCACCACCCTTCCCTGTCTGGCGGTTCCTTCAGGCTCTCGTCTGCATATCCCCTCGTTCTCCAGGACCCTAGTTGGTGTCGGCTGCCTCCAGGACCTTGGCGTCACCACTACGTTCCCTGGTCACGATAGGTATGCTGTCTGTACCGAGGCCGCCACTGGTGGTGCCCCCCTGTCCACGTTCCCCCGGGACCCGGTGTCTGGCCTGTTCACCCTGGACACCGTAACCCCCCCGGCTAAGGCGCCCCTTCAGGTGGCCGCGTCTACCCAGGTTGCTGCTGCCTGCTCCTGTCGGTCCCTCACTCACCCGACTCTCCTTTGGCACCACCGCCTAGGTCACCCTGCGCTCCCGCGTCTGCGTTACATGTCCCAGCACGGTCTCGTCCTTGGTCTCCCTGACTCGTTCCCCGCTTTTCCCTCCTCCCCCGCCCCTCCTTGCACGCCTTGTGTCGAGGGTCGGCTTCGCCGTGCCCCTCACTCCTCCTCGTTTCCCCCTACCGCCGCGCCGCTGCAGACCCTGCACATGGATGTCTGGGGCCCCGCCTCCGTCCATGGGCCGCGTCGAGAGCGCTACTTCCTAGTGCTTGTCGATGACTTCACACGCTACACCACAGTCTTTCCCCTGGAGCGGAAGGCCGACGTGCCTGTCGCTCTCATCCCCTGGCTTGTCTCTGCGCGTGTCCACCGAGGTCTCCCTGTCTTGCGTCTTCACTCAGACCGTGGTGGCAAGTTTGCCTCAGGTGTCCTAGTTTAGGTTATGAATGTTGTAGTGGGTTGGGGTGTACTCACAAATCCCAACCTCACCCAATTGTGATCCCCACAATCTCCAATTACCCAATAGGAGATTCCGGAGATCCCAATGGGGATTCCCTCCAATTCCCCCTTCATCTATTCACTCTCACCTTGCCATGTACTTATAGAGACTTGGGCTCCTTACCTAATCAATCATTTCAACTCCATTTCTTACATGGTATCAGAGCGACCTATCCGCACACGCGGATCAAGTTCCTAATCTCAACGTGCCCGCGCTACGCGCACTTCATCGTCGCGACATTCGTTTCGAGTCGTTGGAATTTCGACGTGCTCCACTCTGCAGTCGCGCCTCTCATCGTCGACCGCCTTCGCGCTCGACCTCGTTGAATTTCTCATCTCTGAAGCTTTCACGCTTCTCATCGTCGATTTCCTCCTCGGTTCTCCTTGGTCGAATCTCAATTTCGACCATCTCTTAAAACTCGTTCTCGAGTTTCCCCTCAGACCCCGCCAGAATAGGCGAACTCCCCTCGCGAAATCGCCTCCACGAACGTCTCGCGTCAAGCAAGAGCAGGTACACAGGTTAAAGCGGAGCGGAGCTGGTTGCGGAGCTGGTTGCGAAGCTGTGTAGCTGCGGGACAGGGCCTGGGGGTGTGTGGGGGGGTGTGTGGGTCCGGGGTTAGACATAGGCTCAGATTCAATTTCAAGTCGGCGTTTTAACGAATTTTCGCCGACGCCATTTCCTGCTTAGCGGCATTTTGATAAAGCCGTTAGAGTCATTTTCAGCAATTCTCGCCTCCTCATGCCGGGGGTGATGTCCCCTCCATCCGTATTCCCCACCGTGCACTTCTGGAGGACAGGCATGAGGAGCTGTTTGACCTTCACGCGGTCTGCCAATTTCTCTCTCACATCTTCCCGGACATTACTGACTGCCCTTCCCTCAACTTCACCGAGAACCCGACCATTCCGACTCCTCGCACAAAAGAGGAAGCTCTCTTGGGGCCTTATAAGAAGGAGTGGAAGGCAGCAATGGATGTGGAGAACGAGGCGTTCATTCGCAACAACAGCTTTGACGATGTTGTTCCCCCTTCCGGTGTCAACATCGTCGGCGGAAAATGGATCTTCCGAGTCAAACAACTCCCAGGCGAAGCTCCACTGTTCAAGGCACGATACGTGGCGAAGGGTTTCACCCAGAATGAGTATCTCGACTTCTTCAAAACATTCTCGCCCTCGGCCAAGCTCCCGACTATGCGCGCTCTTCTTGATATAGCCGCTCGCGGCAACTTCGAGATCAAGTCCATGGATGCCTCCTCCACCTTTCTCCAAGGCCAGCTCAAGGAGGATGTTCACATGGAACGCCCACCGGGGTTTCCTGGCACTTACCCTGCCAACACAGTGTGGAAGCTGAAGCGCCCAGTGTATGGCCTCAAGCAGGCTCCTCGTGAATGGCACAACAAGGTGAAGGAAGTCCTCCTCGCACTTGACTTCCATCCCTCTGCCTCAGATTCCAGTCTCTTCGTTTGTCACTCCTCCGAGCCCTTCTACATCCTCGTCTACGTCGACGACTTCATTCTAGCCGCCAGAGATCCAGCCGACATGGCAGCTGTCCAGTCTGCTCTCAGCTCCGCCCTTCTCATGAAGAATCTTGGTGACCTCAAGAACTACCTGGGGATGGAGATCACTCGTGACCGCCAGGCTTGCACGATCACCCTCTCCCAGGAGTCCTACATCGACAACCTTCTCAAGCGGTTCGACATGGACTCCAGTAACTCTGTCTCCACTCCACTCCCACTATAGCATCAGCTCACGGCCCCTCCTGTTCCTTCTCCTGACGCCTGCAAGGACCCGTACCCTGAGCTAGTCGGTTCACTCATGTATGCCATGATGTGCACTCGACCAGACTTGGCTTACCCGGTTAGTGTCCTCTCTCGGTACGTCTCCCCCGGACGCTACACTGCCTCGCATTGGTCTGCAGCCAAGAGGGTCCTCCGCTATCTACAAGCCACCAAGTCCCACATCCTCACTCTTGGTGGTACCTCTCCAGTCAAGCTCGAGGGATACACAGACTCCTCATGGGCCGATGACCAAGTGTACGGAAGTTGGGGTGACCCAAGCGATGGTGGTAGAGGATGGTTGGGTTGGCGAAGCTGCGACAGGAACATGGAGTGGTGCTGGCAGCTTGCACTTGGGAGAGGGCGGCGAGAGGTGCAGGTGAACGCAGCGTGTAGAGCTTGCTACTGTTGAGTGTGAAGCGTGCTAGGAGCTTGTTGGACTTAGGGTTGAAGAGGTCGCAGTGATCCGAGTGTGCTGGGAAGATCGTGGTGACGCCTGCCCGTTGGAGCTCGTGTTGGGCCACGAGATTGTGGCGTAGTGTGGGAACACACATGCCGGTGATACTGCCCGAAGGAAAAGCTGGGCACGGTACTGTGGAGGAGCCCTTGGCGTGTGTTGTGAAACTGGAGTCTGCTCCTAGTAGACGGATTGGTGTCTCGTATGGCTTGAAGGAGTGTTCTTCCTTGAGAACCGTGTGAGTGGCCCCACTGTCAAGGGTGAACTCTATTGTGGCTGAGGTGCTTTGTGAGCCAGGACACTGCGAAATTGTCTCATTAATCATGGCAGTGCCAGGGAACAACATGTGGAGGCGCACATCAGCAGTGGGAGCTACAGCAGCCTGCACGGATTCCTGCGCTTCGACTTGATTGACTTGGCGAGGAGCACGATTGACCATCCAGCTTGGCGGCTTCGAGGCGGTCCCATTGACGGCATACCACTCGTCATCCTTCTTCTTAAAGCAGGAGGCAAGGGCGTGGTTGGTGCCGCCACACACCTGGCCAGCACGAGGGCCGCGCTTGATGACGTAGGGACACGGGGGGAAGCGGTTGCGCTGGAATGGCGCCGAAGCGGCATAGGCTTGAGGCATGGGAGCGCGGATTGCATTGGCCTTGGCTTGAGCGCTGTTGTCCTTTTCGGCAGAAAGGAGCGCGGATGAGACCTTGGCAAATGTGAGGTCTGCAGGAGCAAGGCCCAAGAGCATCTTGCGTGTGACTTCGTATGCCGGAGTGAGGCCAACTAGGAGAGCGGTTGCAGGGGCTTGCTCGGGGAGGACTATCCCCAACTGTTTGAGTTCACCATGAATGGACTGCACCTTGGTGACATAGTCCGCCATGCTTGGCGAGTCCTCGAGCCGCACTTGGAACATGCTGGGGATGAGTATAGCAACTCCCACTGCAGTCTTGTTCAGGAAGCGATCCTCGAGGTAGAGCCAAATGGCGTTGGCAGACGGGTAGTTGTGGTAGGTTTCGACGAGTTCAGGAGGAGTGGTGCCCATGAAGACACTAATGACCGCACCATCGGCCTTCTCCCAATTCTTGTACTTGAGCAGTGCAGCAGCATAAACTGCTTCGGCGGCGGCATTAGCTGGATCGGCGGACCTCTCGGGTTTAGGAGGCTCTTTGCCGTCACCGATGTTGAGAAGAACGTCGGTGAGCTCCAGCCCCTTCACCTCGCGACTGAGGAGGTGCTTGTCGACACCATAGCGCCAAGCCTTGTAGTTGGAGCATGTGCCGTCCGGCTCGAGACGAAGGAGCGGGATCGGGTTGGCGAGTGAAGTGGTTGAGTAAGCCATTGTCGGTGTGCAGCGCGGCACTTCTGCAAATTGGTCGACGAGAATTGCTGAAAATCACTCTGACGGCTTTATCAAAATGCCGCTAAGTAGGAAATGGCGTCGGCAAAAATTCGTTAAAACGCCGACTTGAAACTGAATCTGAGCCTTTGTCTAACCCCGGACCCACACACCCCCCTTCACACCCCCAGGCCCTGTCCCGCAGCTACACAGCTCCTCAACCAGCTCCGCAACCAGCTCCGCAACCAGCTCCGCAACCAGCTCCGCTCCGCTTCAACCTGTGTACCTGCTCTTGCTTGACGCGAGACGTTCGTGGAGGTGATTTCGCGAGGGGAGTTCGCCTATTCTGGCGGGGTCTGAGGGGAAACTCGAGAACGAGTTTTAAGAGATGGTCGAAATTGAGATTCGACCAAGGAGAAGCGAGGAGGAAATCGACGACGAGAAGCGTGAACACTTCAGAGATGAAAAATTCAACGAGGTCGAGCACGAAGGTGGTCGACGATGAGAGGCACGACTGCAGAGTGGAGCACGTCGAAATTCCGACGACTCGAATGAATGTCGCGACGATGAAGTGCGCGTAGCGCGGGCATATTGAGATTAGGACCTTGATCCGCGTGTGCGGATAGGTCGCTCTGATACCATGTAAGAAATAGAGTTGAAATAATTGATTAGGTAAGGAGCCCAAGGCTCTATAAGTACATGGCAAGGTGAGAAGGAATTTATGAAGGGGGAATTGGAGGGAATCCTCATTGGGATCTCCGGAATCTCCAATTGGGTAATTGGAGATTGTGGGGATCACAATTGGGTGAGGTTGGGATTTGTGAGTACACCCCAACCCACTAGAACATTCACAACCTAAACTAGGATATAAAAGTACAAATACAAAAGTAGTATTTGCAGTCTATTTCTAATATCATGCGCTAGCCGGGCCTCAACGGGGGAAGTGGCTCGTTTCAAGAGATGCAGAGTACAACAGCCAGATGGAGAATCACACATGGGACCTCGTGTACTTGCCAAATGGGAAGAAGGCAATACAGTGCAAGTGGCTGGCAAAAATCAAGACGGATAAGAAAGGAGAGCCATCAGTTTACAAGAGCAGGCTGGTGGCAAAGGGGCTTCAGCAGAAAGAGAAGGAAAATTACAAAGAAGTGTTTGCCCCAACTGCTAAGTCTCCAACGCTACGTATTCTGCTGGCGGTAACTATTGTGCGCAAATGGAAGGTGAAGCAGATGGACATCGTAACCGCTTTTCTGTACGGCATTTTGGAAGTGGAGGTGTACCTGGTTCAACCACCTGGCTATGAGGATGGAACCGGTCGTGTCTGCAAACTTAACAAGGCCATCTATGGCTTCAAGCAGGCCCCGAGATGCTGGTACAACAGGCTGGCCAGTGCACTGGAAGGGATTGGATTCCGTGCGAGTGCATGCGACGAGAGCCTTTTCCTGATGGGTGAGGGGGAGTCGCTTGTGCTTCTGCTGGTGTACGTGTATGATATCCTGCTCTTCAGCAGCAGTGACAAGGAGATCGATGGGGTGCAGCGGAAGCTCACAGAGCAGTTCAAGTGCAAGTCACTTGGAGAGGCAAGGTACTACCTGGGAATGCACATTAAGCGGGATACTGAACGTGGCTGGCTCAAACTGCATCAGGGACAGTACATCAACACCTTGGCTGAGAAGTACTCTCTGCAGGAACAACGGGAAGTGGTCACTCCTTTGCCTTCCGAGTTCAAACTCATAAAGGCAGCTGAAGGAGAAGGAGTTGAGAGTGAAGACCAGAGGCAATTCCAATCCATGGTCGGGAGCCTACTCTACGCTGCTGTGCATACTCGGCCTGACATCAGCTTTGCTGTGGGACAGCTGGCTCGAGTAGTGCAAAATCCAACAGAAGAGCAGTATGGTGCAGCGGAGAGAGTGGTGTGCTACCTCAAGTCATACCCTACAGTGGGAGTACAGTATTCAGCCTCTGCTCAACTCAGTCAAAAAGGAGTTGAAGTCCTCAAAGAGAAGGGGGAGCAGCTCGGAGAAGGAAAGGTGTTCCTTTCCTGTTTTGCTGATGCCACATGGGCTTCTGAGCATGAGGATTCATCATCAGTAGGGGGATACATCTGCATGGTAGGAGGTGGGCTTGTAAGTTGGAGGTCCAAGAAGCAGTCTGAGATGGCACTATCTTCAGTGCAATCTGAGTACATGGCGATGTTTCATGCGGCAAAAGAAATCATCTGGCTAAGGAGGCTCTTGAAGGAGATCGGCTATGAACAGACTTGTGCGACACCTCTGTTTAGTGACAGCAAATGAGCCATTGCCATTGCACGCAATGCAGTTCTTCATGGGTTGAACAAGCACATGAGGATCAAGTGGCATTGGCTGCGGAAGGAGGTGAAGCTTGGGACACTGGATCCGATCTACGTGAAAACTCAGCAACAGCCAGCCGACTTTCTTACCAAGCGGGTAGCTGAAGAGCCACACTGGCGCTGTGCGAGGATGGCGGGAATGTCCTTGAACTAGAGACGGCGAAACAAGCCGACAGTCTGAGGGGGAGCGTGTTGGTGCATATTCGTTTGCACGTCATCCTGTCGTCTGTTCGCATCATTTGTTTGCATGTGTTTTGTGTGCTATATTGTTTGTATGGTTTGTTGGGTTTGCATGTCTTTGCATGTTCATCTTGTGCTTGTGCAGATGTGCTTGGATTGTGCATGACATCGAGCACATTCCAACGAGCCAAGAATTGTTGGAATCGGAGCACATATGAAGAAGTTACGAAGAAATGTTTGATGGATTTGTTACAACTCATTGGAAGTCCTCGTCCGCTGCTACACCAAAGTTGGAGAGCCCTATAACGACGAGGGACCAGCATGTATGGGACTTTTTTCCCCACCTTGCAGCTGCAGCATTTGGGGTTTGGAGGCCAACCTGGCACAGTGTGAATTTTGTCTTGCCAGACTGGCTGAACCTGAGGATGGGGAGTCAAGACTTTGACTCTTGTCATGCTCTGAACCATGGGCCTCCAGGGTCCTTCCCTTTCATCCTTCCCTTCCTACCCCACCTTCCAACTGTGCTTCAATGCCTTTTCCATCATGTCTCTGAACTTGTAAGCTTGAATTATAGTGACTCTGAGGACTGTCAATTTCTCCTAGGGCAGATTACCCCCCAGTGCGCCAAACGCCATAGCTCGCTCGTTAAGCTACGGAATCGAGTGATTCAACATTCATTGGAAAGCTGACGCGACAAGCTACAACATATCCGGTTTTCAGGTCGTTTCACCGATTTAAGTTTTGGATATAGCTTTCGACGGTCGCAAGTTTTCTAGGCGTCATAACGAAGTGCTGCAGAGATTTCCAAGGAGCCATTGAATCATCTGCTTATAACCTTCTCTAACCAACAAGATTGACAAGTCCTTAGAAATTTCTGCAGCACTTTGTTATGGCACCCAGAAAACTCGCGATCTTCGAAAAGCTATATCCAAAGATTGAATCAATGAAATTCTGTAAAAATTGGATATGTTGTTGCTTGCAGCATCAGCCTTTTCCAATGCAAGTTGAGTCACTCGATTCCGTGGCCTACCGAGTGAGCTATGCCATTTGGCGCACTGGGGAGTATCGTGCCTTATGAGAAGTTGACAGACCTCTGAGTCACAATCATTGAAGGTTACAAGTTCAAAGACATGATGGAAAAACATTGAAGCACAGTTTGGAAGGTGGGGTAGGAAGGTAAGGATGAAAGGGAAGGACCCTGAAGGCCCTTGGTCAAGAAGATGACAAGAGTCAATTTCTTGACTCTCCATCCTCAGGTTCAACCAGCCTGGCCAGCCAAATTCACACTGCGCCAGGCTGGCCTCCAGACCCCAAATGCTGTAGCTGGAAGGTGAGGACAAAAGTCCCACACATGCTGGTCTCTTCTCGTTATAGGGCTCTCCAACCTTGGTGTAGCAGCTTCCAAGGACTTCCAATAAGTTGTAACAATCCATCAAACGTTTCTTCGGAACTTCTTCATATGTGCTCCGATTTCAACAATTCTTGGCTCGTTGGCCTGTGCTCGATGTCATGCACAATCCAAGCACATTTGCATGAGCACAAGATGATCATGCAAAGACATGCAAACCCAACAAACCACACAAACAACAGAGCACACGAAACACATGCAAATGAAATGAGGCGAACAGACGACAGGATGACGTGCAAACGAATATGCACCAACACGATCTTACCCCAAACGGAGCCGCGGTGAGGACCGGTCTGGAGCTGGTACTGACACGGCCCGTCACCCGAACTGCCAACCGGAGGGACACCACGTGGGCGACCACCACGTCCACCGCCACCACCAGCGCCAGGCCACCTGGGCAGAAGGCCACCCGCCCGCCTCTGCTGCTGGTGCTGCTGCTGCTGCTGCAACTGCTGCGGCTGTTGCTGCTGCTGCAACTGCTGCGGCTGTTGCTGCTGCTGCGGCTAGTGCTGGGGCTGCTGCTGCGGCTGGTGCTGGACCGGCTGCGATGCCTGCGGCTGCTGGGACGGCTGCTCGGCTGCACCAGGCACGGTCCCCTCGTCCGCCCTACCACCGGACAACCCGACTCCACCACCACCTCCACCTGAGCCACCACCCCCACCGCCGCGTCCAGCCTTGGGGCGGCGACCCTTCCCCGGACGGAACTGCACTGCAGCTGGGTCTCGGCCACAGCAGCGGAACCGTCTGAGAAGGTGCACTGAGCGGGGGCACAACCCTGAAAGTTAGGGATCGGCACAGTACCGCTGATCTGGGCGATAGAGCGCTGGCGGGTCTCTATGGTAGACAAGGTGTCGACAAAGTCAGTGAGGGTGAGGTCACTGGAGTGGATGCTAAGAAAGCGATCGCGGGCAGTAGGAAGACGGTCAAGGAGGCGGGTGGCAAGCAGGTAAAGGGTAGAGCAGAGGGGCGGATGAAAGGCTCTAAGTTGGGTCTCAGTGCAGGCAGAGCGCCATGTTGCGTCTATCGTGCGCAGGTGAGCGGCTAGGTCAGCGACAGTTGGGAAAGACGCAAGGTCAGGAAAGAGCATGGGCAGGATCAAGCGACCTACAGAGGCAGCGGGCGGGGTGGAATAGCGCTTGACAATAGCATTTAGGAACTCCTGCGCAGCCGTGACTGACTGAAAGTGAGGGCGCTCAGACAGTGGGAGGGCATGACTGATCGAAAGCTGCGCTATGGCGTCACGCGACAACCAGACTGAGCGGGCAAGGGCAGCAGCTGCAGCGGACTCACGGTCAGCGGACGAGGGGTCAGCGGGCAGGGCAGCAGGGGTGTCAGGACAGGGAAGCGTACTGTCAAGGTGGACCGCCAGGGAGTGGCCATCCTGCCGCTGACCAGTGAGATGACGGCGGAGGTCGACCATACGTGTCAAAATCGAGCGGCTGACCCTCTGCGTCGAAGTGGAGCACGGAGTCTGCCATCAGGAGCGATGCAGCAGCGGGCAGTGCAGTGCGGAGCGGTACAGAGCGGTGCAGGGCGGTGCTGTGCGGTGCAGCGCGGTGCAGTGCGGCGCTGTGCGGTGCAGTGCGGTGCTGTGCGGTGCAGTGCGGTACCGAATGGTGAGGGGCGGTGCAGTGCGGTACTGTATGGCGCGCAGCTACCCAATGGACGCTGGGGTCGGCGGCGGGACGGCTGACGCAGAGGGCCGACTAGGAACAGGCGCAAGTGGGGCCAGCTGGACCGGGCACGAGGGCCGGTGAAGGGCGGAAGCGATGGCGGCTAGAAGGGGCGCGAGGGCCGGCTGGAACGAGCGGAAGGGCCAGCTAGAACGAGCGCAAGGGCCAGCTAGAACGGGCGCGAGGGCCGGCTGGAACGGGCGCAAGGGCCGGCTAGGAAGGGGCGCAAGGGCCGGTGAGGAACGGGCGCGAGGGCCGGCTAGGACGGGCGCGAGGGCCGGCTAGGAATGGGCGCGCGGGGCCGGCTAGGAACGGGCGCGAGGGGCCGGCTGGAACGGGCGCGAGGGCCGGCTAGGAATGGGTGCGAGGGGATGGCGGGAACGGGCACGAGGGGCCGGCTAGAACGGGCGCGAGGGGTTGGCCGGCTAGAACGGGCACGAGGGGCGGCTGAAACGGGCGCGCGGGCCGGCTAGGAACAGGCGCGAGGGGCTGGCGGGAATGGGCGCGAAGGCCGGCTAGGACGGGCGCGGGGGCCGGCAAGAGCGGGCGCGAAGGCCGGCTATGACGGGCGCGAGGGCCGGCGGGAATGGGTGCTAGGGCCAGTTAGAGCAGGCGCGAGGGGGGGGGCTGGCTAGAACGGGCGCACGGGGCAGCTAGGAAGGGGTACGGGGGCGATTAGGAACGGCGCGGTTAGGGGGGGATGGGCGGCTAGGACCTAGGGCGGAAGCGTGGGCGGGCGGTGGGACCTACCTACTCATGATACCATATCAGAATTGAAGAGGTGGTTAGAAGGAGAGAGTACATGGGTATATAGCCTAAAGTGTTGTACCCTCTATGGCACAAACCTATATTGTCTATGTTGTGATATAATTCATACTTAGCATTTCTGTAAGTCGATTATCGATAGATAGTGTCGAATCCTACTGTAGAAGATAAGTCCGTAGGATGACGTCAGCAAATAGCGCTCGTCATGAGGACTGTCGTTTCAGTTACGCGAACAGTCGCGTCTCTTAAGTGTCATTTAAGGCACATAGCGCGATAGAGTCAACAGGTACATTAGCGAGCAGGTACGTCTGTTACATATTAAAGTAGCCTGTCTGTAAGGAATAGAGTTGAATTGATTGATTAGGTAAGGAGCCCAAGGCTCTATAAGTACATGGCAAGGTGAGAGAGAATGGATGAAGGGGGAATTGGAGGGAATCCCCATTGGGATCTCCGGAATCTCCAATTGGGTAATTGGAGATTGTGAGGATCACAATTGGGTGAGGTTGGGATTTGTGAGTACACCCCAACCCACTAGAACATTCACAACCTAAACTAGGATATAAAAGTACAAATACAAAAGTGGTATTTGCAGTCTATTTCTAACAGACCCCCATAGACTGCAAACCCGGTCAAGGAGCACATAGCCCTATGGAACGGAGAAGGCGATGGTGGTCAGCCTTGCCGAGAGCCTTGGTAAAGAGGTCGGCAAGGTTGCAATCTGAGGCGATGTACCGTACCGTCAGCTGGTCACTCTGAACAAGATCTCCGATGAAGAAATGACGAAGTTCGATGTGCTTGGTGCGAGAGTGGAACACAGGATCCTTGGTGAGATGAATGGCACTCTGGTTGTCACACCACAGGGTGGGCGACTGCTGGGGGTAGCCTAACTCAGCGAGGAGAAAGGAGAGCCAGCGTGCCTCTTGAGCAGCCATTGTGCCCCGCGTAGAGCTCGGCCTCGCAGGACGACAGGGAGACTGCAGAGGACCGAGTGGAGCGCCAGCTGATGACTCCGCTACCAAGGGTGAAGCAGTACCCTTGGGAGGAGCGTCTGTCAGTCTGATCATCGGCCCATGAGGAGTCTGTGTATCCCTCGAGCTTGACTGGAGAGGTACCACCAAGAGTGAGGATGTGAGACTTGGTGGCTTGTAGATAGCGGAGGACCCTCTTGGCTGCAGACCAATGCGAGGCAGTGTAGCGTCCGGGGGAGACGTACCGAGAGAGGACACTAACCGGGTAAGCCAAGTCTGGTCGAGTGCACATCATGGCATACATGAGTGAACCGACTAGCTCAGGGTACGGGTCCTTGCAGGCGTCAGGAGAAGGAACTGGAGGGGCCGTGAGCTGATGCTATAGTGGGAGTGGAGTCGAGACAGAGTTACTGGAGTCCATGTCGAACCGCTTGAGAAGGTTGTCGATGTAGGACTCCTGGGAGAGGGTGATCGTGCAAGCCTGGCGGTCACGAGTGATCTCCATCCCCAGGTAGTTCTTGAGGTCACCAAGATTCTTCATGAGAAGGGCGGAGCTGAGAGCAGACTGGACAGCTGCCATGTCGGCTGGATCTCTGGCGGCTAGAATGAAGTCGTCGACGTAGACGAGGATGTAGAAGGGCTCGGAGGAGTGACGAACGAAGAGACTGGAATCTGAGGCAGAGGGATGGAAGTCAAGTGCGAGGAGGACTTCCTTCACCTTGTTGTGCCACTCACGAGGAGCCTGCTTGAGGCCATACACTGGGCGCTTCAGCTTCCACACTGTGTTGGCAGGGTAAGTGCCAGGAAACCCCGGTGGGCGTTCCATGTGAACATCCTCCTTGAGCTGGCCTTGGAGAAAGGCGGAGGAGGCGTCCATGGACTTGATCTCGAAGTTGCCGCGAGCGGCTATATCAAGAAGAGCGCGCACAGTCGGGAGCTTGGCCGTGGGCGAGAATGTTTCGAAGAAGTCGAGATACTCCTTCTGGGTGAAACCCTTCGCCACGTATCGTGCCTTGAACAGTGGAGCTTTGCGTGGGAGTTGTTTGACTCGGAAGATCCATTTTCCGCCGACGATGTTGACACCGGAAGGGGGAACAACATCGTCAAAGCTGTTGTTGCGAATGAACACCTCGTTCTCCACATCCATTGCTGCCTTCCACTCCTTCTCAGAAGGCCCCGAGAGAGCTTCCTCTTTTGTGCGAGGAGTCGGAATGGTCGGGTTCTCGGTGAAGTTGAGGGAAGGGCAGTCAGTAGTGTCCGGGAAGATGTGAGAGAGAAATTGGCAGACCGCGTGAAGGTCAAACAGCTCCTCATGCCTGTCCTCCAGAAGTGCACGGGGAATACAGATGGAGGGGACATCACCCCCGGCAGGAGGAGGCGGGGTGACCGAACACCGGATGGAGAAGGCGGCTGGTCCCCATGCGAGAGGCGGAGCCGGTCCCTTGGAACGAGTGCGACTGGAGAGCGGAGACGAAGGTGGCTGCGGTGGGACCGGAGGGACTGGGCGCCTCCGCTAGGAGACTGGTGAGCCGGGCTCGACGCGCGGGGAAGGCGGAGCAGGAGGAGGTGCCGCTGCGGAGGATACTGGGGAGGCCGGGTGAGATACGCTGGACGGAGAAGGCCCCGGAGAAGGGGCAGCGGCCGGAGGTGGGGCATCGAAGTCTGCCCAAACAAGCATCGGGGGAGGTGGAGGAGGCTCGCCCGTGGTCGCAGAGTGGAATGGGCGTGTCTCATCGAAGACGACATCACGGCTGCGAATCAGCTGTCTGGTGATTGGGTTGAGGAATAAGTAGTCTGGGGAGTCGGAGTTGTGCCCGAGGTACATGCAGGTCTGGGTTTTGGGACCAAGCTTGCCACCTTGCTTCCTACGCATGTGGGGGCTTAGCAACACATACGCGGTACACCCCCAGACGCGTAGAGAGCGGGCGGAAGGCGTGACCCCAAGCCAGAGAGCGGTAGGTGTGGTGTCGGGCCGGTGGGGATGCGGATAAAGATTGTAGAGGAGTGCCGCATGGAAGAGGGCATATCCCCAGAGTGACCGTGGTGCGTTGGCGTGACTGAGGAGGCAGCGAGCGATCTGAACCAAGGTGTGGTTGCGGCTTTCTGCAATGCCATTCTGCTGCGGGCTTTCGGGGAGCGTGAAGGTTTGCCGAATCCCTTGGGCCGCATAGAAGTTATCGAGTTTGCCAGTGCGAAATTCTCCCCCGCCATCAGAATGGAGGCACTTCAGAGGAGTGCCGAACGTGACTTGAGCCTGGCGCACCCACGCCATGATGACATCAGGTGCCTCCGCCTTGGTATGAAGGAGGTGCACAGAAACATACCGCGAGCGGTCATCGACTAATGTAAGAAAGTACCGATGACCGCCTCGGGATGCGACTGGAGCTGGGCCCCAGACATCCATGTGCACTATGTTAGAAATAGACTGCAAATACCACTTTTGTATTTGTACTGGTAAAGAGCCTCCTAAACCCGAGAGGTCCGCCGATCCAGCTAATGCCGCCGCCGAAGCAGTTTATGCTGCTGCACTGCTCAAGTACAAGAATTGGGAGAAGGCCGATGGTGCGGTCATTAATGTCTTCATGGGCACCACTCCTCCCGAACTCGTCGAAACCTACCACAACTACCCGTCTGCCAACGCCATTTGGCTCTACCTCGAGGATCGCTTCCTGAACAAGACTGCAGTGGGATTTGCTATACTCATCCCCAGCATGTTCCAAGTGCGGCTCGAGGACTTGCCAAGCATGGCGGACTATGTCACCAAGGTGCACTCCATTCATGGTGAACTCAAACAGTTGGGGATAGTCCTCCCCGAGCAAGCCCCTGCAGCCGCTCTCCTAGTTGGCCTCACTCCGGCATACGAAGTCACACGCAAGATGCTCTTGGGCCTTGCTCCTGCAGACCTCACATTTGCCAAGGTCTCATCCGCGCTCCTTTCTGCCGAAAAGGACAACAGCGCTCAAGCCAAGGCCAATGCAATCCGCGCTCCCATGCCTCAAGCCTATGCCGCTTCGGTGCCATTCCAGCGCAACCGCTTCCCCCCGTGTCCCTACGTCATCAAGCGCGGCCCTCGTGCTGGCCAGGTGTGTGGCGGCACCAACCACGCCCTTGCCTCCTGCTTTAAGAAGAAGGATGACGAGTGGTATGCCGTCAATGGGACCGCCTCGAAGCCGCCAAGCTGGATGGTCAATCGTGCTCCTCGCCAAGTCAATCAAGTCGAAGCGCAGGAATCCGTGCAGGCTGCTGTAGCTCCCACTGCTGATGTGGGCCTCCACATGTTGTTCCCTGGCACTGCCATGATTAATGAGACAATTTCGCAGTGTCCCGGCTCACAAAGCACCTCAGCCACAATAGAGTTCACCCTCGACAGTGGGGCCACTCACACGGTTCCAGATCCAACTTACAGATCACAGTTTGACGCAGCCAGCAGATCGTTATCAATATTTGAAGCCGTCTGACAGAAATCCGACTGTGCTCTCTATCTCTCATTATAGGCACATCTGAGCCTATTGTGACTATAACAAGTGGTATCAGAGCCCCTTGGAGCCGTCTCGACCATGCCTAGAGCTGAGGAAGGGGGTGGCAGAAGTGCTGGAGGCAGAGAAGACGCCCAAGCACAAGGTCAACACCAAGATCCACCCGTTGCTCCGGTGCAACCTAGCCTTGGATCCTCTAGGGATGAGCCTAGAGTGTTTGGCCTTGACAAGTTCAACGGTGACAACTTTGCTGAGTGGTCCTTCAAGATGGAGAACATCTTTGACCACTATGATCTGCTGGAGGTGATGGAAGGAACGGAGAAGCGCCCCGAGAACGACCCGGAGAAGAGCCCGTGGGTGCGGAAGAGCGCACAAGGCTACCTTCTACTTGGGCAAGCGTTGGGGAGCAGCCAAATCCGTCACATCAAGCCTTTTCAGCGTGAACCAGCAAAGGGACCAAAGGCATGGGCTGCTCTCAAGGGTGTACACGCTCCTGCAACAGCGGCGGTGGCTGTGGTTTTGGAGCGGCAAATGGCGGCACTTCGAATTGACGAAGGCGAACCTGTAGAGGAAGGAGTGCAGAAATTCTTCGACTTGTTGACACGGCTCGAAGGAGCTGACCTGAACTACAATGACCTTCAAAAGAAGACCAAGCTGCTGGCCTTACTTCCGGACTCATGGTCCTCGCTCATCATCAACCTTAATCGAGATCTGCCCCGTCTCTCACTCGAAGATGTGAAGCAGGAAATCTTACAAGAAGATTTCCGTCGTCGCGAATTGGCGGGTCCCGATGGTGCCGGAGTTGCAAGCATGGGCCGTGGGCACGGCCGTGGAAGGGGCAGAGGGCGAGGAAGAAGATTTGGCAGCAGTAACTTCAATGGAGGCCGTGGTAATGGAGGATATAGCAGCAGCAACAACAACAATGGCTACGGGCGTGGGCGCGGTCGATTTGATGGCGAATGCCACTTTTGCCACAAGACCGGCCACATGTGGAGAGATTGCTTCAGATTGCCTGATGGATGGACCCCTTCTCAAGGCCAAGAGGGCAGAGGACCAAGGGGAGGAAGAGGCAGAGGTCGTGGAGGCCGTGGTGGTCGTGGAAGCGAAGCGGCAAGCATGAAAGGTGGAGACTACGACAAGGACTCGAGTGAAGATCGATACCCGGGCCAATTCTTCTTTGTCTCCACGCAAGCGGTAGCTGCAGCAGGAGGTGTGGAAGGCTTTGAGGAGCCAGCTACTGTGGGAAAGGTCACCCTTCACTCTCTGGACTTTTGGGTGATCGATAGCGGCGCCACCTACAGCATGACACCTCGTGCGGACTTGCTCACCGAACTCGAACCGTCGCCGGTCAAGCATGTTACATCGGCTTTGGGGCAGCGAGCAGAGGTGAAAGGCATGGGCAAGGCCATGTTCAAGGGTGCTGATGGGAAGATGGTGGGCCTCAAGAACGTGCTTTTGGTGCCCAACCTAGCAGTCAACCTGATTTCCGTGCGGCGTTTGCAAAAGGCCGGCATGGACACATCTTCCAAGGGATCCAAAACCTATACCGCAAGGCTTGGTGAGCGGAAGCTTTGGGACCTTTATGAGGACAGGGACATCTACAATGAGATGTGGCAAATCCCAGTGGTCCCCATGCCTAAAAAGAGGCAAGTGGCAGCAAGCGTCAGCACCAAGCGTGAAGCGGTTGGTGGCGGTGATCACGGAAAGCAAAGTGACACCAAGAGTGACTCGAAGGAGTGCAACCTTGGAGAGACCAGCAAGACGTGTGAACCCAAGGAGAATGGTGCAGCAGTCAAAGGTGGTGGAAATGAGGAGGAGAAGGCTAAGATCAACAAAGCAGCAGCGGCGAAGGAGAAAGGAGAGAGCTTGTGGGGCACAATTGCGAGTGCCGCTTTCTCCAACCCGACTTCCGCTACGGGAGAGTGTGATTGGCTGACCTTGCATCGGCGAATGGGGCATGTGGCATTGCCCATTTTGCAGCAGATTGTTAAGCAAGAGATGGTCAGTGGGATACATGTCAAGGGGGAGCCCAATGAGGTGCTTGGCTGTCCAACATGCATGCAAGCCAAGTTCACCCGCTACCCGTTCCATAGCTCGGAGACAACGGCGAAGGCACCACTTGATGAGGTGGTGATGGATGTGGTGGGCCCCTTGAAGCTTGGAGCTGCTGGAGCAGAGTACTTCCTCACCATTGTGGACGTCTACACTCGCATGACCTGCGTGTATGTGCTGCCGAAAAAGAGTGACGTAGCTGAAACGGTGAAGACCGATTGGTTGCCGATGGTGGAGCGGCAACAAGACCGACTTGTGAAGGCGATTCGCACTGACCGTGGGGGAGAGCTCCTGAGCAAGGATTTCTCAACTTGGCTGAAGAAGCAGGGCATAAGGCACTCTCTTACCATGCCCTACTCTCCTGCAATGAACGGCATCGCCGAGCGTGCGAATCGGACACTCACGGAAACGGCTCGGGGACTTCTCATTGAAGCCGGTCTACCCAATTACTTTTCGCCGGATGCGGTGCGGCATGTTGGTTAGAGAAGGCTATAAGCAGATGATTCAATGGCTCCTTGGAAATTTCTGCAGCACTTCGTTATGACGCCCAGAAAACTCGCGACCTTCGAATAGCTATATCCAAAACTCCAATCCGTGAAACGATCTGAAAATCGGATATGTTGTAGCTGGCAGCGTCAGATGTCCACTGAAAGTTCAATCACTCGATTCCGTAGCTTAACGAGCGAGCTTTGGCGTTTGGCGCACTGGGGGGTAATCTGCCCTAGGAGAAATTGACAGTCCTCAGAGTCACTATAATTGAAGCTTACAAGTTCAAAGGCATGATGGAAAAGGCATTGAAGCACAGTTGGAAGGTGGGGTAGGAAGGGAAGGATGAAAGGGAAGGACCCTGGAGGCCCATGGTCAAGAACATGACAAGAGTCAAAGTTTTGACTCCCCATCCTCAGGTTCAGCCAGCCTGGCAAGACAAAATTCACACTGTGCCAGGTTGGCCTCCAAACCCCAAATGCTGCAGCTGCAAGGTGGGGACAAAAGTCCCACACATGCTGGTCCCTCCTCGTTATAGGGCTCTCCAAATTTGGTGTAGCAGCTGACAAGGACTTCCAATGAGTTGTAACAAATCCATCAAACATTTCTTCGTAACTTCTTCATATGTGCTCCGATTCCAACAATTCTTGGCTCATTGGAATGTGCTCGATGTCATGCACAATCCAAGCACATCTGCACAAGCACAAGATGAACATGCAAAGACATGCAAACCCAACAAACCATACACACAACGTAGCACACAAAACACATGCAAACGAAATGATGCGAACAGACGACAGGATGACGTGCAAATGAATATGCACCAACAACGTGCCCGCGCTACGAGCACTTCATCGTCGCGACATTCGTTTCGAGTTGTCGGAATTTCGACGTGCTCCACTCTGCAGTCGCGCCTCTCATCGTCGACCGCCTTCGCGCTTGACCTCTTTGAATTTCTCATCTCTGAAGCCTTCACACTTCTCATCGTCGATTTCCTCCTCGGTTCTCCTTGGTCGAATCTCAATTTCGACCATCTCTTAAAACTCGTTCTCGAGTTTCCCCTCAGACCCCGCCAGAATAGGCGAACTCCCCTCGCGAAATCGCCTCCACGAACGTCTCGCGTCAAGCAAGAGCAGGTACACAGGTTGAAGCGGAGCGGAGCTGGTTGCGGAGCTGGTTGCGGAGCTGTGTAGCTGCGGGACAGGGCCTGGGGGTGTGTGGGGGGGTGTGTGGGTCCGGGGTTAGACATAGGCTCAGATTCAGTTTCAAGTCGGCGTTTTAACGAATTTTCGCCGACACCATTTCCTACTTAGCGGCATTTCGATACAGCCGTCAGAGTGATTTTCAGCAATTCTCGTCGACCAATTTCCAGAAGTGCTGCGTTGCACACCGACAATGGCTTACTCAACCACTTCACTCGCCAACCCGATCCCGCTCCTTCGTCTCGAGCCGGACGGCACATGCTCCAACTACAAGGCTTGGCGCTATGGTGTCGACAAGCACCTCCTCAGTCGCGAGGTGAAGGGGCTCGAGCTCACCGACGTCCTTCTCAACATCGGTGACGGCAAAGAGCCTCCTAAACCCGAGAGGTCCGCCGATCCAGCTAATGCCGCCGCCGAAGCAGTTTATGCTGCTGCACTGCTCAAGTACAAGAATTGGGAGAAGGCCGATGGTGCGGTCATTAGTGTCTTCATGGGCACCACTCCTCCCGAACTCCTCGAAACCTACCACAACTACCCATCTGCCAACGCCATTTGGCTCTACCTCGAAGATCGCTTCCTGAACAAGACTGCAGTGGGAGTTGTAAGGAATAGAGTTGAAATGATTGATTAGGTAAGGAGTGTTAGAAAATCCACCCAACAGAAAACTAGTTGAGAGGCGGCGGCTAGGAGTCTAGCAGCGGCGATGGAGGGGACGGCAATGAGGTGCACGTCGGAAGGGGACGGGGCGGACGCGTGGGGAAGGATCGGGATTTAAAAGTTGGCGTGAGCCATTATTGCTCTATACCATGTTAGAAACAGAAAAGGTTCAGTTTATTGATGAAGGAAAGGCATTACATAGGAAGAGAGAGATGAGCTAGGAAGGGAAGGTTGGAAGGGAAGGGGGGGTTAGGACCAATCACAAGGGAGGGAGGCTCCTTCCAAATGTGGTTGACCACCAGTTGGAGGTGGTCCAAGTGTGGTGTACCACCAGTGGTTTAGCCAACCCACTTGTGGTGCCCCCACAATTGTGGTCCTTGTGTTTGGGGGCTCCAACCACAATTGGGTTGGATTGACACCCCAATACAGGTGTACACCCAACTAGGGATGTAAACACAATATACACAACTAGCATAGCATGGTATATTCTAACACAACCCCATAGCATGCAAAGCTAGTGTATATGTAGGGTACAACCCCAGAATCAGGAAGGGGGGCGGGGCCCAAGGCCGAGAAGGCGGAGGAGGGCAGAGTGCGCGGTCTTCGGGAGGGCCTTGGTGAAGATGTCGGCCAAGTTGGCCTCTGCAGCGATCTTGCGGACCACCAAGTGACCTTGCTGGACCAACTCTCGAACGAAGAAGTAGCGGAGTTCCATGTGCTTGGAGCGGCCATGGAAGACAGGGTCCTTTGTGAGATGGATGGTGCTGGCGTTGTCGCACCAGAGGGTGGGACAGCGCTGAGGAGCACCGATCTCAGCAAGGAGGAAGGTGAGCCAGCGAGCCTCCTGAGCGGCCATGGTGCAAGCATAGAGCTCAGCCTCGTAGGATGAGAGGGCGATGGAGGAGGAGCGAGTGGAGCGCCAGCTGATGAGGCCGCTGCCAAGGGTGAAGCCGTAGCCTTGAGAGGAACGGCGATCCGGCTGGGAGTCAGCCCAGGAGGAGTCACTGAAGCCAGAGAGGAGGGGAGGAGAAGAGCCTCCGAGGGTGAGGACATAGTCCTTGGTACCACGGAGGTAGCGGAGGACCCGCTTCGCTGCAGCCCAGTGCTCATCAGTGTGGCGACCGGTACCGACGAATCGAGCAAGAACACTGATGGGGTAGGCAAGGTCGGGGCGGGTGCACATCATAGCGTACATCAGCGAGCCGACGAGCTCAGCGTAAGGATGGTCAGAGGAGGAGGGAGCAGGAGGAGGGGCAAGCTGGTGGTCGGTCTGCAGGGGAGTGGTAACCGGCTTGGCCTGCGCCATGTCGAACCGCTGCAAGACTTGGTCGATGTAGAAGGACTGAGAGAGGGTAATGGTGCGCGATGTGCGGTCCCGGGTGATGGTCATGCCCAGATAGTGCTTGAGCTCACCCAGGTCCTTGCACTTGAGGCGCGCATGCAGGGCGTCCTTCACTTGCTGCATGGCGGCAGCATCGTCAGCGAACAGGATCATGTCGTCGACATACACCAGGATGAAGAAGCGGGTGGGAGAGGAGCGAAGGAAAAGGCTGGCATCAGACTGAGAGGCATGGAACCCCAAGGACTGCAGAGTGGCGGCCAGCTTGTTGTGCCACTCGCGAGGAGCCTGCTTGAGGCCATAAACCGGGCGGCGCAGCTCCCAGACTGTGTTGGCAGGGAAGGCTGCATGAAAGCCTGGAGGCCGCCGCAAGAGGACCCGCTCCTGGAGCTCGCCTTGCAGGAAGGCGTTGGAGACATCCATGGAGGCAATCTCCATGCCAATGCGAACAGCATAGTCGAGGATGGCACGGAGAGTTGGGAGCTTGGCAGTGGGAGAGAATGTCTCCCAGTAGTCGATGCCATGGGTTTGGGTGAAGCCCTTGGCACAATACCGGGCCTTGTACACCGGCTCCTCACCCGGCAGCTGCTTCACTCGGAACACCCAGAGGCCTTCAACAATGACGTCGTCAGGAGAGGGGACAATGTTAACGAATGAGGCATTGCGGATGAAGGCCTCGCATTCAGCAAAGATAGCCTGGATCCACTTGGCAGCATCGGGGCAGGTGATGGCCTCAAGGAAGTTGGACGGAGTGAATCTGGTGGGAGCGGTAGCGATGCCAAGGATGAGGAGGCCAAGGAAGCCCGGGTAGAGAGGCGTGAGGGAAGGTGTTTGTTGCTGAACGCCAATGAGCTCCTCATGGGAGTCCTCAATGAAGGGAAGGGAGGGTGGGGGTGGTGTTGGCCAACCCCATGGATGGCCTATGAGTGGGCCGTGAGAGCGAGTGTGGATGCGTGGGAGGATGAACGGAGAGGTGGTGCGGCGATGCCGATGAGGTTGCTGCAGTGGCTGCTGCTGCTGCTGCTGCTGCTGCTGTGGCTGCTGCTGGTGCTGCTGCTGCACCTCCTGCTGCGGCTGCTGTTGCTGCACTGCCTGCGGTTGCTGCTGCTGCTGCTGCTGCTGCTCCATCCGCTGCTGCACCTCCTGCTGCTGCTGCTGCTGCTGCTGCTCCATCCGCTGCTGCTGCTGCACCTGCTGCTGCTGCTGTTGCTGCTGCTGCTGCTGCTCCTTCTGCTGCTGCTGCTGCTGCTGCTGCTGCTGCTGCTGCTGCTGCTGCTGCTGCTGCTGCTGCTGCTGCTGCTGCTGCTGCTGCTGCTGCTGCTGCTGCTGCTGCTGCTGCTGCTGCTGCTGCTGCTGCTGCTGCTGCTGCTGCTGCTGGTGCGATGAGGCAGAGTGAGCAGGGGAGTCAGGGACAGCTGGGTCGTAAATGTCACCTGAGGAAGGAGGAGGGGGAGGAGCAGGATTTGGAGGAAGGAGGGGAGCCTGGGGAAGGAGTGGGGGAATGACAGCATCAGCCCAGGTGAGGGGGCGGGAGAGAGGAGGAAGGGGGTCGGAAGGCGGAACAGAATGATAGAACGGGATGCTCTCATCGAACACCACGTCACGGCTCTGTAGGAGGCGGCCTGAGGACGGGTGAAGGAAGAGGTAACCAGGGGCAGAGCGAGTGTGGCCAAGGTAGACACACTCAATGGCCTTGGAGGCGAGCTTTCCTGCCTGCCGAGAGCGGTCAGGTGGGGGGATGAGGACATATGCCTTGCAACCCCAGATACGGAGAATGGCAGCATCTGGCTTGGTGCTAGCCCAGAGCTCAGTGGGAGTGACAGACTGGCGTTGAGGATGTGGGTAAAGATTAGTAAGGAGAGCAGCATGGACAAGGGCATAGCCCCAAAGAGAAGGGGGCGTGGAGGCATGAGTGAGGAGGCAGCGGGCCGTCTTGGTGATCTCACGAATGCGACTCTCAGCAACACCGTTCTGCTGAGGGGAGTGGGGAAGGGTATGAGTCTGCTGGATGCCATGGGTTGAGCAGTAGGAGGAGAGGGTGCGGTTGAGAAACTCACCACCGCCGTCGGAATGGAGGCGGCGGATGGGGCGACCAAAGTGGACTCGGCACTGCTCGGCCCAGGTAGCGATGACAGCAGGGGCCTCGGCCTTCGTGTGGAGGAGGAACACCGAGGAGTACCTGCTGTGGTCGTCGACTAGGACAAGCAGGTACCGGTGCCCTTGGCGGGAAGGGGAAGGGTTAGGGGGGCAGCAGCAAAGGAAGGATGACTGAGGTGAGGCTGTTGTTTGAGCTTTCCATGAATGCATGTGGCGCATGGGGGAGCGGAAGAGGACGGGAGGGGAGGAAGAGTGGGGGGAAGACCGTCAAGCAAGCGGGAGGAGATGGCTTTACGAAGTGTGGGAAAGTTCATATGACCAAGGCGGTGGTGGATGAGAACAGCGGGGTGGGACAGTGCGCGACAAGAGCATGGGGAGGAGGTGGAGTTGGAGGAAGGTGGCTCTAGAGGGAGGGGAGGGGGGAGAGTGGAGGTGCCTGCACGAGTGGTCACGTGGCATGAGGAGGGGCAGGGTGTGCGGAGGATGTACTGACGAGAGCGAGGGCAAAGTGGGAGGCGATGAAGGAGGCGGCGAGTGGGGCCGTGGAGGAGGTCACAGTAGGTGGCAGAGGCGGGGAAGAGGGTAGTGATGCCAGCCTGTTGGAGTTCACGAATGGAGAGCAGGTTATGACGAAGGGAGGGAATGTGGAGACCAGTGACCACTCCAGAGGGGAAGGGGGGGCAGGGGAGGGTGGAGAGATGAGTGCAAGGGATGGAGAAGCTGGAATCAGCACCATGAACGTTGGTGGGGAAAGGGAGGGAGGTGAGGGTGCCGGCGTCTTTGAGGGCAGTTTCAGTGGCACCACTATCGAGAACAAAGTCAATCGTGAGCGAGGAGGGAGCTGAAGACACGGGGTACTGGAAATCACTGGCATTAAAAACAGAGGGATACATGGAAGTGGAAGCAGGGGAAGAACGCATGAGCTCGCCTAGAAAGCTGGAGTGGGAGGCGGGAGCACTAGGGGAAGGAGATCCCCAGAGGGGAAAGCCAGGAGGACCTGGTGTGGCTGTGGCAGCCATGGCGGCGGTGCCAAAGCCAAGCTGCTGCTGCTGCCATGCAGATGCTGCGGCTGCGGCTCCTGCAGCTGCGGCTGCAGCCTGACCACCAGAGCCCCACTGCTGCTGCTGCTGCAGCAGCTGCAGCTGCTGGAAGCGGCGAAACTGCTGCAGCTCCTGGGGAGTTATGGGGTCAGCGACAGAGGAGGAGGAGGAGGAGAGCTGAAGATGAGAGGGGAGGAAAGACGGAAGAGTTTTGACATCCTGGAGAGAGGGGCGGGGATCCATGGCAGACCAGCGTGGGGGGGTGCCAGTGTTGCCGCGCTCGAACCAGGCGTCATCATACGCCTTGAAGCAGGTTGCGGGGGGATGGTTGGTTTGGGTGCAGCGCTCACCCGCCCTGGGACCAAAACGGCGAAGATAGGAACATGGGGGAAGAGTGCCAGGGCGGCCACCACGACTACCAGATGAGCCACCACTGCCTCCACCACCACCACTGCTGCCACCCTCGACCCCGCCACCACCGCCGCCGGCTCCGCTGCCCCCACAACCGCCACCTCCACCCCCTCCCTGAGGATTGGTGCGGCCGCCACGTGGGCGCCCGCCACGACGCGGCTGTGTGACTGCAAGCTGGGGGTTTTGGGACGCGGTGGAGTTCAGGCCGGAGGGGTTGAGAGAAGGCGGGCCTCAGCGTCAATGATCCATTGGACCACAGTGTCAAGGGAGGCGCGGGGCTGAGCCTCAGTGAAGGCGATGACGCGCACTTCATATTGAGGGGAGAGGCCTTCGAGGAGACGGTAGATCTGAAGGTTGGGGGGGAGAGTAGTCTGGCGAGCCTCAAGGCGGGAGGCAAGGTCCAGGAGACGGCTGGTATAGTCAACGGCGCCAGCACTATGTTCGATCGTGATGCTGAAGTATTCCTTGAAGAGCGGTCCGACAGCATCGAAGTCGGTGCGTTCGAACATTGCCTCAAGCTCGAGCCAGATCTGGCGGGAGCCGATGCGACGTGCCTGGAAGTTGCGCATGAGCGCAGACGGGATGGCAAGGAGAAGGGCACCAGTAGCACGGCTGTCCGCCTCGAGCCAGGCGCGACGACGCTCAGCAAATCGCGCAGAGTCAGCGGCATAAGCGGCGGCGGTAGCGGCATGCTGGGTGCGGAGGGTTGCCGACCGCTCGTGTTCCTCCAACGCGATCAGGTAATCAGTATGGAGCACGAGGAACTCACGACGCTGAGTAAGGAAGAGCTGCTCAACTTCAGCGGTGGCAGCGCGAGTGCTGGTGCCAACGGGTACTATGGGGGGCGAAGGTTCCTCGCCGGGATGGGGAATGAGAGGGGGGGGATCGCCAGGGTGAGGTGGCGGGTCCCCAAGGTCACCCTCTGGGAGACCAAGCATGATGTCCAGGAGGCAGAACGGCAGGACATAAGCACTGCCGAGGACGCGGTGGAGGCTGCCGACGAAGGAATACCAGTTGGTTGCTGAGTTGTCGGCAGCGCGCACGAGATGATCGAGGGTCGAGACGTCGACGGGAGGGGGAAAGGATGACATTGGTGACACGGAGTGGGAGGAAGGCGACGGCGGGTGGACCCGCGGTGGCCGGGAGGGAGCGGCGGCGGGTGGACCCGCGGCGGCTCAAAGAGGAGGGGAGGATGGGGATGGCTGTAGATACTGCTGCTGCTGCTGCTGCTGCTGCTGCTCCTTCTGCTGCTGCTGCTGTTGCTGTTGCTGCTGCTGCCGCTGCTGCTGCTGCCACTGCTGCTGCTGCCGCTGTTGCTGCTGCTGCTGCTGCTACTCCTTCAGCTGCTGCTGCTGCTGCTGCTGCTGCTGCTGCTGCTGCTGCTGCTGCTGCTGCTGCTGCTGCTGCTGCTGCTGCTGAGTCTGCTGCTCCTTCTGGTGCTGCTGCTGCTTCTGCTGCTGCTGCTACGGCTGCAGCAGTGGTAAGGCGGCGATGAGCAGGTGCAGGTGAGGAGGCAAAAGATGGGGAAAGATGGCAGTTAGCTGATGAAAATAGGACTTGGTAGAAATTTCAATAGCACTTCGTGATCACATCCAGGAAAGTGTGCAAACTTCGGAAAGAGATATCTGACAATCCAAGCGATGAAACAGTCTGAAATTTTACGACGTTGTAGCTGACACCAAGAGCGTTCTTTTGCAAGTCGAATCACTCAATTCTGTCATTTATCGAGCGAGCTATGGCGTTTGGCGCATTGGGGGTTTTTGAAAATCCACCCAACAGAAAACTAGTTGAGAGGCGGCGGCTAGGAGTCTAGCAGCGGCGATGGAGGGGACGGCAATGAGGTGCACGTCGGAAGGGGACGGGGCGGAAGCGTGGGGAAGGATCGGGATTTAAAAGTTGGCGTGAGCCATTATTGCTGTATACCATGTTAGAAACAGAAAAGGTTCAGTTTATTGATGAAAGAAAGGCATTACATAGGAAGAGAGAGATGAGCTAGGAAGGGAAGGTTGGAAGGGAAGGGGGGGTTAGGACCAATCACAAGGGAGGGAGGCTCCTTCCAAATGTGGTTGACCACCAGTTGGAGGTGGTCCAAGTGTGGTGTACCACCAGTGGTTTAGCCAACCCACTTGTGGTGCCCCCACAATTGTGGTCCTTGTGTTTGGGGGCTCCAACCACAATTGGGTTGGATTGATACCCCAACACAGGTGTACACCTAACTAGGGATGTAAACACAATATACACAACTAGCATAGCATGGTATATTCTAACAAGGAGCCCAAGGCTCTATAAGTACACGGCAAGGTGAGAGTGAATGGATGAAGGGGGAATTGGAGGGAATCCCCATTGAGATCTCCGGAATCTCCAATTGGGTAATTGGAGATTGTGGGGATCACAATTGGGTGAGGTTGGGATTTGTGACTACACCCCAACCCACTAGAACATTCATAACCTAAACTAGGATATAAAAGTACAAATACAAAAGTGGTATTTGCAGTCTATTTCTAACATAGTGCACATGGATGTCTGGGGCCCAGCTCCAGTCGCATCCCGAGGCGGTCATCGGTACTTTCTTACACTAGTCGATGACCACTCGCGGTATGTTTCTGTGCACCTCCTTCATACCAAGGCAGAGGCACCTGATGTCATTATGGCATGGGTGCGCCAGGCTCGAGTCACGTTCGGCACTCCTCTGAAGTGCCTCCATTCTGATGGCGGGGGAGAATTTCGCAATGGCAAACTCGATAACTTCTGTGCGGCCCAAGGGATTCGGCAAACCTTCACGCTCCCCGAAAGCCCGCAGCAGAATGGCATTGCAGAGAGCCGCAACCACACCTTGGTTCAGATCGCTCGCTGCCTCCTCAGTCACGCCAACGCACCACGGTCACTCTGGGGATATGCCCTCTTCCATGCGGCACTCCTCTACAATCTTTATCCGCATCCCCACCGGCCCGACACCACACCTACCGCTCTCTGGCTTGGGGTCACGCCTTCCGCCCGCTCTCTACGCGTCTGGGGGTGTACCGCGTATGTGTTGCTAAGCCCCCACACGCGCAGGAAGCAAGGTGGCAAGCTTGGTCCCAAAACCCAGACCTGCATGTACCTGCGGCCCAACTCCGACTCCCCAGACTACTTATTCCTCAACCCCATCACCAGACAGCTGATTCGCAGCCGTGATGTCGTCTTCGATGAGACACACCCATTCCACTCTGCGACCACGGGCGAGCCTCCTCCACCTCCCCCGACGCTTGTTTGGGCAGACTTCGATGCCCCACCAACGGCCGCTGCCCCTTCTCCGGGGCCTTCTCCGTCCGGCGTGTCTCACCCGCCCTCCCCAGTATCCTCCGCAGCGGCACCTCCTCCTACTCCGCCTTCCCCGCGCGTCGAGCCCGGCTCACCAGTCTCCTATCGGAGGCGCCCAGTCCCTCTGGTCCCACCGCAGCCGCCTTCGTCTCCGGTCTCTAGTCGCACTCGTTCCAACTTCGTCACTTCTTCATCCGAGATCTTGTTCAGAGTGACCAGCTGACGGTACGGTACATCGCCTCAGATTGCAACCTCGCCGACCTCTTTACCAAGGCTCTCGGCAAGGCTGACCACCATCACCTTCTCCGTTCCATGGGGCTATGCGCTCCTTGACCGGGTTTGCAGTCTATGGGGGTGTGTTAGAAATAGACTGCAAATACCACTTTTGTATTTGTACTTTTATATCCTAGTTTAGGTTGTGAATGTTCTAGTGGGTTGGGGTGTACTCACAAAATCCCAACCTCACCCAATTGTGATCCCCACAATCTCCAATTACCCAATTGGAGATTCCGGAGATCCCAATTGGGATTCCCTCCAATTCCCTCTTCATCCATTCTCTCTCACCTTGCCATGTACTTATAGAGCCTTGGGCTCCTTACCTAATCAATCATTTCAACTCTATTTCTTACAACTCCTACCACAGTCACTACACCGTACCGTTCCTTAACGACAGATTACAAACTGAATACTACACCGTTGAGTCTAACCGATTTGCAGACTTATCAACTGAAATTAGGCTGTCTTCTCTTCGCCGCTGTTACTTGTCGTCCGGATCTAGCATATGCGGCTGGTCAACTCGCTCAATACCTACGACGTCCTGAAGGGGAGCATCAACTTGATCTTCTACGCGCGCTTCAGTATTTCATCTCGACTCCTGACGTTGGTTTAGTCTACAACGTCATCGGCTGTAAAACGTTATATCTACACAGTTTCGTCGACGCCGGTCACGCTGCCGATACTACTAATCGACGCTCGCGTACTGGATTTATCTACCGCCTTGAACCTATCGGGCCTATTTTTTGGAATTCGACGAAACAGGAGATGATTGTTCTCTCCTCTGCTGAAGCTGAATTTATCGCTGTCTGCACAGCAACACGCGAAGGACTTTACCTGCAGGAGCTCTTGGAAGAAGCGAAGTTGACGACGAGTACTCAGTTTACTTTGCAGTGCGATAACCAGAGTGCAATTCGCATCGCTCACCAGCCCGGGTTCATCAACAGGACGAAACATATTTTACTGCGTTACTTTTTCGTCAAGGATGAAGTTGAGAAGGGGAGGATGCGATTGGTCTACTGTTTGACCAACAAAATGGCTGCCGATTTCCTCACGAAGAAGCTGACACGACAGAAGTTTCAGTACTGTAACAAGCTTTGCGGGATCTTCAAGAAGTGATCCTATCGGACTTCCAGAAATGAAGAGGAGCGTTGTGATATGAAGCATACTTCGCATTTCTGTAAGTCGATTATCGATAGATAGTGTCGAATCCTACCGTAGAAGATACGTCCGTAGGATGACGTCAGCAAATAGCACTCGTCATGAGGACAGTCGTTTCAGTCACGCGAGCAGTCACGTCTCTTCAGTGTCATTTAGGGCGCATAGCGCGATAGTGTTAACAGGTACATTAGCGAACAGGTACTTTTGTTAGATATAAAAGTAGCATGTCTTCATTGTTTAGTTAACTTGGTAAAAACTTGGTCAACGTGTTTCTGAACTTGTTCTTAACTTGTTCTTCAGTAAATTCTGGTCATTCCTCTACAAGTTCTAAGACTTCCGCTGTCTTACTAGTCTACCATTACGGTAAAGATCCTAGGCTAACACTTGAGGTTTTCCAAGTGTTCGTGTTTGCAGATTCTATAGTTAGTCTCCTGCAACACCTGTCAAATTATTACAGTCTATATTAACATTCTTTGATAGGTTTGACAATGACAAAATATAGAAAAAGCGGCACATATTAGGTGACAATGTGTATGGAACCCGAGTGACCACCCTAGTCCCAATATTAGAATGAAATGAAATTCGCATACAACAAACAGAGGAACCAGAAAAAAAAAGTACTTAAGTGATGCTTGCGAGTATCGAACCTATTCTTACCCTTACCAGCTGAAGCTACCCACTAGACTAGACGTGGCGAACATAACGTGAACAAACAAAAATTAATTAACGTTTACAGATCATTCAATATGCCAGGAAGTAGGGTGCAGTTTGTGAGAATCGATCTTCGACACTCACCAGGATCCCAAAGCTGCGCACAGCTGCGCCAGATGACACGAATCGCAATTCTGCCAATAATCAGAAATAAAAAAACAAAACACAATCGAGCAAATGAAATTTTGGAAAAAGGGAATTGAGCCAAGCAGTGAACCCAGGATGGCACCTTGAAACGGTCGATTACCAGACCGCTAGGTCAGGCAAATTCGAAAGCGAATTGCCTAAAATTAGTTTGTGCATTTCAATTTCAACTAACATGGAAAAAATGAATAAGTTCAGCTGGTAATGAACATAGCAGCTTACCTAGAGAATGAATGGTCTTGTGGGCAGAGAGCTGAGCCAAACGAACTCGGAAGGATCCTGCAGAAAATATTAAAGAATGTTAAGTTTCTATTAACAGAGAACAAAAAATTGGTAGGAAAACGTCCACACGTGAATGCCATGAGTTATGGGCACTGACTGATGAGATAATGTCTTGCTAAAGAACTTGGAAAGGTTGAGCTAGGATGCTTGGAGAACTTGGAATGTTTGAGCTAGGATGCTTGGAGAATTTGGAATTGTTGAGCTAAGATGCTTGGGGAAGTAAAGTTGAACTAGGAAGGTTGAGAGTTGGAAAGAAACAATAAAGGTAGACTAGAATGAATGGAACCACCTTGAGTTGGATTGTCCAAAAAACCTCACCTCTGCCCGATTGTACAAAATTATGCTTCAAGTCTTAGGGCTTGTTTTTAGTAGGTATCATCATGAAAAACTTGCATCCAAGAATGTTGAAAACCCATGTCAAACGTTGAGGTTTCGAAATAACAGTTAGATTTTCCAACATTTCTCGGATGACACATCTTGGTATCATACCTACTAGAAACATGTCCATAACCAAATCGAACAAATTTATGGCAAAAAACGGTTAAACTAAATACAGCAAACGAAATCACTTGTTAGGTCAAGCTAAATAAATTTGGTCACTTCACAGTATTTTTTCGTCCAATGGCGTACTCTACTGCCGTCGCACTCCTTGCCATTTCTCATTCGCTGAAAATGTTGTGCAATTCATCCAATCAGGAGCAAGACGAACCTAAGTTCGCCTACTGACAAAATTAACAACTGCCGAATTGAATATGGCAGCAAAACGGTTGGCCACAGGCGTTACTCGCCAAAAATAACTGTGTTATGAATTATAACTCAGAGTATAGCACAGAATACTATAAGGGAACGTGATTACAGAATGTCCTATCCAAATGAGACCTAGGGCTTATATAATGCGAGGTGACCAGGCTGAATGCCGAGGGTTGGACCAGTCAAGGGCTCGATACTCCGAGAGTGATGGGGTCAAAACGGGTTCGGGGCGACTCGGGGTCAGGTTGGGGACGAAAAGGTCGACGGGGGCTGGTTTGGCGCGATAACCCAGGGCCGAGCCTGCGGACCCGCACTGTTCGCGGTACTCGCTGTGGCGAGCCCCAGTAAGGAATCGTAATTCCCTACACTCTCCCACCTTCTAAAAGGAAAGCCCTCCCTTTATCGAGGTCGAACCTTTTATCTAAGTGACTGTAAGTCTTCTTCCCTGTGACGAGCGTAATGATTATGCCGGCCTGACGAGGTCTTCAAGGCGAACTGCGATCGATGGTCAGAAAGCGTCGAAACGATATCTCGGTCGTCGAATTCTTCTGGTGACCAAACGGGCAAGGGTAAATACTCCAGCGGAAATCAATGAACAGTGAAACCGTCGAGTAGTCGATTGATGATGGCGCCTGGCAGTCGAATTTCTTGAAATGATGACGGGCGAATAACGTGATGGTCGATGAAAATGAAGGACCCATTCGTCAAATGCGAGGTCGTTCAAGTCACATGCGAGAGCACGCGTCCGTGTCCCACGAAAGTCAGCGAACTCCATCAACGAAGTGACGAAATCAGGTGCGGAAGCGTAACGATAACTAATGTCGGTCGAAAATGGTTAATGGAACACGCCGGAAAATTGCAGCACAGCTGCCCTTCTCCCCCCTCCAAAGAAAACAGCTCCCAATTTCCCAGGTAAAACTCCATAAAACCCAATGCTCCAGGGGTGTCGAAATAGTGCCACACTGCAGCTGAAAATCCCAGAACTCAGCTTCCAAGATGCCGCTGCAAAACTCCAACCTCTAGAGTACCCAAAAATTCTCCAAACGTGTAATGTCGCCGCAGGGTAAATAGCTCCAATGGTCTTGAAATTCCGCAACGACTGCCTCAGAAGACTCCCACACGAACTCCCCCCCTTTTTTTTTTTTTTTTTTTTACACAGCTTGCTAGCTGGCCCCAACACAGCTCCACAGTACTTTTGCAACATTTCTTGTACATCTGATACTGCTCCTGATGGGTGGCGATGATACGGTGGGGTCAGGTTCACACAGACGTGCGAATTGAGATTGGAGGTGGTAGCTTATATTACCTTGTACTCTCCTATTCTAACCATTATTCAGTTGTCAGATGGTATCAGCAGTACGTAGGTCCCTCTGCCGGCTCACGCTTCCGCTCTAGGTCCTAGCCGCCCATTTCCCCTAGTCGCGCTGTTCCTAGCTAGCCGCGCGCCCGTTCCAGCCGGCCCCTAGCGCCCGTTCCAGCCGAGCGCCCATTTCAGCCGGCCCCTAGCGCCCGTTCCTGCCGGCCCCTCCCCCTCGCGCCGGTCCTAGCCGGCCCTCGCGCCCGTTCAGTCGGCCCCTAGCGCCCGTTCCTAGCCAGCCCGCGCGTCCGCCCCAGCCGGCCCCCTAGCGCCAATTCCTAGCCGGCCCGCGTGCCCGTCCCAACCGGCCCCTCGCACCCGTTCCAGCTGGACCCTAGCGCCCGTTCTAGCCGGCCCCTCGCCCCCTAGTGCCCGTTTCAGCCAGCACTCGCGCCTGTTTCCGCCGGCCCCCAGCGCCCATCCTAGCCGGCCCCTCGCCCCCTAGCGCCCGTTCCAGCCGGCCCTCGTGCCCGCTCCTGCCGGCCCCTCGCGCCCGCTCCTCGCTGGACCCGCGCGCCCGTTCCAGCTGGCCCCAGCGCGCCCGTTCCTAGCCGCTCTAGCGCCCGTTCCTCGCTGGCCTCTGCGCCCTTTCCTAGCCGGCCTTCGCGCCCGCCCTAGTCGGCTCTGCGCCAGTTCCTAGCCGGCCCCTTGACCCGTTCCTCGCTGGCACACGCGCCCGTTCCTGATCGGCCCTGCGCCCGCCGGCCTCCAGTACCGCACTGCACCGCACAGCACCGCACTGCACTACACTGCACCGCACAGCACCGCACTGCACTCACCGCTCAGCACCGCTCTGCACCGCACAGCACCGCTCTGCACTGCACTGCACCGCTCTGCACCGCACAGCACTGCTCTGCACTGCACTGCACAGCACTGCACCGCTGCTGCATCGCTCCTGATGGCGGACTCCGTGCTCCGCTTCAACGCCTAAAATGCCCTGGTACCCCTGACCAGCTGGCCGTGCAGACGTTCACCCATCTCGCGGCTGCTGCAGGTTATCCAAAACCGCTTCGCTGCTGCTTAACTAACTAGGAGAATCCGCAGAGATAGGAGTGCACACGCTTCTAGTCAGAGGAGCTTTAACGAGCTCGCCTACTGACCGCCGGACAGCTCCCTCCTTTGTCGGAAACTCGTCAAACTATACCCGCAAAAGTCGGAACCTCCTTCTGCCGCACCAGGTAAACTCCCTCAGTTTCACTGCAACAGTAACTCCGAAGGTTTCGGGAACACTCCATCAGCATAGTGTAGTTTGCAGGTTCACCCCCGTTATTCATCCAGAAGCCGTCGATTAATAAGTCGACACTGCTGCCTGGTGGGAATGGTGATTTTAGGGCAACGTAGCTGAGCGAGTAGCAGCCCGAACGCCGCTCACCCATCTGCTCCAGTACTCCTGTCGTTCTTCTCCTACTGCTTCTTCAACTCCTGACAGTTAACGCGTTCGGTGACCGGTGGAAAACACTTAATACACACCCAGGGGTGGTGGCCTCCGTTTCCGTTGATCGTGGGGGTATGAATCGCTGGTCCACGAAAAACGCCTCCCCCCGCGGGAAGTCGCCCTCGCTGAGTACACCCACTCCAGCACAGCATCATCACCTCCAGATGGCCGTCGTAGTGTATAACGCCGAGGTCGTTAATCTCAGCTGCTCCCACCCAGCTGCACACCCACACAACGCCGTGCGATCGTGTCAGTCCGAATTTGTCGGATCCGCCCATAACCGAAATAGTGTCGAAGTCCCGTCCATCGCCTGCAACTAGCCTGCCGGAAACGCCGACTGCATTTCACCATGCAGCTACATGGCACGGCAGACGCCCATCGCGGTGCGTCCCGCCATTTTCGCCACCCCGCGCGCTCCTGACGACCATCTCCCGGCCGCCTGAGGACTCCCGTGCACTAGTCTCCTCATGAGGAAGCCCTCGCTTTTTTCGAAAGCCAATCAGAAGACTCCGTCCGAACATCCGAAAATTACGAAAGCTCTAACGAACATACCAGAAAAAGACGGCGAAAACGTCGTCCACTCTTTCGACGGGGAATAATTCCGTCTACGACCAGGGAAGGGGAGGACCGGCCAATCCCAGTCGTCCATCGGACAGGACCTGACGGCATCGGCAACGCCCGCGCAATTAATTTCCGCGACGTCCGCTCGCCATCAGAATCCTTCCGCCCCCTTTCCAGATAGGATCTGCTCCCCTACCGGAAGCCTAAAGGGCAGGAACGTAGCTCTGATACCAGCTGTTATGAATTATAACTCAGAGTATAGCGCAGAATACTATAAGGGAACGTGATTACAGAATGTCCTATCCAAATGAGACCTAGGGCTTATATAGTGCGAGTTGACCAGGTTGAATGTCGAGGGTTGGACCAGTCAATGGCTCGATACTCCGAGGGTGACGGGGTCAAAACGAGTTCGGGGCGACTCGGGGTCAGGTTGGGGCCGAAAAGGTCGACGGGGGCTGGTTTGGCGCGATAACCCAGGGCCGAGCCTGCGGACCCGCACTGTTCGCGGTACTCGCTGTGGCGAGCCCCAGTAAGGAATCGTAATTCCTTACAAACTGCTTGTGACAGTTACGTTTTCGACAGTTACGATATTCGCCCGTTTATCAGGTTCATAGATTGTTTTGTTAGAAACTGCCCGATTGCCGATAATTCATTTATATCGCATTGTTTTTCTAATTCTTAAATCAAAGCAGATTAATTTGGTTTTAATTTGGTGTTAGTGCGCCACTTGACCAGTCGGTGATAGAGGCGAGCTCGCCACTGTTGTCGAAAGAAACAGGTGGCGAAAGTGGCAAGCTCACCACAGTTGCCGAAATAAGCAGGTGGCGAAAACGGCGAGCTTGGCAGTTTGTTTGAGAATCTTCAATCACAACAAATGCCACAACTCTGAAGGAAGTTCCATCTATTTTCTCGTTTCCATCAGAAACTGCCCAGCTAGATTGTAATTTGTGAATTAATTTTCAAGCATATCGGGGCATGTTGTATATCATTAAATCATTGCACGTGTTGCATCATCGATTCGCTTATTGCAAGTTGCATAACCAACTAATCGGTGAAACTCAATGAAACTGGAAATTTAGAACAGGCCCTCATTATTAGCGTCGTTCAAGAAGCCAGTCGTGATTTGACAAAAAAAAAATCTGAACCGGTGGCAGAACAAATTCAGTGTCACTGGACGGCTACAGTATTTGCCATCAGAAATTGCGCACGTGACGAGCCTCGCCTCAAGGGGGAAAAAAAAAACAAAACCTGCCAGGTGGCAACTTTCGCCACCGGGCAGGGAAATCATATCGTACAGTATCGAGAGTGACGATACTAAAACAAAAACGAGATAAGTAAGAACGGTAGCGTAATAATAAAAAAATACAGAGAAGTAACATAAGAATCTAAACGTGGAAAGAGAAGAACCAGCTCTAGGTGGCGGTTTCCACGCTTGGCAGTCGTGACATGTTCATAATTTGAATCGTATACAAAACAGAATGTGTTTAATTTACGTACACTTCCAGATGTGTACTACTTTGAATTTGAATGGGTTATTTTTTAGTAGTATACTAGCACAAGTCGTTTTTAGTCTTTTTTTATACAATAGAGCTCCACAACCCTAAGACGATTTCGTCGCCCCTTGTTTTTTTTTTTGTTTTTTTTTTGTTTTTATCCGCGAATTTACCCAAAGTAGCATTCGAACTTTGGTACCTCCGCTCGAACGTGGAGGTACCAGAAAAAGAATGTTCGAATATTAAGATGGCCATTTCTCCCTAATGTTGGGTTGGCATATGTCAGTCTCGATACTGGGACTTCGAGATCAAAGGTACCACGCCCGGTGAAAGTCAACCTTCTGAGGGCAGGGGACAGCGCAGAGGGTGGAGGGCCTATTGAGAGGTTTGAGTTGATACTACACCCGAAATCTCGTTATGGTAAAATCACGTAGGATCAAAAATCATGTACGTCAATGACGAGATCGGCTTCTTATCAAATTGCGTCCGCGCTATTTCCAGGTGCCCTGTACCGAATTTGGCTGTTATCCCAATCATCAAAAGATGGAAAAGGGTAGAATCAGACCCGTTTCTCAAGCCCCTAACATTGAAATTTGAGAACGAACAATCCATGCGATGGTAAGCACGCGCGCGTGCGCGATAGTTTGCAATTCCATTTTGGTTAAATGTTCACCCTCACCATGGCGTTGACCGTTAGGCTCCCGGGTACACCCTAAAACCTGCTTTGGGGTGTAGGGAAATACCAACAGCGGTTTGTTACATGGGCAGTCGCGTACTGTCTTCGCTAAAAACAACCGAAACCGCCCTGCCCACAACATTTGAGCATAACAAGATTTAGGGTGTAGGTGATTTGGACTCCGTTCCTAGAAAAGGTCGTCTTTTCCACACTGCTACTGTAGACCATTTGCAATGAAGAGGGGTATAGAGTGTATTCCCGTAGTGCAAACTCCAAGAATGTTGGAAGGAGGCATTTAGCGCATAGGGTGGTACGCCCCGGGCAAATTTGCTTGTAGCGTTCCCAGGAGAGTAGGAGCGCTGTTGTTTGGCAAAGGCGGGGACGCTGTCGTTAGCTGCGACAGGGTCCACGTAGGCATGTCCCGACGTGTTCGCATGGCGTGTTCACTCTAGGTTTCAGGTGCACACGCTAATTGATGCGTTTCCACAAGATTTGACTCCATACCGCCATTTGATTTTACTATAGACTAACTCGAAACTATATAAGGTTGGAAACAACAAAGAACAACGCAAAACGATTAAAAACACCACCATTTTGAAACTACAGCACACGTCGACGAGGAGGAGTACGTAGCGGAACTTCACATGATTCCGTCATCACAGATCGCATAGGACGATTGGCTAGCATTGTGTTTCCGCATCAGCCCATGAGTAGGTGGCTCGCAACGGTGAGATTTGTTGGCGTTTCTGACACATTGCTATCGCAACTGGTCGTCGACCTCTTAGGAGCGCATTAATGTGGATCACACGATTTCTACTGGTGGTGAGAAAAAATTCACACGGTGACTGCAACTGTTTTCATTGGCCAGGTTGCGTATATGGGTGTTGCACCTAAGGAATAAATGCACCTAAGAAACTTTTGCGCTTGTTGTCGTTGCACCAGTCGCATATGATCTGTAGTCACCTCATTTTCCGACGGAGTTCCCATAAGCACTGAAGAGAACGCAACTCCACATGCCCGTAAACCAAATTCGTATGAATACGACATCAGAAATTCCACCCGATAGATGGGCATCGGGGTGGGGGCCAGGGCCTATTTTTCGTTCTTCTCCCCTCACAACAGGTTACTCACACCTCGTAGTCACAAACAGAGGGGAGACAACTCCCTTCGTAGATTTTCGTTCTTCTCCCCTCACTGTATGTACTCACACCTCGTAGTCACAGAGGGGAAACAACTCCCTTAGTAGATTTTTGTTCTTCTCCCCCCACAACATATTACTCACACCTCGTAGTCACAGGCAGAGGGGAGACAACTCACTAAGTGGATTTTTGTTATTTTTCCCTTACATTCCTGTGCACATTACTTACGCCCTTTCTGTATTGCCCATACATCTCCTGGTAAATTCTAACCGTGGCAGTGAGAACGAACCCTAATGATTAAGGACTGCTTTCTGTTGGACCCTGATAAGGGTAAAGTCTCAAGGAACCCAACTTTTAAAGGGTGACTAAAAACCAAAAGTAAGCTCTGGTGGGGCCTGATGCATGGACGGATTCGCACGTTTGGTCAACTCGGGCTGCTGGGAATGGCATTTTCAAGATGACAGCACCCTGCCTGCCAAAGCAAAAGGTGTCCCGCCCACATGCATGTTGTTGACTATAAATATACCCCTTTCAAGCTACACTTGGCTTTCCAAAAACACGGGTCTTGAGATTGTAAGCGTTTTCTGGTTAGCCCGAGTCTTCGGCCTCTCACGCAAAGTGTGTCAATTGCAGAGCATTGGCCACAAATCATTAGCACAACGCGCGTCTAATTGGTGCATTTCATTGGTACACCAAGATTTCCCCTGTAGATTTCACCGGTTGACATTAGGCCCGAGATGGGGCGGAAAACCGAGCCTGCGGCCCAATGTTGGGCAACCTATGGATTTGCAAGGTCCAATCATTTTTGTTAACAATTCTAGTACGAAATGCACCAATGGGGTGTGGCACATCGTTGCGAACACCTTGGGGGGTTACCCCATGCACCAAAAAAACCGAGGAGTGTTATGAGTGTTTCACCAGAGTAGCGCGGAATCGAATGTCGAGGTTCAAGATAATAGAATGTCTTACAATGGAATGACGAAGCAAGATATATGAACACTAGAGCAATCCTAGCCGCGTGATCGAACAGGTTCATAGAAGGTATCGGAGGATGCGGAGCGCTTCGGAGTGACGCGGAATAGTTCGGCGTGGCGTGTACGGGCCGAAGCTAGGGCAGGTGTCCGTGCCGTGTGGGTATGGGGTACGCATTAGTGGTGTGGCGTGCTATGGAAAATTCCTTACACAACCCCCCCTCTAGCGAAGGTGGTCTATATTTGCGACGTGCTTGCGGGATAAATAATCCCAGAGTACAGTAGGTGACCGTACTTGTATACCAAGGGAACCCTTGTGTCGTCCTCGCTGGTACGATGGGTCCATCGTATCAGAAAGTCAACGTGTTGTTCCTGACCGTTGATTCTTATGCGGTGGCTCGGGATCTTCACTGGTTCGATGAGTGTCTTTTCAGCTGGCCACAGATCCAGGGCGATGGTTGACGTATTGGCAACAAAATGACGAATGAGGCTGACGTGGAAAGAATGATGAGTTTTCCAATCGCCAGGCAGGCGGAGTTGGGCGGTCATTGGCATAAGCATTTTGATGATCTTGAAAGGTCCACAGTAGCGGGGTCAACGTTTTGACGGTATCTGCAGTCGAAGGTTTTTGGTGTCGAGGAGGACTAGTTTCCCTGCAGTCAAGGTAATATCTTGTCTGTGACGATCGGCGTATTGGCGGGCAGTGACATTGGCTTTTCGGATAAATCCGATGGCTTTTGGGCGTGAAGGTCTTCAACAAACTGCTGCGAGCGGGGGACTTGGCTTTCAACGTTTGTGGAAATGGGTACTGTCGGATCCATCCCGTAATTCAGGAAAAAAAAGCAAATGATTAATCGTGGCGGAGGGTGCATTGTTGTAGGAAAACTCGAGCATTGGTAGCGAATCTTACCATTTGCTGATATCCGGGCAGTTCGTCCGAATCAACTGTTCCATTGTCTGATTCGTCCATTCTGTCTGACCATCAGTTTGCGGGTGATAGGCAGATGAGAACTGTAGGCGAGTGCCCTATCGGTTCCACGTTTCTTTCCTGAAGCGCAAGGTGAATTTTGGGTCTCTGTCATTGATGATCCTCGTAGGGATACCATGCAGGTGAACGACGACCGAGATGAACAGACGCACAGTTTCTTCGGCTGGAATCGTCGTACGACATGGCGCGAAGGGAGCCAGTTTTGTAAGGTGGTCGACGACGACAAGAACCGTATCATTTCCACTTGGTCCGACCGGCAGGCCGGTGACAAAATCCATTGTCACGTGTTGCCAAGGTCGCTGGGGTGGCTCGGGGGGCTGCAACAGTCCTGCTGACCGCTGGCGTGATAATTTCATCATCTGGCAGCTCGGACACGCGCCCACGTACTTCTGCACGTCCGAAATCATGTCCAACCAGTAATAAAACCGATGCAGTGCCTTCAAAGTCTTGTCAACCCTGAAATGTCCTGATAAGTTTGAACCGTGGACTTCTTGAATTAGTAATTCGTGAAGTAGACGATAACTCGGAACCCAAATTCATTCCGTTCCTGCTTTTACGTAATAGGCTCCCCGTGCAGTCGTGACTTGCTGGTGGCCGTTGTTTACGAAAAAGGGATCGCTCAAATATCCGTGGGTAAATAGTCCGCTCAGCAACGGGTTCGTCTGGGCGATTAGTATAGCGGCGGTTTGGGCACATGGTCTGGAGAGGGCGTCAGCAATGTTGTTGGCACCCTTCTTGTACAAGATGCGACATGTGAAGTTTGACTCCAGATAATCCAACCAGTGAATCTGCTGCGGGTTGAGATTTGGTTGCGCTCGCAAGTACTGTAGGGATTTGTGATCTGTTTGTATAGTCACGTCAGCTCCTGTCAGGTAGCATCGCCAAATCTTGAACGCGTGCACGATCGCCAGCATTTCTTTGTCGTGTTTGGGATAACTTTGCTCGGCCGACTGTAACTTTCGCGACTCGTACGCGATTAGCTTAAGGCCGTTGCCGAAATCTTGTAGCAGGACTGCTCCGATGGCGATGTCACTTGCGTCAGTCATGACTTCGAACGGTCATTCTGGGTCAGCAATCCAAAGTACTGGTGGTGAGATTAAAACGTTTTTTAATCAATCAAACGCACCTTGCTGCTTCTCCCCCCAGTGATAATCAGCGCCCTTATGAAGTAGGTCAGTTAGTGGTCTAGTTAACCCCGTCATGTTGGTTTAGTGGGGGTCAATCTTCACGCATTTGGTCGATCAGTTCGTCCGCACGCGGGATTGGGTAGTAAAAGTTTATCGTAACCCGATTCAGGGCGCGGTAATCGATGCACATTCGGAGTCCCCCATCTTTCTTGGGTGTGAACAGGATCAGGGCTGCGAACGGGGACGTGCTCGGTCGAACGAACCCCTTGGCCAGCAAGTAGTCCAGCTGGTCCTGCAGTCTTTGGAGCTCGGGTTTTGTCAGCCGCCACTCTGTCCGGACAGTTGGTTGCACGCCAGGTTTGAGTTCGATCCGATGGTTCTGAGGGCGTTTTGGCGGCAGGCCAGGTGGCAAGTCGTCCGGAAAAATGTATGGGAATTGACGAATCAATTTCGCTAGATCTTTGGGGACTGCTGCGCAGAGCTTGTCGATGTCGGCCGGTTGATCGTCGTCCATCGATTCCTGAAGATGGACGGCTTACAGGTCCGCACCTTTCTTGACTGTGCGTGTCAGTGTGATAGCGGTGATGCATATCGTTATCGGCTCTGCTCCTCACCAAATTGGCAGTGTCTGCTGACCAGTCGCACACTTCACTGTGCATTTGCCCATCGTCCAATCGATCTGTGGGTTGTGTCGCGGAAGCCAATCTCGTCCCAGCAGCTCATCGTTGTTGTCGAGGGTCGTTGCCAGCATCGGCGCGCTGAAGCCGAAATTGTCACCACACTTCATGCGAACAGTTCGCACGCAATCGCGTATCGCCAGCGGGGTGCTGTTGACCAATCGGGCATCGATCTCAGGCACGCACCGCTCCAGGGGTAAGTTTTTTTTTTTAGCCGTCGATCGGAGAATAAGGTTGTGGCTCGCGCCACCATCGATGAAGATTTTTTCTTCTTTGCCGTTACCCCTCTTTCTACCAGCACAAGGTGATCCTCAGGTTCATCCCCATTATTCGTCCGAGAGCGGTCAATAGCGTGTACCGGTACCACTACCCGGTGGAGATGTTGTTTCTCAGGCGATGCAACTGTGTCAGTAGGGGGCTCGTCTGCTACTGACGAGAGTCGTTTCCCGGCTTATCCCCATCGTTGTTTTTCCTCTGCTTCTGGTGAGGACAGTCAGCACATTGGTGACCCGGCTGATGGCAGTGAAAACACTGTCGCTTCCTGCGATCTTCATGATTCGCCACAATGCCATTGATCGAGGGCCACTGATCGTGGCCACGAAACAGATTTTTCTCCCGGGAACCCGATCTCGTGTATTTTTTATTAGCATCGTACAGGTAGGCGATCACCACTTCTTCTTGGAACGTCGCTGGGCGTCGCATCCTCACTTCATAGCGAACGTCGGATTTGAGCCCCACGATGAACCGATTCTTTTTTTCAGCTTCTGATAGGTCGGTGATTTGGTCGCACAATGCCTGAAATGATGACGCGTAATCCTGGACAGAGATCAACTGGCGCCAGGTGTCCAGCTTCGTGTGTGCATTGTCCGAGACGGATAAGGGCTGAAAACGTGCGCGCAGAGCTATTCTCCACGCTTTCCACGTGCGAATCTTGGTTGATCCGAAAACTGACGTTGCATCCCGGGCAGCAGATTCCAAACTCCCGAAAACCCCTGAGTGTTCCTTGCCGAAGTACACGTCTCACTTGCATAGATCGCCACCAATCCAGTGCAGGTCCCCTCAGTAGCGAAACAACCAGCTCGATTTTTAAATCATCAATAGTAATCCCGACACCATCGAAATAAAGCTCCGTCGCAAAAAGCCTGCCTGTCATGGTGGTGTTTTTATCCGTGGGGTTAAAAGGGGGTGGCATCGGCGGCTCTATCTTGGCCACTGGTACAGCTGGTGTGGCTGAGGATGCTGTAAAAACTGTTGCTGCTGCTTCGGAGCGGGCAGCGGCCGTTGTCGCAGCTGCTGCAGCTGCCGTGGCACATGTGGCGGCATTCGTTACTGCTTCAGCTTCGTCATCACGGCGCTCCTGCGACACTTCGTGTGCCATTTCGTCTAACACTGTTTTGACACGTCCCATGCTGGCGGTGTCCTTGGGGGCAAGCGGCTTCTGGCGCGTAGTCTCTTGCGCCTGGTGAAGTTCGGTAACTTCAGCGCGAAGTCTCTCGTTGTCGTTTAACACATCTTGTAGGCGAGGGTCTGAGGTCGGCGAGGTTGCAATCTGAGGCGATGTACCGTACCGTCAGCTGGTCACTCTGAACAAGATCTCGGATAAAGAAATGACGAAGTTCAATGTGCTTGGTGCGAGAGTGGAACACAGGATCCTTGGTGAGGTGAATGGCGCTCTGGTTGTCACACCATAGGGTGGGCGACTGCTGGGGGTAGCCTAACTCAGCGAGGAGAAAGGAGAGCCAGCGTGCCTCTTGAGCAGCCATTGTGCCTGCGTAGAGCTCGACCTCGCAGGACGACAGGGAGACTGCAGAGGACCGAGTGGAACGCCAGCTGATGACTCCGCTACCAAGAGGGAAGCAGTACCCTTGGGAGGAGCGTCTGTGAGTCTGGTCATCGGCCCATGAGGAGTCTGTGTATCCCTCAAGCTTGACTAGAGAGGTACCACCGAGATTGAGGATGTAAGACTTCGTGGCTTGTAGATAGCGGAGGACCCTCTTGGCTGCAGACCAATGCGAGGCAGTGTAGCGTCCGGGGGAGACGTACCGAGAGAGGACACTAACCAGGTAAGCCAAGTCTGGTCGAGTGCACATCATGGCATACATGAGTGAACCGACTAGCTCAGGGTACGGGTCCTTGCAGGTGTCAGGAGAAGGAATCGGAGGGGCCGTCAGCTGATACTGTAGTGGGAGAGGAGTCGAGACAGAGTTACTGGAGTCCATGTCGAACCGCTTGAGAAGGTTGTCGATGTAGGACTCCTGGGAGAGGGTGATCGTGCAAGCCTGGCGGTCACGAGTGATCTCCATCCCCAGGTAGTTCTTGAGGTCACCAAGATCCTTCATGAGAAGGGCGGAGCTGAGAGCAGACTGGACAGCTGCCATGTCGGCTGGATCTCTGGCGGCTAGAATGAAGTCGTCGACGTAGACGAGGATGTAGAAGGGCTCGGAGGAGTGACGAACGAAGAGACTGGAATCTTAGGCGGAGGGATGGTGTCACAGGATCGAATGTGTCGAGGAAAGGTTGCACTATCGATCAGTACAAGGCGCTTTTATACTTCCAGAGTACATCAAGTAACCAGGTTTATCTTATCCTAAGGGAATAGACCCTTCTAGAAGATAGAATCACCCTGCGTATAGCCACGCGAGGCTATTGGTTTTAAGAGATTACGGCAGGATTACGCTAGATAGCGTGTCTAGAACATTCCATGCCTGGTCGGTGATATAATAATAATAAAGGAGGAAACCAAAGGATAATGGAAAATGGGGAATATGAGGCAAAAGGCGATGAGATAAAAAGAGGAATGAAATGAAGATGAAATATGGAAAAGGCCAAGTGGTGTAACGGAGGCGTACTCTCACACTTCCCCCCCTCAAAGCTGGGTGGTAGAAGTAACACCCTGCTTGACAAGGTAGTCATGCAGAGGACGACGGGCGTTACCCATGTCGGACTCAGAGACCCAGCTGTCCTCAGAAGGATCATAACCCTTCCAACGGATGAGAAGCTCCACGGTGCCATTCCGACGACGACGATGTGCAAGCACGGACTCGACCTCGTACTCGGGTTCGTTCTGGACGAGGACGGGCGGCGGCGGCGGCGGCTGGCGTCCGACGAAAATTGTGTTCGGGTCCCGATAGGGCTTCAGGAGTTGGACGTGGAAGGCGTTGTGAATCTTCCAGGTAGCTGGCAGGCGTAAGCGGAAGGTAACAGGAGTGACCTGTGCTGCAACGAGAAAAGGCCCGCAGAAGCGAGGTCGCAGTTTAGATGGGAGATGGCTGATGTCCAGGTTGCGGGTGTCAAGGAGAACCTGGTCTCCCACGGAAATGGTGTGGTCGTTGCGATGGCGATCGGCCTGGCGCTTCTGTTGCTGTTGAATGTCAAGGAGGCGCTTATGGGTCCGATCCCAAAGTTGATGCATGGTTGTAATGAAATCATGTGCGGGTTGGACTGTAGGTGATGCTGTCGGTTTTTGTGGTGTGAGTGGGTGGCGTCCGTAGCAGAGGAAGAACGGCGTCTGTCCAGTAGCAGCATGTGTAGCATTGTTGTAAGCAAACTCGAGTACGGGCAGGTGCAAGTCCCATTTGGAGATGTCGTCCTTGCAGGCTGCTCGGAGGAGTTGCTCAACAATTTGGTTGAGGCGCTCGGTCTGTCCGTCTGTCTGCGGATGGTATGCGGATGACATGGCGAGTTTGGTGCCGAGCAGAGACATAAGTTCCTTCCAGAACTTGCTAGTGAACTTGGGGTCTCGGTCGGAGATGAGTGTAGTTGGGATGCCATGCTGTGAGATGATGTGACGAACGAAGAGCTGTGCTGTCTCCTCGGTGCGTGCCGTCGTGTGTGTCGGGATGAAGTGTCCCATTTTGGAGAACTTGTCAATGACGACAAGGATGGCGTCATGACCGCTGGAGGTAGGTGGTAACCCGGTGATGAAATCTAGGCTAACCACTTGCCATGGTTGTTCTGGGACAGGAAGAGGCTGCAGTAGTCCCGCCTTTTTCTGCTTGCTGCTCTTCATCCGCTGACATGTATCACACGAGGTGACGAATTTCTGGACGTCGTCTGCCATATGGGGCCAGTAGTAGTGTTTGGCGATACCGGTGAGCGTCTTGTTGCTACCGAAGTGTCCGGCGTACAGGACGTCGTGGTATTCTTCGAGTAGTAACTGGCGCAAAGGAGGGTAATTGGGTACCCAGATTTTTGTGGATCCCTTCCGGTACGCGATGTCACTGTCCCACTGTAGCAGATGTCGCTTTTCTGCCAATGGAATTTCGGGGTCGATGGCGTACCCGTGGGTGAAGAGTCCCTTGAGTAGTGGATTCATCCCTTCGACCTGAATCGCGGCAACGTGTGCAGGCCGGCTGAGAGCGTCTGCTTTGTTCTTGTGGCCGGGCTTGTACACGATGTCGTAGTGGAAGTGTGTCTCGAGGAAGTCGATCCACCGGACCTGCCGCCTGGAAAGGTTGGGTTGTGTCTTCAAATATTTCAGGCTGCAGTGGTCGGTGTAGACGGTCGTTCTTCGTCCTTCGAGATAGCATCTCCACGCTTTGAAGGCGATGACGATAGCAAGAGCCTCTTTGTCGTGTATCGGGTAGTTGAGTTCTGCCCCGTGCAGTTTCTTGCTGAGGTAGGCAATTGGTTGCAGCCCATTCCCCTGGTCTTGCATTAAGACTGCTCCCACTGCCTGGTCGCTGGCGTCAGCTTCGATTACGTAGTCGCGTTCGGGATCTGGCAAGATGAGCACCGGTGCGGACGTTAGTGCTTGTTTCAGCTGCTCCACGGCTTCCTGGTGCTTCGTCTCCCATTTGTAGGGCGTGTTCTTCTTCAGCAGATTCGTGAGTGGTGCCGCGAGTTTCGCATACTGTGGCACGAACCTGTTGTAGTAATTAGCGAAGCCTAGGAACTGCTGCAACTCCTTCACGTTCTCGGGTGTCTTCCACGTACGTACGGCTTCGATTTTCTTGGGGTCGACGTGAACTCCTTGAGCGCTCACCAGGTGGCCTAGAAATTGGACCTTCTCCAGGGCGAATTCGCTCTTGGACAGTTTGACGTAAAATCGTTCTCGTCGAAGAATTTCGAAGACGCGTCGCAGGTGTTCGACGTGCTGCTTCATGTCGCGCGAGTAGATGAGTATGTCGTCCAAGTACACCACCACGCATTCGTCCAGAAGTGGTCGTAGAATGTGGTTCATTTCGGCTTGGAACGTTGCCGGCGCGTTGGTGAGTCCGAACGGCATGACCAAATACTCGTACGATCCGTACCGAGTTCGAAAAGCAGTTTTGTGGATGGAGTTGTCCGCCATCCGTATCTGCCAGTATCCGGACCGCAGATCCAGTTTGGAAAATACCGTAGCTCCCCGAAGCTGGTCAAGCAGGTCATCGATTCGCGGTATCGGATATTTATTCTTGATGGTCTGCTTGTTAAGAGCTCGGTAGTCGATGCACATGCGCAGGCTTCCGTCCGGTTTCGGTGTGAAGAGTACTGGGGCACCGTATGGCGAAGTAGATGGTCGGATGAGTCCTTTGGCTAGGAGATACTCGATCTGCTTCTTCATGTCGGTCAGCTCCGTAGGGCTGAGTCGATATGGTGCTCGGAAGGTCGGCTTCGAACCCGGTTCCTCCACGATCTCGTGTTGATGCGTTCGGTATGGCGGTAGCTCGTTCGGAAGATCGTCAGGAAGAATGTCTTGGAACTCCTTCAGTAATTCCTTGATTTTTTCTGGAGTTTCCGAGGCTTTCTCTCCGTCATTCTCCACCTCTGTTGCTATCGCCAGGAACCCGGTGTCGGTCCGCTTCACATCCTTCTCGAATCGTGCGAGTGTCTCCACTGGGATATCTCCAGTATCGTCCCAGTTGGGTAGCTGTATTCTCCGTCCATTGTTGTAGATGCTTGCGGTGCGGTTCACCCAGTTGATCTCGGGGTTGAATCTTTTCAGGAAGTCTCGCCCGAAGATCAAGTCAAGCCCTTTGATGTTGGTGATGGGGAGTGCAGGTCTCCAGCGCAGTGGTCCGATTTGTAGATGTAGCACTGCTTCGCCGTGTACTGGTAACTTGCTGCCGTCCACCATCGTTGCAGAGAATCCTGAAGGCTTGTACTCTTCCCGGAGTCGGTCGATCATTGCCTTGTCGCAGACGGTGTGTGACGCTCCACTGTCCACGAGTGCTTGGAGGCGTCGTCCTTTGCAGATGACCTCGAGCACGAGGGGCAGTCGTTGCTCGGAGTACCCAAAGATAGTTTCATTGATTGGGTCATAGGGTACATCCCAATGTTCCGTACACACCTTTGTGTTGTTGTCTACTCCTGAGCTGGCAGCTGGCCGAGGCTGCTTGGAGAACGGCTCTTCCCCAGGGCCCGGAGTTTCCTTGACGACTGTGCGCGTCATTGATGCCGAAGAACTGGATGCATCCGTAGAAGGAGTTCGGGGTTTGTGCAGCTTCTTGTAGACCCCCAGCTTCCTCTTGAGCTGCTTCAGCTCCACCGACGTCTTCCCTGGGGAGCGGGTAGTCGTTGTGGGCTGGTGTCGGGAGAGGACGTTGACTCCGTGGAAAGGTCGGCTTCTTTCCACACTCCTTAATTTGGTCCCCAAGTTGTCCGGTACCGGTATAATCTCCACAGCTGTCTGCTTCTTTTGGAGTCCCTCCCGAATTTTCTCCAAGGCTCTAGCCCCTCGAACATCATAAGTTTTCATTAAAGCATCTTTATAAGATAACTTTAACGAATTCTTATAATTTCTTGGGTCTTCAAGGAGTTTCCCTGTCTCGGCAGAGTCTTTTTTCGCGGAGTCGTATTTTTCCTCGGCGATTTTCCCTGGCGAAGACTGGTCGTGGGGTGGAGATTTTCCCCCATCATTTCCTCCTTCTCGCGTCGAATCAGCTTCGTCGAAGTTGATTTTTCCGGAATCCCGCGGCCGCTTTCGGATCTTTTTATTTTCGCCAGCTAGATCCGAAATCACTGGCGACTCCCGTTTTTTGTCTTCTGATTGGCCGGAAGATTTCCGCCACTGTTGCGTGCCCGATACTCTGCGCGTGCGGCCTTCATTTTGTTGCAGTCGAAGATTCGGTGGCCCGGCACCCCGCAAAAATCACACGTGTAGTTGGTGTTTTTCGGACGTGGCCGCCCCTCGAATCTGTCGACTTCCATCGGGTCGGCGAACGTGGTGTGAGCCGAGCGGTCGCCCTGTCGCGTACTGCCGACGTGCGTCCGTCGTGTTCCGGCGTTGACCATGTCGAAGCGCTCCGCGGCCGAAACGACGTCACTGTAGCTCGCGTAGTTTGACGCTGCGACTTGTCGTTTGACTTCGGTCTTCAGCCCTGCGAGGTACGATTGCACTTTTTCCCCTTCGGTCAGGTCGGGAATGCGGTTATAAAATTCCTCCATCTGCTGCGTGTACTGTGCTACACTCCCGAACTGTCGATGACGATGAATTTTTTCGCGGGCAAGAAAACTCGAATTTATCGGCTCGAATCGTTTCAGCAGGTCGGCGCGGAACTGCTGCCACGTGGCTTCACCGTGGATGAAAGTACTGTTGCCGCCAATCCACTCGAGTGCCGGCCCTCGCATCAGTGTCGCCGCGAGTCGTACGCGTTGACCGTCCCAGACTGGCGAGCTCCATCCGACGGCTGCGAAGTAGATCTCCATCCCGGCGATCCATCTGCGGGCGTCGGAGTTTCGATCGCTCGGATCGAACGGCTCAGGTGGGCGCGGTTTCGGAGCCTCGAGAAACTGCTGCGACTGCTGCGTCGTCGCCGTTGTCGTCTCATGCTGCGCTCCGGCGAGTCGAGTTACTCGCTCGAACTGGTTTCGCCACGCTTCGCGATCTGCTCGCATTTCCTCCTGAAGGGCTGCGATGCGCGCGAAGAGCTGCTGGGTAACCTCGGCGGTGTCGAAGGTTGCCATCCTGTTCAAAACACGCACGGAGGGGGTAATTCGAAAATCGCGGAGCTGGTGCTTACCAGAATCGGCGTCGAATTGGTCGCCCCCGGCGGTTTTTCGAGGCAGGATCCCCGCTGCTGCTGCTTAGCTGAGCGCGGCCGAGTGAGAAAAGCTCTGATTACCAAGTGTCACAGGATCGAATGTGTCGAGGAAAGGTTGCACTATCGATCAGTACAAGGCGCTTTTATACTTCCAGAGTACATCAAGTAACCAGGTTTATCTTATCCTAAGGGAATAGACCCTTCTAGAAGATAGAATCACCCTGCGTATAGCCACGCGAGGCTATTGGTTTTAAGAGATTACGGCAGGATTACGCTAGATAGCGTGTCTAGAACATTCCATGCCTGGTCGGTGATATAATAATAATAAAGGAGGAAACCAAAGGATAATGGAAAATGGGGAATATGAGGCAAAAGGCGATGAGATAAAAAGAGGAATGAAATGAAGATGAAATATGGAAAAGGCCAAGTGGTGTAACGGAGGCGTACTCTCACAGATGGAAGTCAAGTGCGAGGAGGACTTCCTTCACCTTGTTGTGCAACTCACGAGGAGCCTGCTTGAGGCCATACACTGGGTGCTTCAGCTTCCACACTGTGCTGGCAGGATAAGTGCCAGGAAACCCCGATGGGCGTTCCATGTGAACATCCTCCTTGAGCTGGCCTTGGAGAAAAGCGGAGGAGGCGTCCATGGACTTGATCTCGAAGTTGCCACGAGCGGCTATATCAAGAAGAGCGCGCACAGTCGGGAGCTTGGCCGTGGGCGAGAATGTTTCGAAGAAGTCGAGATACTCCTTCTGGGTGAAACCCTTCGCCACGTATCGTGCCTTGAACAGTGGAGCTTCGCCTGGGAGTTGTTTGACTCGGAAGATCCATTTTCCGCCGACGATGTTAACACCGAAAGGGGGAACAACATCGTCAAAGCTGTTGTTGCGAATGAACGCCTCGTTCTCCACATCCATTGCTGCCTTCCACTCCTTATAAGGCCCTGAGAGAGCTTTCTCTTTTGTGCGAGGAGCCGGAATGGTCAGGTTCTCGGTGAAGTTGAGGGAAGGGTAGTCAGTAATGTCCGGGAAGATGTGAGAGAGAAATTGGCAGACCGCGTGAAGGTCAAACAGCTCCTCATGCCTGTCCTCCGAAGTGCACAGGGGGGGAATACGGATGGAGGGGACATCACCCCTGGCAGGAGGAGGCGGGGTGACCGAACACCAAATGGAGAAGGCGGCTGGTTCCCAGGCGAGAGGCGGAGCCGATCCCTTGGAACGAGTGCGACTAGAGACCAGAGACGAAGGCGGCTGCGGTGGGACCAGAGGGACTGGGCGCTTCTGGTAGGAGACTGGTGAGCCGGGCTCGACGCGTGGGGAAGGCGGAGCAAGAGGAGGTGCCGCTGCGGAGGATACCGGGGAGGCCGCGTAAGACACGCCGGACGGAGAAGGCCCCGGAGAAGGGGCAGCGGCCGGAGGTGGGGCATCGAAGTCTGCCCAAACAAGCGTCGGGGGAGGTGGAGGAGGCTCGCCTGTGGTCGCAGAGTAGAAGGGGCGTGTCTCATCGAAGACGACATCACGGCTGCGAATCAGCTGTCTGGTGATGGGGTTGATGAATAATTAGTCTGGGGAATCGAAGTTGTGCCCCAGGTCTGGGTTTTGGGACCAAGCTGGCACCTTGCTTCCTGCGCGTGTGGGGGCTACTCAAGACATATGTGGTACACCCCCAGACGCCCAGAGAGCGGGCGGAGGGCGTGGCTCCAAGCCAGAGAGTGGTAGGTGTGGTGTCGGGCCGGTGGGGATGCGGATAAAGATTGTAGATGAGAGCCGCATGGAAGAGGGCATATCCCCAGAGTGACCGTGGTGCGTTGGCGTGACTGAGGAGGCAGCGAGCGATCTGAACCAAGGTGTGGTTGCGGCTCTCTGCAATGCCGTTCTGCTGCGGGCTTTTGGGGAGCGTGAAGGTTTCCAAATCCCTTGGGCCGCGCAGAAGTTATCAAGTTTGCCATCGCGAAATTCTCCCCCGCCATCAGAATGGAGGCACTTCAGAGGAGTGCCGAACGTGACTTGAGTCTGGCACACCAATGCCATGATGACGTTAGGTGCCTCCGCCTTGGTGTGCAGGAGGTGCACGGAAACACACTGCGAGTGGTCATCCACTAGTGTAAGAAAGTATCGATGACCGCCACGGGATGCGACTGGAGTTGGGCCCCAGACATCCATGTGCACTAGGTCCAGCGGAGCAGCTGCGACGGATGGGGAGGAAGGGTGCGGCTGCTCCCTGAGCTCGCTTTTGGTGCAGTCCAAGCAGGTGGGTGCAGGTGAGTCTGTTGGTGGAGGAAGCGCCGACAGGAGGCCAAGAAGAAGTTTCTTGGAAGCGATGTCGGCAAGTGTACGGAAGTTGGGGTGACCCAAGCGATGATGGTAGAGGATGGTTGGGTTGGCGAAGCTGCGACACGAACTCGGAGAGGTGCTGGCAACTTGCGCTTGGGAGAGGGCGGCGAGAGGTGCAGGTGAACGCAGCGTGTAGAGCTTGCTGCTGTTGAGTGTGAAGCATTCTAGGAGCTTGTTGGACTTAGGGTCAAGGAGGTCACAGTTATCCGAGTGTGCTGGGAAGATCGTGGTGACGCCTGCCCGTTGGAGCTCGTGTTGGGCCACGAGATTGTGGCATAGTGTGGGAACACACATGCCGGTGACACTGCCCGAAGGAAAAGCTGGGCACGGAACTGTGGAGGAGCCCTTGGCGTGTGTTGTGAAACTGGAGTCTGCTCCTAGTAGACGGATTGGTGTCTCGTATGGCTTGAAGGAGTGTTCTTCCTTGAGAACCGTGTGAGTGGCCCCACTGTCGAGGGTGAACTCTATTGTGGCGGAGGTGCTTTGTGAGCCGGGACACTGCAAAATTGTCTCATTAATGATGGCAGTGCCAGGGAACAACATGTTGAGGCGCACATCAGCAGGGGGAGCTACAGCAGCCTGCACGGATTCCTGCGCTTCGACTTGATTGACCTTGCGAGGAGCATGATTGACCATCCAGCTTGGTGGCTTCGAGGAGGTCCCATTGATGCCATACCACTCATTATCCTTCTTCTTGAAGCAGGAGGCAAGGGCGTGGTTGGTGCCGCCACACACCTGGCTAGCAGGAGGGCCGTGCTTGATGACGAAGGGACACGGGGGAAAGCGGTTGCACTGGAATGGCGCCGAAGCGGCATAGGCTTAAGGCACGGGAGCGCGGATTGCATTGGCCTTGGCTTGAGCGCTGTTGTCCTTTTCGGCAGAAAGGAGCGCAGATGAGACCTCGGCAAATTTGAGGTCTGCAGGAGCAAGGCCCAAGAGCATCTTGCGTATGACTTCATATGCCGGAGTGAGGCCGACTAGGAGAGCGGCTGCAGGGGCTTGCTCGGGGAAGACTATCCCCAACTGCTTGATTTCACCATGAATGGACTGCACCTTGGTGCCATAGTCCGCCATGCTTGGCGAGTCCTCGAGCCGCCCTTGGAACATGCTAGGGATAAGTATAGCTACCCCCACTGCAGTCTTGTTCAGGAAGCGGTCTTCAAGGTAGAGCCAAATGGCGTTGGCAGACGGGTAGTTGTGGTAGGTTTCGACAAGTTCGGGAGGAGTGGTGCCCATGAAGACACTAATGACCGCACCATCGGCCTTCTCCCAATTTTTGTACTTGAGCAGTGCAGCAGCATAAACTGCTTCGGCGGCGGCATTAGCTGGATCGACAGACCTCTCGGGTTTAGGAGGCTCTTTGCCGTCACCAATGTTGAGAAGAACGTCGGTGAGCTCGAGCCCCTTCACCTCGCGACTGAGGAGGTGCTTGTCGACACCATAGCGCCAAGCCTTGTAGTTGGAGCATGTACCGTCCGGCTCGAGACAAAGGAGCGGGATCGGGTTGGCGAGTGAAGTGGTTGAGTAAACCATTCCCGTTTGATTTTCGCGAGGCGACGCTCTTAAGTTACCGATAAGAACTTCGGTGCGCAGCGCGGCACTTCTGGGAATCGGTCGACGAGAATTGCTGAAATCACTCAGACAGCTTCGCCGAAATGCCGCTAAGAAGGAAATGGCATCGGCAGGAACTTGTTTAAACACCGACTTGAAACTAAATCTGAGCCTAAGTCTAACCCCGGACCCACACACCCCCCCACACACCCCCAGGCCCTGTCCCGCAGCTATACAGCTCCGCAACCAGCTCCGCAACCTGCTCCGCAACCAGTTCCGCTCCGCTTCCATTTGTGTACCTGCTCTTGCTTGACGCGAGACGTTTATGGAGGCGATTCCGTGATGGGAGTTCGCCTATCCTGGCGGGGTCCGAGAGGAAACTCGAAAACGAGTTTTAAGAGATGGTCGAAATTGACCATCTCCAACCCCCTCGTCAGAACCACTATCCCCGCCAGCACCACTACCACCACTAGCGCCACCACCACGCCCTCCCCTGTGGCCGCGGCGGCCCCGACGCTATCACTACTGCAGGAAAGCCACAGCTGCGGTCTCATTGGCAAGGGCAGCCGTAGCGACTGCAACGGAAACGTCAGCGTACGTGCACTGGGAGGGAGCACAGCCCTGAAAGATAGGGACTGTGTTGGTGCATATTCGTTTGCCCGTCATCCTGTCGTCTGTTTGCATCATTTCGTTTGCATGTGTTTCGTGTCCTATGTTGTTTGTGTGGTTTGCTGGGTTTGCATGTCTTTGCATGTTCATCTCATGCTTGTGCAGATGTGCTTGGATTGTGCATGACATCGAGCACATTCCAACGAGCCAAGAGTTGTTGGAATCGGAGCACATATGAAGAAGTTACGAAGAAACGTTTGATGGATTGTTACAATTTATTGGAAGTCCTCGGCAGCTGCTACACCAAGGTTGGAGAGCCCTATAACAAGGAGGGACCAGCATATGTGGGAATTTTGTCCTGACCTTGCAGCTCCAGCATTTGGGGTTTGGAGGCCAACCTGGCATAGTGTGAATTTTGTCTGGCCAGGCTGGTTGAACCTGAGGATGGGGAGTCAAGAAATTGACTCTTGTAATGTTCTTGACCAAGGGCCTTCAGGTTGCCCTTTCATCCTTCCCTTCCTACCCCACCTTCCAAACTGCACTTCAATGTTTTCCATCATGTCTTTGATCTTGTAGCCTTCAATGATTGTGACCCTGAGGACTGTCAACTTCTCCTAAGGCAGATTACTACCCAGTGCGCCAAATGGCATAGCTCACTCAGTAGGCTATGGAATCGAGTGATTCAACTTGCATTAGAAATGTTATGATGCAAGCAACAACATATCCGATTTTCACATTGTTTCATCGATTCAATCTCCGGATATAGCTTTTTGAAGGTCGCGAGGTTTCTGGGCACCATAACGAAGTGCTGCAGAAATTTCTAAGGAGCTGTCAAATCTTCTGCTCATAGCCTTCTCCAACCAACAGACTGCCGCAACACCGCTCGACTGAGCGATAGTGCGCTGGCGAGTCTCTATCTTAGACGGGGCAGTGACAAAGGCGGTCAGGATGAGATCGCTTGGGTGCTGGATAAGGAAGTGGTCGCGGGCAGTGGCTAAGCGGTCTGGTAGGTGCATGGCAGTAAGGTACAGGGTAGCACAGAATTGTGGGGGGAAGGCAGTGAGCTGGGCGGTACTGCTAGCGGCACGGTAGCTAGTCTCTAGTGCACGGAGATGAGTGGTTAGATCAGTGACAGTGGGGAAGGCGGAAAGATTGGGGAATAGCATGGGGAGGATCGGGCGGCCAGCAGAGGCGGAGGCAAGTGTGGAATAGCGCTGAACTACTGCATCTAGGAAATCCTTGGCGTTCGCGACAGCAGTGAAGCACGGACGCTCAGATAAGGGATGAGCATGAATAATGGCGAGCTGCGCTACGGCATCGCGGGAATCCCAGACAGCGCGAGCGAGCGCAGCAGCAGAAAAGGCCTCACGCTCAGCAGTTGTAGGGTCAGCAAGGAGGGGATCAGGAGCAGAGGGGCGGAAAGCAAGCCATCAATATGCACAGCCAGGGAGTGCCCATTCTGGCGCTGACCTGTGATGTGACGGCGGAGATCGACAAGCCAGGCGGCGAATTCGATCGCGTGCCCCTCCGCGTCCAGGCAAAGTACGTCGTCCGCCATTGTGCAACCTCAGCAGCGCAGGTCCATGGTGGCACAGTGTCACGGCGGCACAGCGGAACGGATACACGGCGGCACAGCGGCACAGGGACACGGCGGCACAGCTGCACGGGTACTCAGCAGCACGACGGCATAGCGACGTGGCAACAGGACTCTCCGGTGGGAAAACCGGGCGAAAGACCGAGGAGGGCCTAAGGCGCGCAGTGCCCGAGGCGCGCAAAATCGGCAGGGCGCAAAGTACCGGCAAGGTGCGAAGGGCCGGCGAGGTGTGAAGGGCCGGCGGGCATGGGAGGGGCGGGCGAGGTACGTGAGGAGCGGCGAGGCGCAAAGGGCCGGCGAGGCGCGCGAGGGGCTGGGCGGGTGCGCGAGGGGCCGGCAGGGTACGCAAGGGGCCGGCGAGCATGCGAGGGGCCAGCTAGGAGCGAGGGGCCGGCAGGGTGCGAGGGGCTGGCTGGCCGCGAGGGGCCAGCTAGGCGCGAAGGGCCGGCTAGGCGCGAAGGGCCGGCTAGGCGCGAAGGGCCGGCTAGGCGCGAGGGGTTGGCGGAGCGCTAAGGGGCCGCCACGGCGCTCTAGGGGCCGGCGGGTTATGTGAGGGGCCGGCCCGGCGCTTAAGGGACGGCGGGCACGCTAGGGGCCGGCGAGGTGCGCGAGGGGCCGGTGGTACGCTAGGGGCCAGCGGGTACACGATGGGCCGGCGGATGCGCTAGGGGCCGGCAGGGTGAGCAAGGGGGCGGCGGGGCGCTAGGGGTCGGCGGGGCGCGGTAAGGCAAGGGTACGAGGGGACGGTGGGCTAGGGTGAGGGGCGGAAGCGGGTGGGCGGACCTAACCAAGTGTAATACCATGTTAGATTACAAGAATGACTAGAAACAAGGGTGAACAAGAGTGATATAGGGTTGGATTTGTACCCTCTAAGAACACGCACCTATGTAGCATATAACTTCTACAAACAAATATATGTATAAGCTGACAGTTAATGTCACTTTCTATTCAACGCCTGCAAAACGCATCAACAAGTTTTTCTGTAACTACTGCAAGAAGGATGGACATAGTATCAAATATTGCAACAAGCTTCAAGCTGATAAGAAAAAAGGAGCGCAGTATCAATCGCAACAGGTTAAGCAACCCGTGAAGCAGAATCCACCGACAACAACTCCTACCACATCCGGAAACAAATTTTCAGTTGTGTTACTACAGTTCATGTAACCGATTCAGATTTCGACGATGAGGAGGAAAAGTGTTCCATTAGTTCAGGTTAGCATCGAAGAGAAGAACATGGTCTTACCTCAGGTTTATGCTAATCTCGCTCAGATTATTGCAGGACCCAACACTTGGTATCTCGTCAGTTGTTGTGGTCAATAAATGTGCTCTTCCGAGACGCTTTTCATCACTCATCAGCCTCCTCTTCGACGTCCAGTACCTGTCACAGTTGCAAATGGACAGAAAATTATGGCACGATCCATCGGCAGCGTCATGCTGGATTCAATTAACACTGGTTTTTCCTTACACGTTACGAATGTCCTCATCATCGCTGGACTTGGTTTCAATCTTCTTTCAACGCCTCAACTCCTGCGACATAAGATCACGACACAAGGCAATTGTGAGACTATGGACCATGAACTTTATCACAATGATACCAATACGTACATCGGGAGAGCGGCCACTCAATATGGCGTCTCCGTTCTTCAATTTGAAGCACAAGGAACTTCGGGAGATTATGAGAGAGTGTTATCTCTTGGACCTTGGCAACATCCTGAAGAAATTGATCATCAAAATGTTGAAATGGACTTCTTTGCAACTGCAGTTCCAAAAAGATCTCGTACAGCCACTGTAGTTATAACAGCTCTTGATTCCTAGCCAACAAACACAGCTGAAGAAGATATGTCAGCGTGGCGGAACTATTATGACACTCTAGCACAACTCAACAACAAACATGTAGAACCACGGGGACCCAGCACTTGTAGCAGTGGAGCAAACAAAGCCGAGCAGCAGAGTAGTAGTGAATCTTAAACAGGGGTTCTCATCGGTCAACTTGAAGCAGACACAAAAGAAATAGAAATCGGGGAGGGAGAGTTAGTTCTGAAACCAGAAGTAGTTATGGACGTGGAAGTTAAATCTACTACGTTACCTCTTACTCACTTGATTCCTGGACAACTCGACGAATCTCGAGCGCTTTTCTCCTTTCATAATTTCTTCTTTTTATACTAACACCGATTTTAACTGCGATCAATAGGACATAAAGCAACAGAGGATATATGGCATCAACGGTTAGGTCATCCAATTCAAGGCATACTTAATCATTCTATACAAGCATCAGTTCTTGACAAAGATAGTTTACTCTTACTTGATGGACAGAACAGAGATGTAGCCGTCTTCTTGACCGACAGTCTGCACAACGTGCACAACTGCCAACCTTACTCATGAACCGTTTCCAAGTCATTTTCCAGGATCGACACGATACACACTTATGCAAAAAACTCTACAGCGACATCCTCAACCTACCTGAAGCATGACCTAAGGGGGAGCTCTATATGATCTCCTTTATCGAAGCTTCTACTCGATACGTTTGGACCGCAACATTCCAGCTCGCCATATGGCTCACTCTATCTTCATCGCATGGCTCGCGGTGGCGAGAGAGAATCGAAAGAAAAGCTTCAAGAATTTCAGAGTGACAGCGCAGGAGAGTATACGAACACAACCCTCACTGAGTATCTTCAACCCCTAGGCATCAAACGCCGAGGGTCTCTGCCCCATCAACACCAACAGATGGGGGTAGCAGAGTGGATAAACAGAACGTTACAAGAGAAGATGAGAGTCTTGCTGACTCAGGCAGCACTTCCACCGCCTTTTTTTACGTACGCTTTGGACCATGCAGTTCTTCTGCACAACTTGTTGTCGACAACATCTCTTCCACAATTTTCTTCGCCACACCTGCAGCGGACCAAAACAGTGGGCAACACAAACTTTTCAGAGTTTTTTTGTGTATCGTCCTCCGACTGCAGCACTCGGAAATTTTTCTGAATGGGCTAAGTCGGGAATTCATATTCGTATCAAGAAGCAGTTTTACGCATGGAAAATTATGGACCTTCGCACGAGTCAAATCGTACCAGCATGTGAATGTCTTTTCTACAAACGACTCACCTTACCTGTTTTTCGTGCTCAACAGGCCGCAATTGCCAATCCTGCCAAGCTGTTCAAAGGCTCGCATGCTTTCGCTACTGACGAGGCTGAAGCAGATGTACAGGATGAGTCAGTTGCCGAGTCTTCCAAAGCAGCCACCGACATCCCCGTACTAACCACGTCAGCTGGAACTGCCGAGTTTATTCCCCTCAGCGAAGCAAACTCTGAAGGTGTCCGAGATGTTGTTCTTGATTACGAACCAATGCCCATTGTCTCCGAACCAGCTATCCGTGTGACACCTGAAGAAGTTGGGGGGGAACAGGGGTCAGAACACAACTTCTCCGGTGTCAACTCAAATCGTCCTCTTTTTACAGAAACTGGTTTACAGGTATTGGGACTCGCAATCGCAATACAGTCAAACAGTAGTAAGATTCTTGAGCCGAAAACGGTTCGCCAAGCTTTGACAAGTCCAAACAGGGAAAAATGGCGAGAAGCCATGGACCGGGATTTAGTTGCTCTGGAAAGGAGAGGTGCCTGGGATCTAATCCCACTGAAGGAAACAAAGGGGAGTACGGTACTTTTGTGGGAAGATAAATGCCGATGGTTCTTTTGAAAAAATCAAGGCGCGATGGGTCGTCTGCGGTTTCGAGCGGACTTTTGCACTCGACTACGAGCTAACTTTCGCTCCCGCCGGCAGAGACACTAGTGTCCGCATCCTCCTATGCATCGTGGCCTGCCGGAACTTTAGACTTCGCCAAATCGACGTCGCCAATGCATTTCTATATGCACCTGTCGACGCATTTATTTTGGTTGAGCACCCGCATTCTTACGAAAGTAACCCTCCCAGCGTCTGCCGTCTGAGAAAGTCTCTCTACGGTATTAAACAGGCCCCACGACTATGGCAGCAGTATCTACACAGTCAGTTACTAACTGCTAGGTTTCGTCAACTCCCACACGACCAAGGAATGTATCTACTTACCGACAATCTTGACTACATCCTACTCGTCGCCTATGTCGACGGCTTACTATACGTCAGCACCACTGATTCTCTCGCTACTTCCTTCGAAAAAACGCTTCAACAACATCTACAAATTACCATCACACCTATTGTCACATAGTTTCTTGGACTTAACATTCACCACACACCCACTATTCATCTTACAGCTTCCAAATATGCAGCTACACTAGCCGCACGCTTTAACCTCACACCTTCAACTATAACCACACTTTACCGATCTCTACATACGGACTAGAAACCCGATACCATTCCACTCGATAGCACTGAACTACAGCTTTATCATCACCAGCTGCGTTGTCTTCTATTCGCATCTGTAACGTGTCGTCCAGATCTCGCCTATGCCGCTAGCCAGCTCGCGCAATTTTTGCATCGACCTAAGGGGGAGAATCGGCTAGATCTTCTTCGCGCTCTACAGTAGTTCATTTTGACACCTGAAGTTGGACTTACCTATCAAGTCACAACTACGAAAACTCTATATCTCAACGGGTACATCGATGCTGACCATGCAGCAGATATCTCCAATCGTCGATCTCGCACCGGCTTTATCTACCGTTTTGAACCTATCGGGACTATCTCATGCAATTCTAAAAAGCAAGAGCTCGTAGCTCTATTATCTGCTGAAGTCGAGTTCATTGCTGCTTGCACAGCTACTCGCGAATGTCTCTATCTACAAGAGCTACTGGAGGAAGCGAAATTGATGACAAGTACACAGTTCACCCTGTAGTGCACCAGCCAAAGTGCAATCAGAATTGCGCACCAACCCGGTTTCGCCAACAGGACGAAACACATTTCGCTACGATACTTCTTCGTCAAAGTTGAAGTTGAGAAGGGGAGAATGCGGTTGGTCGACCAATGAAATGGCTGCAGATTTCCTCACCAAGAAGCTGACACGTCATAAGTTCCAGTACTGCAACAAACTTTGCGGAATTATCAAGAAGTGACACTATTGGACTTCCATAAATGAATGGGAGTGTTGTGATAAAATCACACTTAAGCATTTCTGTAAATAGTTCCGATAGATATTATTGAGTTACACTGTAGTTAGCATCCGGAGTATGACGTCTGCAAATAGCGCTTGTCTGGATGATTAGGCCAGCAGGCCATTTTCAGTAGCGATTAGAGCGCATGGTGCAATTAGTGTTGAACAGGTACATTATCGAACAGGTACTTCTAGCAGATATAAGAGTGGTTTGTATGACTTCAATTATCAACTTGTTCTTGAGTAAATTCTGGTCAAGACCTACAAGTTCTAAGACTTCCGATGTCTTACTAGTATACCATTCCGGCATAGATCCTTGCTCAAGTCTTGAAGTATTACAAGACTGTAACCAAGGGTGAGTTTATCAGACTATTTACTCTGATTAGTCTGAAATCTAAGACTGGTGTAATGTGCAAACCTGAATTTCCAGAAAACCCATTTTCCCTGCTTTGATTGATTCAGAGTAAGTTTTTGGGGATCCTGAACAATTCAGACCTGACGCTAAGCCAGTACTGAGTTTCCAGAGTGCAGTGCGTACGGACCCTGAAACCGACATCCCTAGGGTCCGCGGGTTCCCCCGAATTTTCGCCCGCCATCAGTGCTTCCTGCCCGCGTCACGTGCAGAATCCATACTCAGCAGGAAATCCCGCCAAGTCCAACGTGTACTCTGCCCACTGTGGGCACTTTCCCATGCAGCGCGGCATAATGCTGCCACGCCAAACCTCTAAGGACCGCAGATTCTGCTCTAACGCTCTCTGTGCATGCGTGAAACTCGGGCCCCAATCCCTATCTGCCAGCCTTCCATAGGTTTGGCAACTACCCGATTGGCTGTAAATGCAGCCAACACGTCGATGGCTGCATGGTGTTGGGCTGTGCAAGGACAGGCCCTAAGACCGCGTAGCGCCTTTCAAGAAAGGTGCGACACGGGTTTGATGTCTCCCTTCTTCTCTCATCGTTCCCTTCTTCTTCTGCACCTGGAGTCCTCTGGCATCGATCTTCAACGCATCGTCGGCATCAGCACTGACAGAGCATCAGTGATGGTTGGTCGTGACAACGGCCTTGTCACGCGCCTGTGGACATCATCCCGCACTTTGTTTCCTCCCACATCGCACTTTGTTCAGCTATTGTGCACAGCTTCGTTCTCGGGATTTGTGTCCGTGCGCTAACCAACGTCATTGTGTATACCTGCAGGGAAGCCCTAGCTGTGAAGGATGCTGCCGCCTCATGTCCAGACCTCGACATGGTTGATAAGGTTACTCGCACCCTTGCGGACCTTCTCGGTCCATCGACCATCTAAAGCGGACGCTTCAAGTACCTCCAGTGCGCGATTCACGGCACGAACTTGGAGGTGCTAGGCATCCATCAAGTTCGATGGTTGTCTAGGGGTGAGGCCATCCGATGTATGTGTAAGGTATTGGGTGCTGCGATTGTGCTGCTGTATGAGTATGAGCATCCCCTGTATGAAGTTGTGACCTCGTATAAGTTTCAGTTCTGCCTCTTCTACCTGGCCGACATGCTCGCAGTCATGAACGACCTCAACATCAAGTTCCAAAAACGTGAGGTGAGCTGTTCAAGGTTGCGATGGTGGTGTTCTCCTCCTCTATTTGTATTAATATCTCCTCTGGTTCTCTGTCACCGTGTGTCCCCCACCCCAAACCGCAGGTCAACGTGACTGAGGTGTCAACGGACATTGACGAGACGCTCGGGGATCTGCGGCACCGTTATGTCGAGTGTGGGGAGATTTTCGGTGCCGGCGCCGAAAACACTTGGCTTTCGGCGTTGGTAACAGTGTACGGGTGTGGGGGGTCGAAGCGTGTGAAGGTGTGCGGCGTTGACAAGGAGGGGAGCCCGGTTACGCACATGTACAAGATGCACGAGCGGCATCTCGACAAGCACCAATAAGGGAGCAGCTACTCGGAGTGCGCCCTGCTGTGCCAGAAACACGCGAAGGAGACCATGAGCAACGTACAACATCGTATGCATGATCTGCGGAAGATGTTGCCGACGAAGCTGTGGGTGGCGGCGAAGTGGCCGAGACAACGTGCGCAACGCGATAAGAAAACCAGGGAGTGTCAGCTCGACTGCAGTGGCATCTTCGACCACAGGCTTCCCCGATTCGACCTGCGGAGATGGATTTGGCGACGTGGGCGCCGATCATGCAGAACCATCACGAGGTGGAGGGCTTCCATCAGGGCCTAGCAAACTACCTCACGAAGACAGAGTCGAGCAAGTAAGTCCATGGTTCTCGTGTTTACGCTTCACTGCCTTCCGCTCTACTTGTGTTTGCTGAGCTATGTGTTGTGTGATGTCATCATATGCTATCACATTCTGTCTGCCTCCCATCCCATATTTTTTCAACTTGCATGTGTGGTTTGAACGTGTGCAAGAATTTGTGTGTGATGTGTTCTGGAGTTTGGGAATGTGTTTTGTGTTATTTTGTTTGAGCAGGTTTTTTGTGATGATAGATCTTGAGAAGATCTTTCCGACGCAACGAGAATCCCTTCAATCGGAGCAAGAACGCGAAAGCTATGAAGATTCAAAGTTCATGAGCTTGCGTTACAATTGCGGCGGTTACAAAGTGAAGTTGTGGGGTGACTCTATATGGAGTTGGGACCTTTGGGGGTTTGGGAAATTTGTCACTCACTGTAACAGCTGCACATTGGTTGGGAACAACCAAGCTAGGTTGGCAAGGGTGGCCAACTTGGATGGATTGGTTGGGAAGGGACAAATGTCAAAGTTGGGGTTCCTATAGGGAGGGAATCTTTGTGCTTATGGGGTTTCCTTGGTTGGGGACTCTCTTGGGACCTTCCCTCTCATCCCTCTCTTCCTATCCCAACCTTTCTCTTGCTCCTTCTAATTCCTTGTGAGATTCTTGAACTTTGATTGAACCTTTGAGATTGAGTTAAGTTCTCCTCCTACAGCTTACCCCCTAGTGCGTCGAAAGCCATAGCGTCGCGAATACTTTATCAATCAACATGATTCAAATTGGGAACGGTAGCTGAGATTAAGAGCTACAACATATCCAAGTTTCGCGACATTCCAACGGCTAGTTGTTTGTCGACGTCGTTTCTTGTGAAGACGACTTTTCTGTCCAGAATTTCGGATTTATATTTTGAGTAATTCTAGCTCCTAAGTTCACCTAGACTCCGTCCTTAATCCTAACACTATGCTGCCTTCCACTCCAGTTCTGATTCTGAGCTTTGCTCCTTTTGTTGATCACCTTGTATACCCTGTACGTAATCCACCTAAACACGTCGCAATCCCTTTTGTGCCTTTCGTGCGCCAATGTTTTCATCCCGTGACAGGCGCTGGCCGAATCTGATGCTCCTATGGCAGGCTTGCGCCATGCTGCATCGGTCAACAGTCGAGTGCGAGAGGGGCTTTTCTAGGCAGAACGTTATTAAGTCCTGGGTCCGTGGCACCCTTTGCAACGCGCGCCTCTTCGAGCTCATGGCCATCTCGCTTTTGCAGTATGACATCGACTGGAGTAAAGCCCTCATGACCTGGCGTCTGAAGCTGAGACGCCCTGCACGAACTGTTGGCTTCGCATCTGCGAAACGCAAGCGTAAGGGGAAGGAGCTGGAGGTTGAGGGGGAGGCGGCCGAGACGACTCGGGAAGAAAAGGGGGAGGGGGAGGTGCCAGAGTATGAGGGGAAGGGGTGGGCTGAGGAGGACGGGGGTGGTGATGATGCGGAGGATGATGCTCCAAGGATGGTCGGCAATCCATTTCTGTCTGACGACAAGGGCGCTAATGATGATATTGCAGTAGATGCGCCAGAATTCTAGGTGGCTCTTAGTGAGTGGTTCCTTGGTTTTTTTGTAGTAGTAGAAGTAGTTTAGGCTCATGCCAAGAGTAGCACAATGTTTGTTTACATGAGGTTAGTTAAGAATATGAGACGCTGATTTTAATTTCTGGAACCTGAGAAAAAAAGACTAGTTACTTTGTGGACTTGTCATTTCAGAGTGCCAAAATTTTGGCTGAAGGCCCTTCAGAGTTTTTTTTTTTTTCTAGGAGGTTGGCTCAGAGTGCCTTTTTTTGAAACGTCAGCCCTGACTGTAACACTAATTCTGGTGTTACAACTTGTTAATATTGGCTGTTACTGGAGGTACTTGCAGTATTACTTTCTACTTCAAGTACTTGTGTCTGCAGATTCTATACTTAGTTTCCTGCACCACTTTTCAATTTCTTACACCAAGGTTAACAGTCAACGACCTTTGCCCTTCCGTTAGGTGTCGTCTACCTGTGTCAACTGTTGGAAGATACTGTAGCAGTGGTGTGCCGTCGACCAATTTCACGTCGATTTCAGGCATGCAGGCTCCAGCTGCAATCGCAATTTTTTTGCCTTCGTCATGTCCATCAAATTGTGGCTTGCCCCGCCATCAACGAATATTTTTATGCGGGTGTCGCCAACTCTCCCTTCAACCAGCACAGGGCGATCAACCGGTTCACCCCCCTTATTCAGTCAGGAATGGTCGATAGCCCAAATCGGCACAATAACCTGGTGGGGGTGGTGGCGTTTGGGCGACGCAGTCAAGTCAGTAGGTGGCCCATCTGCTATTGACAATCTCCATTTCCCGACTGCTTCTTGTCGTTAGGTAAGTTCTTCTTCAGCTGCGGGCAGTCCCTCACCATGTGACCCGGCTGGTTGCAGTGGAAGCAGGTTCCCAAAAATACTCAGACTGCAAACACGTCCACGCCGTTGATTGATGTGTGTTGGGGCTGGCCTCGAAAGCGATTTCCCTCTTGGAAACCCGCTCTCGCGAGTCCACGTCGTGCGTCCAGCGCGTCTGCTATGCGAACGATCTCATTGAATATTGCCGGGGCTCGTAGGACGATCTCTTGCTGAATCTCTGGCTTGAGACCACCCACGTAGCGATCGATGCGCTCGTCTTCGCTAAGCCCTCCGATTTGGTCGCAGATTGCCAGAAACGACGCCGTGTATTCTTAGACAGAGCCCAACTATCTCCACATCCGAAGTTTTGTGCGAGCATTTTCGCGCATGGATATGTGCTCGAATCTGCCCTTCAACACTTCGCCCCACGCTTTCCATGTGCGCATCGTGGCCGACCCAAAGATTGGTTCTGCCTTCGCCATTGATGAACTCAGCTCCCCATCTACCGCCCGTTGATTCCCTGCCGGAGCTCCTCCCTTGTCTAGATGCATGCGCCACCAGTCGAGTGCCGGTCCCCTCAGCAGCGATACAGCCAAGTTGACACGTGATGCGTTATTATTAATACTTGCTGCCGTAAAGAAGATTTTTATGGCGAACAGCCACCCGCTCACTGTAGTTGTCCTGTCGGTCGGGTTGAATGGTGGAGGCATCGGAGGCTTGATTTTAATGGCCGCCTGCGGCTCGCTATGGACTTCTTCAACTGCTTCAGGTGTCACCGACGCCCTCGCTTCGCTGGCATCATCCTCGTTTCGGGTAACAGGCCGCCCCTGACGCGTTTCACCCCGCGTCTGGCGAAGCGACGAGTTTTCATTGCGCCGCATCTGCACGTCGCTTCACAGCGACTCGAACTTATCGGCGACTTGTTGAAGTTGGGCTTGCAGTCTCGTCACTGTAGCCGCCCTGGCTTGCAACTCGTCAAACTCCTCCTGAGTCACGTTCCTAACACTACGACGGGCAGAGGTTTCCGGCGTGGTAGTCATGCTGGAAATTTTACCTGACAGATCTGAGGGTGCACACGCTTTTAGTTGGAGGAGCTTTAACGAGCTCGCCTACCAACCGCTGGCCAACCCTCTATTCTGTCGAGACCTCTCCCGATATAATTGGACTACTCTACGGAATACTAAGCGGGCAGGAACGTAGCTCTGATACTAGCTGTTATGAATTTATCAGAGTAATAATACGTAGTGTAATAAAGGAGTCGTGAATCAAGAATGTTAACACAAATGAGGGCCTAGGCTTTTTTAGGCACGAACAGAGCTAGCCGAGAACCACGCAAGCAGGTTGGGGCGATTCGGTTGGCGAAAGCCACAGAAGCGCTGCGCGTCTAGGTTTGGGTTCGCGAAATGGTTCGGGACCGAAGAAGTTGGCCGAGCCTGGACTTCCGAGAGTCGACGGCGTACGCGCTGTAGTCGAGCCCAGTAAGGAAAAGGGGATTTCCTTACACTTGTCACTCCTCGATGTTGTTGTACTCGCGTTTTCATATAATCACGTGATATTCCTTAAATGCTTAAGTTTCTTCTTTCTTATTTCCAAGAAAACACACTATTGTAGTTCTAAATAATCTGTTAGAAAACATAGTAGGCAAATTCCAAGCTGTAACAAACCGAGGATATTGAAGTCGAGTTTGAAGGGTATTTTTTTAAGAATTCAAAAAAAAAAAAAAAAAAAAAAAAAAAAAAAAAACGACGCAATCGTCTGAGGGTTGCGGAGCCTTCACATATATGTATATATTTTATTGTAGATTGTATATGCTTAAGCTAACTGTCAAGCTTCGATGTGAAATTATCTGTTACTATCTAGTAATAGTTTAATATATACTAAGTAAAATTTTCAATCAATGGTGTATGTCATATCAGTGCATTAATAAATGTGCATACAATATCACTACATCTAATACTATTAGAAATAGTTACATAGTTGGCTTTCATACACATATGTGTTTACTATATTTTGGTGCACTTTAAGGTATACCATGTGCATCAGAGTTTGCGCTCCTGATTCAAAATCGTGCCACGTAGTTTGAATTGGTTCTTCTTGTTGTTCGTTTCTGCTTGTACAGTATTCTTGAACGTTTTGTTCCCTATTGTTCCGCTATAGCCCAATTTTAAAAAAAAAAGCTTATGTTTTTTGTGCATTTTTTTCCGCCTTTCCGCCAAATGCTCTGCCGATGGGAGTTTTCGTTGTGATTTTGTTTGATTGTGTGGTTACTGTTTCCACTGTAGACGACTTTTGGCGTACATATCTAGCGACCTGGCGATTGTTGTTTGATTTCTCCAGTCACGCGCAACTGCCAGACGGAAGTAAAATCTGACGTGGCAATGGCACCCGCCTAGCCACACTCGCCACAGGATACTCTTTTTTTCTTTTTTTTTGCGGAGCAACCTATTGCAATCGATCGGGCTGGTTTTTTTTTGGGTTGCGGAGCAACCTATTGCAATCGATCAGGCTGGTTTTTTTTTCAAGTTTGTAAAATAAAAATCAAATGTTTGTTGTGATGGAAATAAAAAAAAATATGTATAATAAAGTCTCGTCATGAAATGCTTCGCAACCCTAAGACGATCTCGTCGCCTCTTGTTTTTTTTTTTGTCAAGCACTGGGAAAACCCCTGAGCTCGCCACTGGATGCATTACGCCCTACGCGTTTTCTGATGTTACACTGCAAGTAATTCCCGTTAAAAAAAAAAAAAAAAAAAAAAAACAACATCATTATGCGAATTTCAGTATCACGGAGCAATTTCTGACCGAAAACAAAAGCTTCTTCACAGCTGCAAAAACGTGGCTCCAACGTAGCTGGTCCGCTCGAGGGTTCGGAGAGTCTAAAAATGTGCCTGTTTCAGCTCTACTCTTTGAACATCTTCTGTACTCTTCCTCGACATCCTAATCTCACATGTTTCTTTCTTCCAGCAGCTAGTGAGTATAGGCAGCATTTGGTTAGGCAGCACTTGGTTAGGTGGCACTTTGTTAGGTAGCAACACACCATCAGATGCTGCTGCCTTTTTACTATACCATAGATCTCTCTAACTATGGTGACATAGTGGCTTACCTACTTTTCCGTGCAGTCTTCTCTCTCACTTTTCAGTTAACTAAATGTAAGTGGTTGATTTCAGCTTAGATGCACGATACGCCTTCTAACCCCTCCTCTCACCTGCTTTTCCTCTTCTCCGCTCGATTCTGTCCCCTTCCTTTTCATCGAGCTCTTACATTTTTTCCCCTATTTCCATCCTAAATTCACATCTTGGAAACGCGGAAAGCACAAGCCTCTCTGTTCCTATGCATTGCTCTCCTCCTCCTCTTTTGTTTAGTCTCCTGTCCTTTCTCCTTCCACGTTCCTTCATTTAGCTTTTCATTCTTTCTTCCTCCCTAGTTGTGATTTTCTTAGTTCTTCTCGTTTTCCTCCAAATCCCCTCTAGGTTTTCTTTCTCGATTTTGCTGATTCGAATTCCTCAGTTGTTATTCTTTCATTCTTTCTCATTCGTTTTGCTTATTTCCTTCCTTTCCCTTTTGTCCAGTCCTTCCATTTCTGCATTTTTTGTTCCTCTCTATTCCTTGCTTTCTTTTCTATCCTCCTACTGGTTGTTGTCTTTTACTTCTTTCTGGTTTGCTATTCACACTCCTTTTGTTTCCTCATATCTGGTTTTAGCGAGCTCTTACATTGAGGCTTCCCTTTCTTTACCGTTTCTAGCTTTCGCCAACCTCTGTTGCCTGATCTATTTCGGCGTCATCATTATACATCCCCCACCCCCTCCCCCTTGCATTTTCCTTACCTTCCTGTCCTCGTCCTTCCTCTATTACCTTGTTTTTGTCCTTCATTTCTACTAGTTTTACCTTGGATGCTTCTCTATTTGGCTTTACAGTTCCGTTACCATGTTCGATCAGATTCCATTTCTTGCTCCATTCTTCTTCCATTCCGTCCTTCCCCCTTCCTGGATTTTGTCCCTTCCTTTCATTCTTCCATCCTTCCTCTTCCTTGTCTGGTTTGTATGGAATGGTGATTTATGCCAGCGGATCTCTCTCTCGCGCGCTCTCTCTCTCTCTCTCTCTCTCTCTCTCTCTCTCTCTCTCTCTCTCTCTCTCTCTCTCTCTCTCTCTCTCTTTCTCTCTATCCCTCTCTCTCTCTCACTCATTCTCTCCCTCTCTTTCTCTCCCACCCCCCCCTTTTCTCTCTCTCTCTCTACCCCCCTCTACCTCTCTCTCTCTACTTCTCTCCCTCTCTCTCTCTCTCTCTCTCTCTCTCTCTCTCTCTCTCTCTCTCTCTCTCTCTCTCTCTCTCTCTCTCTCTCTCTCTCTCTCTCTCTCTCTCGCGCGCGCGCGCTATCTCCTTGAGGAGGGCGGCAGTGGAGAGAGGTGGGATGCAATGCTAAGCAGTGAACAAGTGGCAATGCCCACCTCTCTCACCCCCTCCAGTACGTGTCTATTTTTGAGGCGCCTCAAAAATAGTCTCCTCCACCTCCCTCACCCTATCCAGCAGTTGTTGCTGCAGCCGAACCAAATTCCACGCTACCTCTCTCTCTCTCTCTCTCTCTCTCTCTCTCTCTCTCTCTCTCTCTCTCTCTCTCTCTCTCTCTCTCTCTCTCTCTCTCTCTCTCTCTCTCTCTCGCGCGCGCGCGCTATCTCCTTGAGGAGGGCGGCAGTGGAGAGAGGTGGGATGCAATGCTAAGCAGTGAACAAGTGGCAATGCCCACCTCTCTCACCCCCTCCAGTACGTGTCTATTTTTGAGGCGCCTCAAAAATAGTCTCCTCCACCTCCCTCACCCTATCCAGCAGTTGTTGCTGCAGCCGAACCAAATTCCACGCTACCTCTCTCTCTCTCTCTCTCTCTCTCTCTCTCTCTCTCTCTCTCTCTCTCTCTCTCTCTCTCTCTCTCTCTCTCTCTCTCTCTCTCTCTCTCTCTTTCTCTCTCTCTTTCGCTCTCTTTTTCGCTGCACCCTTCCCTCACCACCGTTTTCCCTATTCTCTTTTATCCATTCCCTCCTCTTCTTTCATTTACATTCATTTCATCCTTCTCTCCCGCTCCTATTTGGCGTTCTGCTTCACCTGTTGCTAGGCCTTACTTGTGCGAGCTGGTTCTCTACGTTGCTCTGATTTTTTTTCCCCCCAATTTATGCTTGTTCTTTTTATTTCTACGGTTTTTTACTAACTTGTTTTCCCCTTTTTGTTTCATTATTTTTTTTGGTGTGGCTGCAGGGTCCATCCTTTTGGGTGTTGTTGGATTATGCTCTGTGCATCGCTGGTTTTTTTGGACTGCATCATATTTCCCTTATTTCGACTTCTAATTTTTGCAAGGTGCGTACAACTTATTTCATGTCTTTAGTGCATGGGTACTCGTGGCAATGAGTTTCGTGGATGTCAAAACTGGATTGCTCTTATCGTTTCAAGAATGATCGCTTGACTCTCTCCTTGAGTGTAGTCATTTGACCTGGGAGCGATAAGTGCAACTCAGATTTTGGTATTGACGAAGTTTATTACCTTGAAGCAATGTATTTTGTAGGCACTAAGCTTGAAAATCCCCCCCTAACCTATTGCGACAAATCTAGGCTTTTGACTTCCCCCACTCAGTTGGGGAAGCGATCGCCTATTTTTGTCCTCGAAAAAAATACGCCACGAGAAATCGCGGAAAACATTAACACCTGCTTTTATTTTTTACCCTCGTTTCTTGATTAAATTGTAGTGTAATTTGGAGTTTTCCTCCATTCCTGGATTTTTTTCATCTTTTTAATCAAAACTTGAAAAAAAATCTCGTCCGATCGATCTCAATAGTTTGCTCCGCAACCCAAAAACCCTCCACTACAGAAATTCTATTGAAAATTTGTGCCACTACTGCGAATCGATGCTACAATACTCAAACAGAACGCACATTATCGGAAAGTGAAATTATACGCTGGTCAACTCTTACTTTTCGTTTCCCCGATTTAGTCACACTTTTCTCATCCCAGTCAATGTTTTATCGAGTCGAAATCAGCAGCGTCAAACTTTTCGTTCAGTTTGATGCCGCATAGCAAACTCTTCCGACACGTGTCCAAAAATTACGAAATCCCAGAGAATAGGGAGACTACTTGTAGTGACAAACAAATAGAAAATCTATATGAAGAAAACATTCGATTTCACTCACATTCAATTTTCGCAGTATATTATATTCGTGAAGACTGACTTAGCCAAGTGTTGTCTTCTTGTGGCTAGAAACAGTGAGCAGACGAAGCGCACACAAATTGCGCAACTAAACGTGCGCGAATTTAGTGGTTGTTACAAAAATCCCCGAATTGTAAAATATTATTTTCGTTGTTGAAATCTAACAAGCCATTCTTCGAGGTGTAAACTAGACTTATGTCACTATTTCTGACGTTTTGCTTTTCGGGATGCCCACAAAACTCAAATCCATCGCGAGCCTCATCCGACTCGTGGTGGCATCAATTCTAAACTCGCGGCTTTCTTCGTCTTTAGGGTTGATGCCATAATATCGGGCCGCTGCGGGTTTTTTTTTCAGGCTGCCCTAATTGACATGTCCAAATATATACGGACTGCTGCGTGTTTTATTTTGTTTCAAGCTGCCCTAATCGACATGTCGGTATCTCAATAACGCGTCGCGGAGCTGTACGCGAATGTTTATCGGGACAGAATTCTCTACTAGCTATGCAGTGTTCTCTTCAAAATTTGGTCGTTAAGTATTTATCTCTCGATGTTTTGAGACAATCACATTTCAGGGACACTTGTCTAACTGTTTTGCCATGCGGCATCAAACTGAATAAAACGTTTGACGCTGCTGATTTCGACTCTATAAAACATTGACTGAGATGAGAAAAGAGTGACTAAATCGGGGAAATGAAGAGTAAGAGTTACCCAGCCTATAATTTCGGGAAATTATACGTTGGATAAGCCTTACTGTTTGTTTCCCCGATTTAGTCACACTTACCCCAGCGAAGTCAACCTTTTATAGGTTCAGACTCAGCGGCATCATACTTTTTGTTCAATCTGATGCCGCACGGCAAATATTTTCGCCACGTGTCCCATTTCTGCCAGTGTGCTACTTCCAGGAACACGGACACCAGACTCCCATTTCGGGCCAACTTCGATTTGACTCATAACGTACCAGAGCACGTATTCAATGTGGCTCACTTTGTAATTTAGGGTCGGACACGGCACAAACTTACCACGTTACATGCCGAAGTCTTTTCTTCTCATTTGTATGTTACCATCCCAAACAAAACATAACTTTCGTCACCTCGGTGTCAAAAACTTTTCCAAATAGACTCCGCTAGGGCACATTCTGAGCACGGAAAAGCCTCGGGACATGACTTCGGGCCATCTGATATACGGCCGAGATCGTCGTGCTTGAAATTATTTATTTTACAGGCCAAAAAATATGCACTAAAATCGTTCCTCGAGGCTGGGCCTGCGCGTAGAGCAATTCCTAAAATTGTTTTCGAAATCCGTGAGTTTGCTTTATCTACCCAAAAAAAAATCACAGCAATATGAATGAGGAAGATTTTTTTTTTTTTTTTTTTTCATGCGAGTGTTTCCCAAAAACAAGTTCGCTTCTAGAGGAAAGTGGAACAGTTATTCCTGAAAATGCATGCTACCTCATGATTGGAGTTCGAAGTGGTGTATATTATTCATAGTCCGCATAAATGATATTTATCGGGATTCTAAAACTTGTATCGAACCTTGAAATCACCCTCAGATTTCGTCGGCAACGTGTAATGCACCATTCTGCCAGTCGCGTCATTGTACCCAAATTTATTGGCAGTTGGTTTCGCGATTGTGGCATCGTACCTTTCACATCAAACCTGCAGTCCTCATACGCGCCTCGCAATTTTATATGGGACACGTGGCGAAAATATTTGCCGTGCGACATCAGATTGAACAAAAAGTATGATGCCGCTGAGTCTGAACCTAAAAAAGGTTGACTGCGCTGGGGTATGTGTGACTAAATCGGGGAAACAAACAGGAAGGCTTATCCAGCGTATAATTTCCCTATAATTTCCCTATCGGAAATTCAGCCAATCCCTCCTTCGGGGCAGCAATCCCCTCTCCTTTCGCCACGTGTAGCGAGATTAGAAAATGCCCGTTACCACGCGTTGCAAATGCACCTAACCTGCGATATTTTCTATCCCCCTATTTTCCCCCGGGGTGCCACTGCGAGGGCAGTCAGCTTCATAAGCCAAATTCTAAGAGGAGCGCTAAGCGTTCCCTGAAAAAATTCGGACTTGGGTTTCTAGACATACAATGTTTAAGGTGCATCATTTCCTAGCTTGGTGCGATCCATTTTCGAAGTCTAGGACCCACGTCAAACAAGTGGAGGCAGAGAGGCCTCGGCCCGAGCCCGTAGATACACGGGAACGATCCTTGCAGACCCAGAAACGGCCAGGGTGACGACGATTTTTTCCCAAACCCAGTTCCCCGCGGTGAAAATGTCGCAGGTTCGGTGCACTGCTGCGCTGCATTTCTTCCACCCCGACTCCTCCCTCTCGCTTCATCCTTCTCACCCCGCCGCGCCACATTTACAAGGGTGGTGGTGCGCGCAAATTTGCTTCCCGCCCCTCGAATCCCCGCACAGCACTGCCTTGGCATGACTGCCCTTCAATGTCGTCCCCTCCCGTTTCGCGCCACTCACCGAGCCGTCTTCCGAATCCCAGGCACGCCGCCTCCGTTACTCTCGCATAGAGACGCGAAGTCGGAATGTAGTAGCGGTATTTCGAGGTGACGCAGCGACACTCGCCTAGCACGTCCTAAGCCATGGATCCTTGGGGCAGCGGGTCTCGTCCCAACACCAGCACCCGCACCGGCTCTCACACCTCCGCCGGCCTCTCCGCGCCTCTGCTGTACCCTCCCATCGCACATCCCAGCGCGCCCTCTGCTGCCGCTGCTGCGCGTTCATCGGCGGGAGCTGCGTCGCCCTCCACCGACGCCTACGACCTCCAAGCCGCCCCCTGCGCGCCCTTCGCGCCTCTCTCCCTCGCCTCGCGGCCATGGCGCGACCGCCCGTGGCGCATCGCGTTCCTCGTGCTGGCGTCGCTGGCGCTGCTCCACGCGGGCCGCCTGCTCGTGCCCGCCCTCCGCGCGTCCCCCGCCCCCTCCACGTTGCTCGTCCTGCTCGCCTACTCGCGCATCCTCGTCGCCGTCGTCGCCAGCGCGCCGCTCGTGTGGGCGCTGCTGCGACTGGTGAAGCGCGGCAGCGGTGTCGCCGTGGCGGTGCGCGGCGTGTTGGCGGTCCTCGCGCTGCTCTTCCTCCTCGCCTCGCTCCTCGTCCTCCTCCTCCCGCGATTCAGCTTCCCAGACCCCCACGGCCACCGTGCTGCCTCCACCGCTCTCGCTAGCGCCGCGTCCTCGTTACAGGCCGTCACGGATACTGCAGCAGCAGCGGTACTCACGGATGGCGTGGCGGCTGTGGCTGCCACCACTGCCGGCGCGGGCACTGCGTCCGTCATGCCTTTCTCTTCAGCCCCCTCGTTCAACGAGTCCGCACATCTCACCGCCCCCTTTATCAACTCTCCCATAAGGTCCCATCCATTCCTCAACCCCTCCTCCTCTCCCGCGTCCTTCCTCGCGTCCCCCTTCCTCCCCTTTCCCCTCCTCTCCTTTCCGCCATCAGCGCACCACGACCCGCTCTCCTCTTCCTCCGCGTCGCCGCCCCTCGTCTCTCTGCGCGCCAACCACTTCATCGTGCAGTACTCCCTCCTCTTCGCCCTCCTCGCCCTCGCCATGCTCCTCCTCTCCTTCTCCTGCAAACTCACGCCCCTCGCCCTCTCCCTTCTGCGCCGCACCGCCGCCCTGCTCCTCTCTCACGCCCAGCCCGTCGTCCTCTTCTTCCTGCTCCTGCTGCTCTTCCAGGTCCTCGTTATAGCGCCATTCGCTGCAATCATCAGGAGGGTGAGTATCCTGTGTTCCGGTTTAGTGGATGGCGCCTCCCAGGCCACCCCAGTGGTAGGGGTCATGGCTGACTTCATGGCAAGACGCATCGCCTCTCTTACCGCTCTCACCAGTCCTCACGCTGCTGCTACCGGTGTTGGCAACATGGCTGCGGCAGCAGCAGCGGCCACAGGGGGAGGGGAGGGCGAGATGCCTGCCGTGTGTGAGGCATGGCTGTTCTTTCTCGTCCGGCAACTGGCCAACCCGCCTCTTCTGTTGCTCTCGCTGCTGCTGGGCCTGTGGGCGTTCCTTGTGCTTGCGACTGTCGTGCCACTCCTCGTTGCTGCGCTCGTGGGCCACGGCCTTACCAGGGACGAGGGGGACGAGAGGGACAACAGGAGGCTTGGGAAACTCATCGAGGAAGGTGGTGCTGCTGTTGGGGGTGGTGCTTCGGCTGCTCGCCTTGCTCTTGCCTTGGCGCCCTCTGCTTCTGCTGCTGGTGCCGGTGGTGCCCCTGCCCGCACAGCCATAGTGGTAGGGAGGGGTGTCCCAGCAGCAGCAGCTGATCCCAGCCTTGCTGCGGGGGCGTCTTGGCCGCCCGCATCGCGCCCCTCAAACATCGCGTGGTTCGAGCCCTCCCATCTGTCTCTGCTCGTGCGAGCTCTCGGGTTAGTATGCTGCTCGTGCATGCTTGCTATGTGGCTGTGTGCCTGTGCGTGCCTTGCGTGTGGCCTGGAAGCATCCCTGCTTGTGTTACTTGTCTCACTTGCGTGCAGTCGGGGGCAGGATAGCAATAGGCTGCCTGGTCATTCGTCACGTGGGGGCCACGTTCTTATGCATGGCTGATTTGTAGCATGGGATGCGAGGAATGGTGGAGGAAGCAGCCATCCCACTCCCACGCCCCTGTCCTTTCCCCTGTCCTAAACCCGGTGCACCCCAACCCCAGTGTCGCCCTCACGCGCTCCCTGGGCACGGCAGCGGCAGTGGCGCTGCTGCTGATGCTGTCGTACGTGCTGTGCACGGCGCTCAACATGTGGCTGTCCCTCTACGTGTACGCGTCGCTGGAGGTGCCTGGGCTTCTCACGGGCATGGCTGCTGTGCTGGTCACCGTGGCGCAGGTGGTGGTGGCCGTGCTGCTCACGTGGTGAGGTCGTTGCTCTCCATTTACGGCTTCGTTTCCTCGTCCCTCTATGCTCCATCTCCTTCTCCCTCCCTCACATATCAACACGCATCCACAGACACACACACACGCTTGCATGCACAACCATGTCGCACATGCACACCCATGTCACACATGCACACCCATGTCACACATGCACACCCATCTCACACATGCACACCCGTGTTACACATGCACACCCATGTCACACATGCACACCCATGTTACACATGCACACCCATTTCACACATGCACACCCATTTCACACATGCACACCCATTTCACACATGCACACCCATGTCACACATGCACACCCATGTCACACATGCACACCCATGTCACACATGCACACCCATTTCACACATGCACACCCATGTCACACATGCACACCCGTGTCACACATGCACACCCGTGTCACACATGCACACCCATGTCACACATGCACTGCACACCCATGTCACACATGCACACCCATGTCACACATGCACACCCGTGTCACACATGCACACCCATGTCACACATGCACACCCGTGTCACACATGCACACCCGTGTCACACATGCACACCCATGTCACACATGCACTGCACACCCATGTCACACATGCACACCCATGTCACACATGCACTGCACACCCATGTCACACATGCACACCCATCTCACACATGCACACCCGTGTCACACATGCACACCCATGTCACACATGCACACCCATCCAATCCCGAGCACATGCACGTGCACGGGCACGCAGGGGCAAACATGGGTACGCATGGATGCGCATGGGCAAGCATGGATGCACAGGAGCGGAGGCCTTCTTGCCCGTTTTATTCCACCCAGTCTCCACTTCATGTCTCCGCAGCAAGCTTTCTTCTGCCCGCTGCGACAACTGTTCACTGCCCCTTTTTTGCAGCATCCGCCCGTTGCTCAAGCCTGCAAATCGGCCCTTCCCTGTCCTGCGCACCCTCCATCCACCCGCCTCGCTGCCCCGCCTCTCCCCTCCCCCAGGTTCGTGGTGCCAGTGGCGGCCATCACAGGCAAGGGCGTCCTCGCATCTCTCGCCATCGCCCTGCGCCTGCTGCCTGCACACCTGCTGCCGTCGCTCGCCCTCCTCCTCTCCGTGCGCCTCCTGGTCCTGGCCCTGGATGTCCTTGGCATCGCACTGCTCTCGTTCCTCGTGGTGCGCACCAAGGGGGGAGGCACAGCGGGGGTACAAGGGGTTGGGGGAGGGGGGAAGAGGAGGTGGACAGAGACGGTTCGTAGAGGAAGAGAAGAGGGGGGAGGGGATGGTTTGGGTTACGGGCGTTCTGCTTTGTATCATCCGCTTGATTGCTGTCACATCACTCGTTGCTCACTCCTCCCTCGTCTCACCTTCCATTCGTGACCTCTTGTCCATGTCTCCCCCCGATTTCCCTCAGCTGTTTCCCCCCCTCCCCTTGGTTGTTTGTTTGTTGGCCCCCGCTTGTCCTATACTCCCCCTCCCACCAGGAGACATTCCTGTCTCCATCCCCCTTGTCTGTCTCACCATCCTGGCTCATTACCGCCTCGCTCACTCGCCTCTTCATCTCCTCCACCGTCTCCACGGCTCTCAACACCTTCGCTCTCTCCCTCCTCACTGCTGCCCCTGCTCTGTACGTCTACCTCGCCCTCGCCAAGAGGATTGATACAAGGAGTGGGGTGGTGCTGGAGGTGCAAGAGGAAGAGGGAGATGGAGTGGGTGGGGTATGAGTGTCCAGACGAGAGCAACATAGGGTAGGTAAGAGTTGTACATAGTGACTGAGCCTCAGGTCTGGAAACATATCAAATGGTAAACGTCCAGTCCAGTACCATACTCATGCGTGTGATTGCATTTGAACACTACTCCGGGTAAGGTAGATTCCGGTAGGCACGTGTGTACAATATGTAAAATTGAGAAAGCTTGTTTTCTTGTCCTTTGCAATAGGCATGTAAAAGTAGCTAGCTAGGAGTAGAAGCGATGGAATGACGTGAGGTTTAAGGAGAAATTATCGAGAGAGAAGAGAGCTAGGAATAGGAGGGATACAAGAAGAGGGGTTGTACCCTCTACAGTACAATCCAGTAACACCTACCAAGCCGACAATTATATATATGATAATTTAACACACCCCCTAGGCTTGGTAGCTGAAGGCCCGCCACACACACAGCACACTAAGCCTCACACCCCCTAGCACCCCCATACTCAGCAGCAGCGACAGCTACTTCAGCAGGATCAGCCCCTCGGCGCGTGAGGCGGCGACGTCGACGAGGGCAGAGGCTGCAACGGCTGCGACGGCGGCGTGCGGCAGCGACGGCGGCGTGCGGCAGCGACGGCGGCGTGCGGCGGCTGCGATTTTGAAATAAATCGTCTGGTGTTGTAGTAGACTAAGTATAAAACACGAACACGAACACTTGGCAAATCCTCAAGTGTTGGTCCAGGGTCTTTGCTGGAATGGTAGACTAGTAAGACAGCGGAAGTCTTGTAAAATGTAAAGGTCAAGGTTGAATAACCTGAGTGTGAACTTGTGGGTAATCAAAGTTAATAATGAAAAGACCTGACAAGGATTTATAGTTCTAAGAAAAGTACCTATTCGATAATGTACCTGTTCGTCACTATTCGCTATGCGCCCTAGACGATAATGAAGAGGTGCGACTGTTCGCGTGACTGAAACGACTGTCCTATGACGAGCGCTATTTGCTGACGTCATTCTATTGACTTATCTTCTACAGTATGATTCGATAGTAACTACAATTAATCGACTTATAGAAATGCTAAGTATCAATTATATCACAACACTCCCCTTCATTTCTGGAAGTTCGATAGTGTCACTTCTTGAAGATTCCGCAGAGCTTGTTACAGTACTGAAACTTCTGTCGTGTCAGCTTCTTCGTGAGAAAATCGGCAGCCATTTCGTTGGTCGAACAGTAGACCAATCGCATCCTCCCCTTCTCGACTTCATCTTTGACGAAAAAATAACGAAGCGAAATATGCTTCGTCCTGTTGACGAAACGAGGTTGATGTGCGATGCGAATTGCACTTTGATTCTCGCGCTGTAGGGTAAACTGGGTAGTTGTCGTCAACTTCGCTTCTTCCAATAGTTCCTGTAAGTAAAGTCCTTCGCGTGTTGCTGTGCAGACAGCAATAAACTCAGCTTCAGCAGAGGAGAGTGCAATCAGCTCCTGCTTCGTAGAATTCCAAGAGATAGGTCCGATAGGTTCCAGTCGATAGATGAACCCAGTGCGCGACCGTCGATTAGTAGAATCAGCAGCGTGATCGGCGTCGACAAAACCATGTAGATAGAGTGTTTTACAACCGATGACGTTGTAGACTAAACCGACGTCAGGTGTCGAGATAAAATATTGAAGCGCGCGGAGAAGATCAAGCTGATGCTCCTCTTCAGGACGGCGTAAGAACTGAGCGAGCTGACTGGCTGCGTTGGCTAGATCAAGACGACAAGTGACAGCGGCGAAGAGTAAACAGCCTAGCTGCTGTTGATAGATCTGTAAACCGGTTGAAGTTAACAGTGCGGTGTTCGGTTTGTGGTCAGTCGGTAGTGAGCGGTACGGTGTAGAGACTGCGGTAGGTGTGAGGTTGAAGCGGGCAGCGAGTGTTGCTGCATACTTAGAAGAGGTGAGATGAATAGTTGTCGGTGAACAGGTAATGTTCAGACCAAGAAATTGTGAGACTGTTTCGGAGACGGTAAGCTGTAGAGTTTTCTGTGATTTCAGTATGAAGGTATCGGCAAGAGAATCGGTAGTACTAACGTATAGGATGTCATCGACGTAGGCGATGAGTAAAATATAGTTGTTGCCGTCGGTCAGTAGATACATTCCTTGGTCATGCGGTAGTTGACGAAAACCGGCAGTGATCAGTTGTGAGTGGAGATACTGCTGCCAGAGCCGTGGTGCCTGTTTAATGCCGTATATAGATTTTCGGAGACGGCAAATGCTCGGTGGGTTAGTAGTATAGGAATGCGGGTACTCTACCAAGATAAGTGCGTCGACAGGCGCGTAGAGAAACGCATTCGAGACGTCGATTTGTCGAAGTCGGAGATTACGGCAAGCGGCGACACAAAGTAGAATCCGAACGCTTGTATGTCGGCCGACAGGAGAAAAAGTTAATTCGTAGTCGATGCCGTAAGTCTGCTCAAACCCGCGGACGACCCATCGCGCGTTGAATTTCTCAAACGACCCATCTGCATTAGTCTTGGCGCGGAAGACCCATTTTTCGGTAAGTATCTTCTTCCCTTTGACCTCTGAAGTCGGGATTAAATCCCATGTACCACGATTCTTGAGTGCTGCTAGCTCCTTGTCCATGGCTTCGCGCCATTTTTCTCGGTGAGGACTCGTGAGAGCTTGTCGGACGGTTTTCGGTTCAGGTATCTTACTGTCGTTGCACTGTACTCTACTGCAAATCCCAGTATCTGCAATCCTATTTCTGTAAAACGCGGACGTTCTTCGTTTGCACCTGCGAAATTTTCTTCTTGTCCTTCTTCCCCCCCAATTTCGTCAGGTGTAACACGAACTGCTTCGTCGGAGACGACGGGCATCGGCTGCAGTTGGCGATCGTGTTCGTAACTGAGATGAACTTCGCGAACATCATCCTGGTCAGCATCTGCAAGAGGAATGAATTCAGGTATGCCGGTAGAGGTGACATGTTCGGGAATGTCTGTTGTGGCAGCTTCGGAAGCTTCAGAAACATCCTCGTCCGGTACATCAGCTTCGGCTTCGTCAGTTGCAAATGCACGCGAGCCTTCGAACAGCCTGGCAGGATTGGCAGCTGCTGCCTGGTGGGCTCGAAAAACGGGCAAGGTGAGTCTTTCATAGAAAAGACAATCACGTGATGGAACGATCTGATGGGAGCGAAGATCCAAAATCTTCCACGCGTGATACTGTTTTTCAATGCCGAGATGTACCCCCCATTTTGCTCGTTCGGAAAAAAATCCGAGTGCTGCGGTTGGAGGACGAAACTGTACAACACACCCGAAAACTTATGAAAGTTTTGTGCTCCCCATTGTACTAACCACTGCAGATGTGGAGAAGAGAACTCGGGCAGGGATGTTGAGGAAAGAAGATTGTGTAACAGCACGGCGTGGTCCATCGCATACGGCCAAAAATGCGGTGGAAGGGCTGCCTGCGTCAGCAGAGCACGCATCTTCTCCTGCAGAGTTCTGTTCATCCTTTCTGCTACCCCCATCTGTTGGTGTGCATGAGGAAGTGACTGCTTCCGTTTGATGCCGAGTGTCTGAAGGTACTCTGTAAAGGTGTTACTGGTGTACTCACCTGCACCATCACTCTGAAATTCTTGCAGTTTCATGCTGGACTCTCGTTCAGCGACAGCGAGCCACGCGACGAAGACGGAGTGAGCGAGATGGCGCGCAGGTAAGATTGCTGTCGAGACATAGCGTGTAGACGCTTCGATGAAAGTTATCACATACTTCTCGTCTTTAGGTCCTGCTTCAGACATGTTGAGTATGTCGCTGTAGACTTTCTGCATCAGTTTATAATGTGTTGAGCCGGGAAAATTACTGGGAAACGGATCGTGCGTAAGGTTGGCAACTGGACAAGTGGTGCAAACCGTTGGACGAGACTGCGGCTTCATCTCCGTGCCATCAGGTAAAAGTAGACTATTTTTATCAAGAACTGCTGCTCGAATGGAATGATTAAGAATCCCTTGGGATGGATGTCCTAAACGCTGATGCCATATTTCTCCTGTGGCTTTGTGTCCTGATGATCGCAGGTAGAAATCGGAGTTAGTATAAAAGGAAGAAAGAATGAAAGGAGAAAGCGCCGGTGACTTGTCAATTTCTCCTTCGACGAAACGGTTAAGAGGTAACGTAACATTTGTTCGTGCTGCTGCAGTTGCGAGAATAACTTTTGACGTTGCTTCTATTGATGTCGTGGCAGGTATTTCGGCGACAGCTACTGTTGTACTCGGCTGCTTAGCTACTGCTTCTTGTTCGGCTTCTTCAACAACGTCAGGTTCATCAGCTGCAAGACCACTTATCTCTCCCCAAAGTGGTGCTGGAGTTCCTTGGAAGGCTGCACAGGTATTATAAAAAGTTCGCCAAGCGGTGGCGCTTTTATCGGCGGTATTGAACTCCCAGGTATCCAACGCGGTAAGGACGGCGGCTGCAGTTCAAGAAGTCGTTGGTACAGTAGTTGCTCGAAAGTCAATATCCACGTTTTGATAATCTGTTTCTTCTGGATGATCCCAGGGACCAAGTGCAAGCACGCGTTCAGAATCGCCAGAAGTTCCTTGTGCTGCGAACTGAAGAACGGATACGCCGTGTTGAGTAGCGGCACGACCAAGATAAGTATTCGTGGAACTGTGCCAGAGCTCTTGATCCATCGTGTCACAATTGCCGTGTGTGCGAATTTTGTGTGCCAAGAGTTGAGCCGTGGAAAGAAGATTGAAGCCAAGACCGGCGACGATAAGGACATAAGTAACATGAAGTGAGTATCCCGTGTCGATAGATTCGAGCATGACACTTCCAACTGCTCGTACCGTGATGGTTTGTCCGTTTGCGACTGTTACAGGTATCGGACGACGAAGTGAACGCTGATTGGTAATGAAGCTTGTTTCTGCTGAGCACATGTGCCATCCGCAGCAACTGTCGAGATACCAGGTATTCGGACCTGAAATTATGGGAGCGAGGTTAGCGTAAACTTGAGGTAAAGGAATGCCTTCAGCACTTGTGGTTTCTTCAAGTTGCGTCTCGAAATCTGTTTCTGAAACATCAACTGTTGTAACACATCCGAAAACTCCTTTTCCTGATGTGGCAGATGCGAAGACCGGCGGGCGATGCTGCGACGTTGATGAATTCTGCGACGGTTTAGGCATTTGCTGCTGCTGAGACGTTAACTGCTGCTGTGGCTGTTGTGTCTTCGGTAACTACTGCGATCGGTGATACGGCTGCGAAGTGCTGCGACGAGTTTGATGACGACTGCGACAGTTTTGGTAAGTATGTCCTGGTTTCTTACAGAAGTGGCAGAATGGATACTTTGGTGGATGTCGATGCTGTTGTTCTGGATTGGAGTAAAAACTTAAATGAAGCCCCCTTTTCTGATTTCGTTGTGATTGCAGGTCAAGATCTTGCTGCTCTGCTTGAAGATACGAAGAGATTTCTGCTTCGGAGAGGTTGGGGTTCATGCGAAGGAAGGCGCGCGTCTGTCACCATTCGGGTCCAAGACCAGCCTGAAGTACCGTGAGATACATCTCACGAGGGAAGTATCCCCCACTTTTCTCCAGTTGATCGCGTAGTGTACGGACGCGGTTGACGTAATCCATGACGTTCTCACTTGTCATCATCTGCACACTTGTTAACTACGAAAGTATTTTACTCACTATTATCGTATCCTTTGCCATGTATACCCCTTTCAGATGATTCCATGCAGTTTCGGCTGGTGTGAAACTTGAGTGAAATGATCGAACGCCGAGCTGCTCCTTCGGCGACAAGTTCCGTACAAGAACTGTATACGCCCCGAGAGAGGCGTGTAAAAAACTCTGCTGCCCCAGTTGTGTTCCCACGACAGGGTACGTAAACTCGCCAGTGAAGTCAACACCATTAAAAGGTACGGTTGTCTTGATCTGAGTATTGTTAAGTAAATTTGGAGGCTGAAAAACAATGCCTGGCTGTTGCTGTTGTTGCTGTTGTTGTTGTTGTTGTTGTTGTTGTTGTTGTTGCTGTTGCTGTTGTTGTTGCTGTTGCTGTTGCTGTACTTGCCGTGGTTGCTGATACTGCTGTTGTTGTTGCTGAGCAGGGGAACGACCGAAGATATAGAAAGGATGCTGAAACTGTTGCGACTGCGGCTGCAGTCGATGGAGCACCTGGAGTATTCACAGAAGGCGGATTCTGCTGTTGCATACCGATATTAGCATAGGCTGGTGGAAAGTGACCAAAGGCTGAGAGACCAGCAGCGGAAGTGGAGGCATATGCTCCAGTAGTCCCAGTAACTGATCCAGCAGATGGTGCTGGTGTTGAACCAGTCTTAGTTCACGGTAGTCTTAATTCCAGATAGCTCTCATACCATGAAATAAATCGTCTGGAGTTGTAGTAGACTAAGTATAAAACACGAACACGAACACTTGGCAAATCCTCAAGTGTTGGTCCAGGATCTTTGCTGGAATGGTAGACTAGTAAGACAGCGGAAGTCTTGTAAAATGTAAAGGTCAAGGTTGGATAACCTGAGTATGTGAACTTGTGGGTAATCAAAGTTAATAATGAAAAGACCTGACAAGGATTTATAGTTCTAAGAAAAGTACCTATTCGATAATGTACATGTTCATCACTATCGCGCTATGCGCCCTAGACAATAATGAAGAGGTGCGACTGTTCGCGTGACTGAAACGACTGTCCTATGACGAGCGCTATTTGCTGACGTCATTCTATTGACTTATCTTCTACAGTATGATTCGACACTAACTACACTTAATCGACTTACCGAAATGCTAAGTATCAATTATATCACAACACCCTCTACAGTACAATCCAGTAACACCTACCAAGCCGACAATTATATATATGATAATTTAACACACCCCCTAGGCTTGGTAGCTGAAGGCCCGCCACACACACAGCACACTAAGCCTCACACCCCCTAGCACCCCCATACTCAGCAGCAGCGACAGCTACTTCAGCAGGGTCAGCCCCTCGGCGCGTGAGGCGGCGACGTCGACGAGGGCAGTGGCTGCAACGGCTGCGACGGCGGCGTGCGGCGGCGGCGTGGCCAGCGGCACCAGCTGCGGCGGCGGCGGCTTTGACGACAGCTGCCGGCGGCGGCGGAGCTCGCAGCACTCGGCGGCGTGGCCGGGCTCCGCGACGGTGGGACGGCCGGCGTGAGTCAGCCGTCGGCTGCGGCGAGGAAGAGGGGACACAGGGGAAGGGGGGCAGGGCTTCAGCAGCGGAGCCCGGGAGCGTGCCGCCCCGTGTGGCATGGTGACTGCATGCGGGCGTGCTGGCCAGCGCTAAGACGTGGCGCTGGCCGCTGCTGTCCGTGCCGTCCGCGCGCTGGCAGCATGTCGCCACAGCAACACGACGACGCCGTCATGCCGCCACGGCTTGACATCGACGGCGCCGCCACGGTGTGACGTCGACGCCACGACAGCGCGACGCCACGGCAGCGTGTCGAGCCGGCCGCGGCAGCACGACGGGGCCGGCGGCACGACGACGCCGCAACAGCAGCACGACGTGGCAGCGCGAGAGGGAGAGGAGGAGTGCGCTGCGGAAGCGTGATAAGCAGGCCCAGGAAGAGCAACCTACTCTGAAACCATGTCAAAGTAGCTAGCTAGGAGTAGAAGCCATGGAATGACGTGAGGTTTAAGAAGGAGAAATTATCGAGAGAGAAGAGAGCTATGAATAGAAGAGAGAGGGATACAAAAAGGGGGGTTGTACCCTCTACAGTAGAATCCAGTGACACCTATCGAGCCTACAATTATATACAAGATAATTTAACAAGGCATCCTTCTCATTTCAAGTGGGCATCGTTCTCATTTCAAGTGGGCTAGGTACAAAAGGCTCTTACGAGCTTATAAAAATCTAAATTTACATACATCATGATCCTCCCGTTCAGGTGACCGGCTGGCAATTGGAGATGCACGGTTGTCTAGGGGGGGTGGGTGGGAAAGTTGATTGAGCCGTTTGAAAAATGAGAGATGTGGGTGGAGTTAAATGAGCTCCAACCCACGCATTTGTAGTTGGAGAAGGGCGAGTAGCGCGCTTCGACGATGCCCAAAGCTTCAGTACAATCAGCTTCGCTTTCACAAAACACAATTTTTGAAAAACACTACGGGCGTTTAAAAAATATAATATTGAGAAAGCTTGCTTTCTTGTCCTACGCAATAGGCATCAAATCTCATTTCAAGCGGGGTCGTTGAGACATGTGCAGTGGGGGCTTGCGGTGGCGGAGAAGTGCTTCGGCATGTTGTGCGGAGGAGGGTGCCGCCACCGGGTCTTGTAGGCGATGATATGCGCCAACAAGATGATCGGTCGCAGGCGTGACGTACATATATTTCGCAGTTTCACTACGCCAACGGCCCAGTCGTTTGAAGATACCCCAGAGTTGGCAGCAACCGTGGCCGCGCCGTTCCGAAAGGAGTGGGTGCCTAGGTGCTCTTCTCCCAAACCGATTTTTGCACCAGTTGCGGATTGTGATGTCTAAGGGCGGTCTGGCTGTGCAGTGGCTCGGTAGGTGGGGTCCGAAGACCCGGATGAGCGGTCCCGGGGACTGGGGGCTGTATCCTGCGAGTTGAATGAGCCTCTGGGTGCCCTGGACCGGACAAAAGGATCCGGGGCTTGCCGCGATAGGGATCCATGTGCCTTGGCCGGCTTGGTCGGTTTTTTAGTGGGGGATGAGTAGCCACATAGCTTCATCTTTCTATTGGATGTCCTGCCATTTGATGGCCACCAAGTCCAAGTAGCGCAAAAAACCGGCGTACATGAGAATCGGGATCAATCCTTTTTGGAACACGGCTGGGTTGTTAAACTGTAGGAAGCAGACCGCCATATTGTGGACCTGATGGAGTGAGAATGGCTCTTTGAGCCTCTTACGACACGGGCAGTGTCGCTTCGCGAAGTCGCGCACTTGGGAGGTGAAAGGGCCGGTGGTTGGGCATGTTGAGCCTGTCATCCGATGGGCAAAGCTCACAAGAGGGCATGTGAGCTGAACCACCAACAAGGAGGCCTTGCGTTGGATGACATACACCAGGTAGAGCGCGAGGGTCATGTCTGATGCCGGCAAGAACGTCAGGCTGACCTTCGTGCAGAAGGCGAAGAACTTCACCCAGTAAGGCTTGTATGTTCGGATGGTCAAGTTGGCACGAGAGCGGGCGAGCAAGGAGAGCAGGTCGTGTTGGAGCTTTGGAAGCAGATCTGGGGACATGCAGAGGAGTCTGGTTAGTCAAATATCACATGGAGTGCGACGATAGTGCTGCTGGGTAATCCTGTGCCTGAGAATGCTTGACTGTGGGTGCCGACTGCAAGACACTGGCTGCCATGTGTAAGAGGGATATGTGCTTGGATGTGTGGGTCCCACGATGGAGGGGAAGGCTGGAGGAGCGGCCACCAGCTTGCGCCAGGCCAGTGTGGGACGATGAGGGTGAGAGATGCGCTCATGCGGTGTGCGTAATGGAGTACTGCGGGGATGAGTTGGGGCGGTGGCAATGCAAAAGCTGTTCTCGGCCGTCCAGGCAAGCGAGAAGGCGTCAGCTGCTGTGGCATCGGGGTGGGGGACCTTAGAGCAGAAACGTGGCAAGTGTGCATTTTGGGGGTTGACGAATAGGTCGATGGAGTGGGGCCCCCAGCGACGCTCGAGGAGGCGGCACAATGGAAGGTTCAACGAGTAGTCGTCGTGGTCGACTAGCTTGGAGAGCTCGTCTGCGCGACCATTCAGTTCACGTGGGATCCATTTGATGATTAGACGAATCCCAAACTCCATGCATGTTTGGATGATGCCTTTGCATGTGGTGGTGATGTCAGGAATTCGGGAAAATCCTTTGCGAAGGGTGAAGAACACAGCCTGGTTGTCCACCTGCACTAGCACGTGTTTGTTCCGGATTCTAGGCGCATACGTCTGTAGCACCCAAAGCACGCCGGCGATCTCTCTTTGTGTGCTGGAGGTTGGATGAAGGGCTTTGGGCATTGCCGCACTGGCCTCTGTTGCGGCTCCAGGGAATGTCTATGTAGATGACTGCATCGTAGCTGTGCCGCACGTGGAATGGTGCACCGTTGAAACGGTCGAACTCTTGGATCCAGAATCTCAGCTGTTCGATAGCGGGTGGGGAGAGGAGGACCATGCTGGTCCATGTCGGCGTGTCGTTGATTGTTTCTAGCATGGCATGGCTGAATGCTCGGGTAGTGGTGCCGAGTGCGATGGCCATCGATTCCAGCATGCCTATAACTCGGGCCAGCTGCCGGACTGGGACTTTCTGCTAGGCTGAGCTTGCGCGCAGTAGGGCCTGGAGGGTGGCGTTGAGTGTGGCTTGCCGCTCCTCGCCGATGGAAAACCGGCCGGCGTGTGTGTCGAGTTCTACGCCAAGGAACCGAAGGTGCTGTGTTGGTATCAGCTTGGACTTTTTTTAGTTGAGTACGAGCCCTGCGGCCTTGAGATTGATAATGACCCGTTGGCACGTAGCTTGAGCGTGTGCCTGCGTCGGGCACAGGAAGAGAATATCGTCCACGTAGGGTATCACACGGACCCCCTGCTCCTGCCATCGCCAAGCTAATTGCTTGATGAGTTGCGTGAAGACGAATGGTGCTGTGGCGAGGCCGAACGGCAAGGATCGGAAGGCATATGTGAAACGCTGAGAAACGTTGAATTCAAAGCTGAGAAACGTCCAGCACGAGGGGTGGATGTCGACATGGTGATAGCCTGATTTCAAGTCGATGGAGAACATCCAATCTCCTTGACGAGCGAGGTCCGCCACACGGTTGAGTCCCTCATATTTAAATTTGGGGACGATTAGTGCGTCGTTCACCTTTTGGCGATCCAGAATAAGGAGACACTTGTCTTTCTGCTCGACCACGTTGAGTGGGCTTATGCATCTCACTTTTGCCGCTGGAATTTGGACGGCCGCGCCAATCTTGGTGAGTTTGAGGATGGCCGTGTACGTGAATGTTTCGTGTATGCGTGCGCCGGCATGGTTGCGATCGTGAAAGGCTGGCGGCGGCCCGAGTTTCCATGGCATCCAATATCATTTGGCAATGACTGAGAGGGTGAAACTTCTAGTGCACCACGAGCTCCACCAAGCAAACGTGGTAAGTAGGCGGCCACGCATCTGGGTGACCATCTTATTAGTAACCGCGTATTAGTAGGGGTCACCGCTGTGTGCGCATTCGCGAAGTCGGGTGGGAGTGACATCATGCATGGAGAAGCAAGGGACGAATACTTAAGTTTATCTGCAGGGATTAGTCCTGCTGGAAACCTAGAGCATGGGGGGGGGAGTGTGAAAGCCTAGTGGCTAAGAAGGGCATGCCGGACTGAGGTGCTACATGCGAGCAAGTTGCTTGGTTCGGTGGTTGCCTGCACTTGAGCGAGTCTGAGCGGCGTGATCTGCGTGTGTATCAAGTTGCGTGTCCGCGCATACCGAGCTTGTGTTCGAGCCTGCGCCCCGACGTTCATGCATGAATTTCCACTTATTTTCCTTCCCTTTTGCCCTCATATTCCCACAACTTGTGCCTTCACTCGCGCTTCTACTTGCGAACGCATGCTACCCTCTATTGCCTCTTTCGCTTGCGTTCTCATTTCTTGGGTTTTGAGTTTCAACACCCGTGCTTTCTCCTGTCTTTCCTCTGGCCACCTCTTGCTCTCATGCTTGTATGGCATGCGTGCAAGTGTTTTTGTTGCTTTTCCCATTCGTGGGCGAGACCGCGTGCATGCGTGCATGCTTCCGTGACTCGTTGTTGTTGTTGTTGTTGTTGTTGTTGTTGTTGTTGTTGTTGTTTTTTTTTTTTTTTTTTTTGTTCAATGCCAAACTAGGCAGCCCTGGATGAGGTTGGTGTGGCTGATCTTGTATGCCCACACAGGGGAGATGCTTAGGTTCCAGGGTGTGGCACACCGGGTTGGAGGGTAGGCCCCTCGTGAAGCTCGCATAATGCTTGATTTCTGTTTTTTTTTTCTTCTTCTTGTTCTTTTTTCTTTTTTAACTTGTCCAATCAAGGAGCTGCTATGTGAGGGTAATTGGCGGGCCATTGGTGTCCCTGATGGCCTTGCTTCTCTGGCCGGGGTTGCTGCATGACATGTTGCGAGGGTTGAGCCACCCACTATGCTTCCCCGTTTCATGCTTCTCCGATCCCCCCCTTCTCCCTCCTCTTTTTTTTTTTTTTTTTTTTTGCTGCACCTCTTTTGGTGCTGCTTTCCCCTTTGTCTGGTTGTATTGAAGGACCAAGACCTAAAAAAAAAAGGAGGACCACGGCTCCTTATTTCAAACAAGTACATCACTTCTCAACCATGCTCCTAGGCATGCAAAGTCCGCCCCGCAAGGTCGGGCTATCATTCGGGACCGAGGGGGTCTGTTCCCCTTCCCTTGCTCTGAGCCTAGGGCCTTCAAATAGCCTACACTAGGGCTGGCCTTCTGCCACCCGTGCCCCTATGGGGTGGGCCCAATGGCCTACGCACACACCGGGTGCCTTGCGCCTTGCGCCACTTGCGCAAGCGCCCATGGCCCGACCCCTACACCACGGGTGCGGGTCCTTGGCCACCATGCTCATTCGCCGGGCAGCCGCTGGCCACATGCCCCGGCTGGCCAGAGCGAAAGCAAGTGCCTCGGAAGCCATGGAATTCTCCCGTAGGCGGCGGACCACGCTTTGGCATGAATGGCATGGGCATGTGGCCGCCTCCGTGTTTGTCACGAGCAAAAGCGCCCTCGGCGCGGTCCATTGCAGCCACATCAGCGACGACCTGTTTGAACGGCCTGGAGGTAAGCAGACTCTTCTGCTGGTACAGCTTGAAACACTTGGCTGTGCAGAATTCGGAGGCGTTTTTGACTTGGAGGACTTCGAAGCGCCGCGATATGAGGGCGAGCGCGTCGGCAAGGAATTCGAGGCCGCCCGGCGCGTCGCCGTGCTGCATCTTGTACTCCGCGTCCTTCAGGTATGCCCGAAGGTCCTCCAGGACTTCTGCTTGCTCGCGCACGGCCGCGTTGAGGAAGGACGCCGCTGAGAGGGTGGTGTTAGTGGTCCGGAGGGGTGGGAGGAGCTCCATGGGAATTGAATTTGCAGCAATGCCGGGGACCTCACCAGCGTCATTGTCGGAGTCGTCACTGTCGTTGTCGGCCACAGGGGCAGGCGGGATGCTGGCGATGGCGTCTTTAGCGAGGCGTGGCATCTTGGTTCCACATGTGGCCTTTTCTTTTTTTGCAGGTTCCCTTTTAGCAGATGCAGAAGCAGCACGCTCAGCAGTTTCGGCGGCCGTAACACTCGTCGCCTGCTGCTGTAACAGCGTCAACAGCGTGTTGACATGCGCAGGGGTCAACGAGGGGGTCAAGGTCGGGGTGGGCGGCACGTCAGACGAGGCAGCTGCGTGCCCCCTTTTGCGCTGACGAGAAGGACCCGCCACTTGCAGCGCTGGCGCGTGCTGCGGCTCGGCGTCAGGCGCGAGTGGCTGGCTCTGCTCAGTTACTTGCGCGCGTGGCTCGGAAGGGGGTGGGGGCGCGTCAGCAAGCTGACGCCCCCTCCCAGCAAAACGTCAACCCCAGTTGGGGCAGACGCCCCTTCTTTTGCCCGACGCTTGTTCCGCCGGTCGGCCGCAATTTCTGGGGCTTGGAGAGTAGACTCGGAATTGGGTTGGCCGGTTACGACGTTGGACTCGCCGCGATTATTCATAGTCGGAGCCATGGCGGATTGGTTAAACTTAAAAATATCGGAACGAAGAGTTGAGGGAGACTAGCCGCGAGGCAAAGTTCTAGTCTTAGCCAGCTTGAACAGGAGAAAAGCTAGAGCGAGAAAAGTTGACTGAGCCGTTTGAAAAATGAGAGACGTGGGTGAAGGTAAATGAGCTCCAACCTACGTATTTGTAGTTGGAGAAGGGCGAGTAGCGCGCTCTGATGATGCCCAAAGCTTCAGTACAATCAGCTTCGCTTTCACAATACACAATTTTTGAAAAACACTGGCCGTGTTTTAAAATTATAATATTTTTAAAGTGTTACACTTTTAGAATTGCGTATTGTGAACGCGAAGCTATCTGTAATGCAATTTTGGCGGCGTCGAAGCACGCTATTCGCCCTTCTCCAACTATATAATGTGGTTGGAGGTCATTCTTTCTCCACCCACGTCTTTTCATTCTTCCAAGCTCATGTCCAATTCCCGCCCACCCAACCCGTTCCATTCCATCTGGCTTCGTCGACTCGTCCACGGCAACCTGTAGTGCTCCCGTGGATCGTCATCAACATAGGCATAGCCTTTTCAGTGTAGCAATCCAGGTTGATGTACTTATATATTGGGAACTCTTTGTACTTGATGCCAGTAAAATGAGAACAATGCCAATTGCACTAACAAGAAGCAAGCTTTGTCAGAAACTCAACCACGAGCCACGAACCACTGAGTTAAAAGGGCTTGTTAATATATCGGGTCAGTGTGCCCATAGCCCCCCCACGCGCTGCACCTGTGGCCCTTCCCCGAGGATCTTCTCAAGGGTAACCCCAACGGGTCACTAGACACCCCCCCTCGCTGGGTTAGGTGGAAGACACGAGTGCCTCTGCAGTGCTAGCACTGAGAATTGAACGCGAGTCACCAACGCTCTGAAACCATGTCAGAAACTCAGCCACTAACCACTGAGTTAAAATGGCTTTTTAAATTGCAGGTCAATGCGCCCATAGCCCCCCAGTCTCTGCACCTGTGGCCCTTCCCAGAGGATCTTCTCAAGGGTAATCCCAGCGGGTCACTCGACAAGCTTTCTCAATAGGTTGATCTTTGCATTTTGAAGGTATCATGTTTGCATTTCTCACGTAGTCTTTCTCATCAGGCCAACCTAAGCTAATTAGGTAGGTATTTTGTCTCAAGTAATTATATATTTATATATAGTTAGGTTAGATATGTTTATTTGTTATAACCTAGCTAGATCAGCTCTTAGAGGGGACAACACTTTGTACTTGTATATCATCTCCCTTCTTCCTTTCTCGACATGGCATCTACAGCTAGGTTAGGTCCCACCTACTCACGCTTGCGCCCCTAACTAAGTAGCTCCAAGTCGCTTCTAGCCGCCCCTAACTAAGTAGCTCAAAGTCGCCCCTAGCCGCTTCTAGCCGCTCCTAGCCACTCCTAGTCACCCCTAGCCAGTTACCACCCACCCCCCTCCCCCCGTAGTCAACTGTCACCAGCTCGCAAACCAGCCGCGCCAGCCAGCACCAGCCCGCACTGCCGAGCACCAGCTCGTGCCTGCCCGCCTGCCCTCTGCCCGCTGCTCCGCGCCTGCTGGTCGCCGCTCGCTCGCCAGCCAGCAACTGCCAGCTTGCAGTTGCCAGCCAGCTCGCGTCGCCGGCTCGCTAGCCCACCGTCGGCTCGCCACCCGCTCGCCAGCTAGCAGCCACCCTGCCGCTGCCAGCCAGCAGCCGTCGGCTCGCCCCTGCCGCTCGCTGCTGCCCGCAGCCGCCCATTGCTTCCCGCTGCCGCTGTCGCTGCAGCTGTTGCCGCCAGCTCCCGCCTGCTGCCGCCTACTGCACTGCCGCAGCCAGTGCAGCAGCTGCTGCCGCCCCCTGTCGCACACTGCCGCCTGCTGCTGCCCGCTGCCGCACGTTGCCGCCTGCTGCCGCCCACTGCCGCCCGCTGCCTTGCCCGTGCTCGCGACACGCTACTTGCCTGCCCACCCTCTAAGCTCACGCTCGACCTCTTTTCCAGCTCTTTGACTGAGATAGAGGACCTCTTCCGCGCCATCGCTGGCTCCACTGGCGCGCCGACGGTACCTAACTTTCAGGATAGCGCTCCCTCCCAGATGACTGTCTCTACTGCCTCCCCCCTGTAGCAGAGACTGCGACGGAGACTGCCGCGGCTGCCACCATGCCCAGTTGCTCCTTGGGCCAGAGGGGCAAGGGGAAGGGGGGTAAGGGTCGTGGGGGGTCGGCAGCGGTGGGTGGAGGGGGTGCAGGGACAGATGGAGAGGGTGGTCAGTCGGAGTCGAGGACTGCGCAGTAGCAGCAACAACCAACGCAGCAGTAGCAGCAGTTGCCATGGGGGCTGGCGGGACTTCGGAGAGGTGGTCGTGGTGGAGGCTGTGGAGGTTGGGCCCCAGGGCAGTCAGTGCCCTGGGAGTCTCGTGGCTCTTCTCTGAGCCAGGGTGCTGGCGGTCCTGGAGGCACGAAGTCCTACGCGTACCAGTTGCTGACCGACCCCTAGGCGGGCCAAGTCTGCGGACGTGCGGGCCACACCGCCGCCCACTGCTTCCGTCGCCTTGACGACCCCTACCGCCGCTAGTACGGCCCCCTGGTGCGGGTACCTCCCTGGCCCGCTTTGCTTCATTGTGGGATTCCGACATTTGATCTTGATATGATTCAGATAGAGCATGCGATTTAATCAGTGTATGTCGATGCCTCTAGTGTTGCTGGTTCCTATTCTCCTGTTGTGTGTAGTCTAGGATCCCCTGCGGCGTTAGGCGTAGACTCCCCTGCTGCATCAGGCGTAGTCTCTTTTAGCGATCCTTCATTGGGCTCCACCACGTCGGCCCTCTCCTTTATCCTAAATGCTGGCACGTCACACTACCTTCTTTAGAGACAATACTGTACCCATCCCTCTCACCCCGCTTCTTGTACCCATCCGTGTTGCACTAGCAGGCTCCATGAGTTGTCACACGCAGCACCACCATTCGACCTTGTCCAGCTGTCTGCTTAGGCTTCCTGACAGGTCTGCACATCCCTCGTTTGCGAAAAACTTAATTGGTGTAGGTCACTTCCAGGACCTAGGCATCGCCACCATGTTTCCTTGCCACAAGAGACACTAAGCCTGTACGGACACAGACGCGAGTCGACACTTAGCCACCTTTGAGCGTGACTCAGTGTCAGGTGTCTTCATCCTGCACACTAAGTCCTCATCGGTTGATGCGTCTACTGAGGTAGCCGGGTTTTGCTCCTGTCGCTCCCTTGCCCACCCGGCCCTATAGTGGCACCACCGCTTAGGTCACCCTGCACTCCCCCGTCTTAGGCACATGTCTCGGTACGGTCTAGTCACTAGTCTTCCTGCGTCGCTTCCAGCCCCGCCTGCATCAGTAGCGCCCCTATGCACCTCCTGCATCAAGGGTTGGCAGCGTGCTGCCTCTCACTCCGCATCGTTTCCTCCCACCATGGCATCGCTCCGAGCACTACACATGGACGTCTGGGGCCCTGCCCTGGTCCATGGTTGTAGTCGGGAGCGCTACCTCCTAGTCATCGTTGACGACTTCTCACGTTTCACCACCGTGTTCCCGCTGGAGCGGAAGGCTGACTGCCTACCATTCTCCTCCCGTTGCTGCTCGCAGCCTGCCTGTAGTTCGTTTACACTGTAACCGTGATTGCGAGTTCACATCTCGCCTTCTAGGACAGTTCTATCGGGCGGAGGGCATCCGCTAGACATACACACTTCCGGACTCTCCACAGCAGAATGGGGTCACTGAGTGACGCATCGGCCTTGTCATGAAGGTAGCTTGCACCTCCTTGGTCCATGCCGGTGCACCCCATTTTCTCTGGCGGTTCGCCGTGTGCTACGCAGCTCACCAACTTAACCTATGGTCGCGCTCCCTACAACCACAGGTTTTGCCGACCCTTCTCTGGACCGTGTCTCCTGGTGACACTTCTGCGTTTCTACCGGGGGGTGTTCCACCAGCACGTGCACACCAGCACGAGATTGTGGAGGAGCCTGGCTCTAAACCAACCTTCCGACCTCCGTACCGCCTTAGTCCACCTGAGCTAGCGGACATGAAGAAGCAGATTGAATACCTGCTAGAGAAGAAGCTGATCCGACCATCAACATCACCTTACGGAGCACCTGTACTCTTCACACAAAACGCGATGGATCGTTGTGGATAAGCATCGACTATGGAGTGCTCAACAAGCAGACCGTCAAGAATAAATATCTTATTCCAAGGATAGTTGACCTGCTGGACCAGCTTCGAGGGGCCACAATTTTTTCTAAAGTGGACCTCCGGTTAGGATATTGGTGAATTCGGATGGCGGATAACTCTGTCCACAAAACCGCCTTTTGGATGCGCTATGGTACCTACGAGTATTTAGTGATGCCCTTCCGGCTTACGAACGCACCGGCCACGTTCCAGGCCGAGATGAATCACATTTTCTGCCCACTATTTGACAATTGTGTCATGGTGTGCCTGGAATATATTCTAATATTCTCCAAGACGATGGATGAACACATATGTCACTTGCGGCAAGTGTTCGAGATAATTCGGAAGGAACGGTTCTACGCCAAACTCTTGAAAATCGAGTTCGCATTGAATCAAGTTCCCCTTTTGGGACACGTCATCAGTGCACGCAGAGTGCACGTGGACCCTAAGAAGATTGAAGCAGTGCAGCAGTGGAGGCAGCTAGAGAACGTGAAGGAGCTTTAGCAGTTTCTTGTCTTTGCCGACTACTACAACCGCTTCGTCCCCAACTATGCCGAGATTGCAGTACCGCTCATAGAGTTAATGAAAAAAGGCGTACCTTTTCAGTGGGGGGAGACGCACACGCAAGTTGTGGAGAAGCTGAAACAAGCCTTAACTTCAACACCACTCCTCATCCTACCTGACCCCAACATGGACTACGTTCTCGAAGCTGACGCCAGTGATGCAACCGTGGGAGCAGTACTAATTCAAGATCATGGCAAAGGGTTGCAACCTATTGCATACCTTAGCAAGAAATTGCATGGAGCATAGCTGAACTACCCCATACATGACAAAGAGGCTTTGGCCATCATTCTTGCCTTTAAGAATTGGCATTGCTACGTGGAAGAAGCGACAACGATGGACTATACTGACCATTGCAGCCTGAAGTACCTGAAATCACAACCGACCCTGTCACGACGTCAAGTTCGGTGGATGGATTTCATGGACACCCACTTCAACTACGACTTCGTGTACAAGCATGGGTTGCGCAATAAGGCTGATGCACTTAGCAGACCGCCGAACCTCGCCTCCCTCCAAGTGCAAGGGATGAACCATCTCCTCAAAGGCCTCTTCCAGCACGGCTACAACACTGGCCCAGAGATTCCAACAGCAGATAGACTCCCACTCCTTCTATGGGACCAAGGGCTCGCATATAAGAAGGGTACTAAGAAGCTGTGGGTACCTAACTATGCAAGCTTGAAGTAGCTACTTCTAGAGGAATATCACGATACTGCGTTAGCTGGACACTTCAGCAGCAACAAGACCCTGACATGCGTCGCCAAATATTACTACTGCAGAATATGGCGACAGATGTCCAGGAGTTCGTTACATCTTGCGATACGTGCGAGCAAATGAAGAGCAGTAAGCAGAAGAAGCTTGGCCTCCTCCAATCACTGCTCGTTCCTGAACTGCCTTGGCATACAGTGAGCCTGGACTTCATCACAGGACTCCCGCGCACGGCAGTAGGACACGGTGCAATCATGGTGGTAATCGACAAATTCTAAAAAATGGGCTACTTTATCGCTACGCACATGAATGCCACTACCGAGGAAACAGCTCGACTGTTCTTCCACCCAGTCACTTACCTCCATGGGATCCTTAGGACACTGATTTCTGACAGAGATCCGAAGTTCGCTAGCAAGTTCTGGAAGGAACTCATGCGACTCCTTGGAACCCGTCTTGCGATGTCATCCGCCTACCATCCACAGATTGATGAGCATACAGAACAACTAAACCAGATCGTGGAATTGTTGCTGAGGTTGCCTGCAAGGACGAAACAAGCAAGTGGGACCAGAAGTTGCCTCTGCTGGAATTCTTCTACAACAACGCTACCCACTTTGTTACAGGACAAACACCGTTCTTCATTTGCTACGGACGGCATCCCCTCACTCCACAACAGCCTCTTGTTTCTGCTCAAGTCCAACCGGCACACGACTTCTTGCCATGCATCAACTCTGGGATACTACGCAAAAGCGTCTCCAGAAGGTGCAAACCTCCAGAAAAGGACAAGCAGATAAGAGCTGAAGGGTCCATCAGATACAGATTGGAGACTCTGTTCTGTTGGACAACAAGAACCTTGACTTTAGCCACGTCCCTACTAAGCTTCAGCCTCGATTCTGTGGACCCTTCGTCGTTGAGGCACAGGTTACTCCTGAAACCTTCCGCCTTAAACTCCCGACCACATGGAGGATTCACAATGCCTTCCATGTGCAACTCCTGAAACCCTACATGGACCCGAATCGCCTCTACTCAGGACGACAGCTTCCACCGCCTACTCCTATCATCGTCAACGGAGAACGTGAGTACGAGATCGGGTCTGTACGTGCTCATCGATGCCGACGTCATAGCCACATCGAGTTCCTCATCGGTTGGAAGGGCTATGACCTGTCAGAGGACAGTTGGGTTAGGGGATCCGACATGGAAAATGCTACAAGTGCTCTCCGACAGTACTTACTCAAGCAGGGCGTTATACATACCACCCAAATTTGAGGGGGGAAAGTGTCACAGGATCGAATGTGTCGAGGAAAAGTTGCACTATCGATCAGTACAAGGCGCTTTTATACTTCCAAAGTACATCAGGTAACCAGGTCTATCTTATCCTAAAGGAATAGACCCTTCTAGAAAATAGAATCACCCTGCGTATAGCCACGCGAGGCTATTGGCTTTAAGGAATTACAGCAGGATTACGCTAGATATATAGCACGCCAATACACCCCTAGCCTGGTCGGTGATAGAATGATAATAACAGGATAAACCAAAGGTTTATGGAAATGGAGGAATAGGAATCCAAATGGAATGAGATAAAGACCAAACGAATAAGGATAGGAATGAGATGGAACGGAAAAAGTAATGAAACGGGGTCGTACTCTCACACTTCCCCCCCTCAAAGCTGGGTGGTAGACGTAACACCCAGCTTGACAAGGTAGTCGCGAAGAGGACGACGAGCGTGGTCCATCACGGATTCAGAGACCCAGCTATCCTGTCAAGGATCATAACCCTTCCTACGGATGAGAAGCTCCACGTTGCCATTCCGTCGACGGCGGTGAGCAAGCACGGACTCGACCTCGTACTCGGGTTCATCATGGACGAGGACGGGCAGCGGCGGCAGCGGTTGGCGTCCAGAGAAGATCGCGTTGGGATCTCGGTAGGGCTTCAAGAGTTGGACATAGAAGGTGTTGTGAATCTTCCAGGTAGCTGGTAGGCGTAAGCGGAAGGTAACAGGAGTAACCTGTTCTTCAACGAGAAAAGGCCCGCAGAAACGAGGTCGCAGTTTGGATGGGAGATGGCTGATGCCAAGATTGCGCGTGTCGAGTAGTACTCAATCTCCCACTGTGATGGTGTGGTCTTTGCTGTGGCGATCGGCCTGGCACTTCTGTTGTTGCTGAATGTCGAGAAGGCGCTTGTGGGTCCGATCCCAAAGTTTGTGCATAGTCGTGATGAAATCATGAGCGGGTTGGATTGTGGCTGGTATGTTTGGCTGTTGAGGTATGAGTGCATGGCGTCCATAACAGAGGAAGAATGGCGTCTGTCCAGTAGCGGCGTGAGTAGCATTGTTGTAGGCAAACTCCAGGACAGGCAGATGCAAGTCCCATTTGGAGATTTCGTCCTTGTAGGCTGCGCGGAGGAGTTGCTCCACAATTTGGTTAAGACGCTCAGTCTGGCCGTCTGTCAGCGGATGGTATGCGGATGACATGGCGAGTTTGGTTCCGAGTAGAGACATCAGTTCTTTCCAGAATTTACTGGTGAACTTAGGGTCTCGGTCGGAGATGAGTGTGGTTGGAATGCCATGTTATGAGATGATGTAGCGAACAAAGAGTTGTGCTGTCTCCTCGGTGCGTGCTGTCGTGTGTGCCGGGATGAAGTGTCCCATTTTGGAGAACTTGTCGATGACGACGAGGATCGCGTCATGACCGCTTGTGGTAGTTGGTAGCCCGGTGATAAAGTTTAGGCTGACCACTTGCCATGGCTGTTCTGGGACAGGAAGAGGCTGTAGTAGACCCACCTTTTTCTGCTTGCTGCTCTTCATCCGCTGACATGTAGTGCACGAGGTAACGAATTTCTGTACGTCATCTGCCATGTGGGGCCAGTAGTAGTGTTTGGCGATGCCGGTGAGCGTCTTGTTGCTACCGAAGTGTCTTGCGTATAGGACGTCGTGGTATTCTTCGAGTAGTAACTGGCGCAATGGAGGGTAATTAGGTACCCAGATCTTCGTTGATCCTTTCCGGTACGCGATGTCGTTGTCCCACTGTAGAAGATGTCGCTTTTGTTCCAAGGGAATTTTGGGGTCGATGGTGTACCCGTGTGTGAAGAGTCCCTGAAGGAGTGGATTCATCCCTTCAACCTGGATCGCGGCAACGTGTGCAGGCCGGCTAAGCACATTGGCTTTGTTTTTATGGCCAGGCTTGTACACGATGTCGTAGTGGAAGTGCGTCTCGAGGAAGTCGATCCACCGAACCTGTCGCCTGGAGAGGCTTGGTTGCGTCTTCAAATATTTTAGGCTGCAATGGTCGATGTAGACTGTCGTTCTGCGTCCTTCGAGATAGCATCTCTATGTTTTGAAGGCGATGATGATAGCCAGGGCCTCCTTGTCGTGTATCGGGTAGTTGAGTTTTGCCCCGTGTAGTTTCTTGCTGAGGTAGGCGATTAGGTGCAGTCCATTCCCCTGGTCTTGCATCAAGACTGCTCCCACTGCCTGGTCGCTGGCGTCAGCTTCGATGACGTAGTCTTGTTCGGGGTCTGGCAAGATGAGTACTGGTGCGGACGTGAGTGCTTGTTTCAGGTGCTCCACGGCTTCCTGATGCTTCGGCTCCCATTTATAGGGCGTGTTCTTTTTTAGCAGATTCGTGAGTGGCGTGGCGATTTTCGTGTATTGTGGCACAAACCTGTTGTAGTAGTTAGCGAAGCCAAGGAACGGCTGTAACTCCTGCACATTCTCGGGTGTCTTCCACGTACGCACGACTTCGATTTTTTTGGGGTCAACGTGAACTCCTTGAGCGCTTACGATATGTCCGAGGAATTGGACTTTCTCGAGGGCGAAGTCGCTCTTGGATAGTTTGACGTAGAAGCGTTCTCGTCGAAGAATCTCGAAGACGCGTCGTAAGTGTTCGACGTGTTGTTGCATGTCGCGCGAGTAGACGAGGATGTCGTCCAGGTACACCACCACGCATTCGTCCAAGAGTGGGTGTAGGATATGATTCATCTGTACTTGGAACATTGCAGGTGCGTTGGTGAGTCCGAACGGCATCACCAGATACTCGTACGATCCGTACCGAGTTCGGAAGGCAGTTTTGCGAACGGAATCGTCCGCCATTCTTATCTACCAGTATCCGGACCGCAGATCTAATTTTAAAAATACCGTGGCTCCCCGAAGCGGATCAAGCAGGTCATCGATTCGTGGAATCGGGTACTTGTTCTTGATGGTCTGCTTGTTGAGAGCTCGGTAGTCGATGCACATGCGCAGGCTTCCGTCTGGTTTCGATGTGAAGAGTACTGGGGCACCGTATGGTGAAGTGGATGGTCGGATGAGTACTTTGGTGAGGAGATACTCGATCTGTTTCTTCATGTCGGCTAGCTCTGTGGGGCTAAGCAGATATGGTGCTTGGAAGGTCGACTTCGAACCTGGTTCCTCCACGATCTCATGTTGGTGCATTCGGTATGGCGGTAGCTCGTTTGGGAGGTCGTCGAGAAGAATGTCTTGGAACTCCTTTAGGATTTCCTTGATTTCTCTTGGAGGTTCCGAGGTCTTCTCCTCATCCCTTTCCACGTCTGATGTTAACGCCAGGATCCCGGTGTTGGTTCTTTTCACGTCCTTCTCGAACCTAGCGAGTGTCTCCACTTGGATATCTCCTGTATCATCCCAGTTGGGTAGTTGGACTCTCCTTCCTTTGTTGTACATGCTTGCGGTGTGGTTTACCCAGTTGATCTCGGGGTTGAATCGTTTTAGGAAGTCTCACCCGAAGATCAAGTCAAGCCATTTTATGTTGGTGATGGGGAGAGCAGGTTTCCAGCGCAGTGGCCCGATTTGTAGGTGTAGCACTGCTTCGCCGTATACTGGTAACTTGCTGCCGTCCACCATCATTGCAGAAAACGCTGATGGCTTGTACTCTTCTCGAAGTCGGTCGATGGTTGCCTTGTCGCATACGGTGTGCGATGCTCCGCTGTCCACGAGTGCTTGGAGGCGTCGTCCTTTGCAGATGACCTCGAGCACGAGGGGCAGGCGTTGCTCGGAGTACCCAAAGATAGTTTCATTGATTGGGTCATAGGGTACTTCCCAATATTCGTTGCTTCCTACTCCTGAGCTGGCAGCTGGCCGAGGCTGCTTGGAGAAAGGCCCTTCTCCAGGGCCCAGAGTTTCCGTGACGACTGTTTGTGTCGTTGACGAAGTTGCCGAGTTGGATGCATCCGAAGAAGGAGTTCGGGGTTTTTGCATCTTCTTGTAGACCCCCAGCTTCCTCTTGAGCTGCTTCAGCTCCACCGACGTCTTCCCTGGGGAACGGGTAGTCGCTGTGGGCTGGTGTCGGGAGAGGGCATTGACTCCGTGGAAAGGTCGGCTTCTTTCCACACTCCTTAATTTGGTCCCCAAGTTCTCCGGTACCGGTATGATCTCCACAATTTTATGCTTCTTCTGGAGTCCCTCCCAAAATTTCTCCAAGGCTCTAGCCCCTCGAGAATTACATGTCTTCATTAAAGCATCTTTATAAGATAAATTTAACGAATCCTGATAATTTCTTGGGTCTTCAAGGAGTTTCCCCGTCTCGGCAGAGTCCTTTTTCGCGGAGTTAGATCTTTTCTCGACGATTTCCTCTGGCAAAGACTGGTCATGGGGTGGAGATTTTTCCCCACCATTTTCTCCTGTTCTCGTCGAATCAGCTGCATCGAAGTTGATTTTTCCAGAAGTCAGCGGCCGCTTTCGGATCTTTTCTTTTTCGCCAGCTAGATCCGCAATTACTGGCGAGTCCCGGTTTTTGGCTTCTTATTGGCCGAAGGATTTCCGCCACTGTTGCATGCCCGATACTCTACGCGTGCGGCTTTCATTTTGTTGCAGTCGAAGATTCGATGACCCGTCACCCCACAAAAATCACACGTGAAGTTGGTGTTTTTCGGACGTGGCCGCCCTTCGAACCTGTCGACTTCCATCGGGTCGGCGAACGTGGTGTGAGCCGAGCGGTTGCCCTGTCGCGTACTGCCGACGTGCGCCCGTCGTGTCCCGGCGTTGACCATGTCGAAGCATTCCGCGGCCGATACGACGTCACTGTAGCTTGCGTAGTTTGTCGCTGCCACTTGTCGTTTGACTCGGTCTTCAGCCCGGCGAGGTACGACTGTACTTTTTCCCCTTCTGTCAGATAGGGAATATGGTTATAAAATTCTTCCATCTGCTGCGTGCACTGAGCTACACTCCCGAACTGTCGATGGCGATGATTTTTTTCCCGGGCAAGGAAACCCGAATTTATCGGCTCGAAACGTTTCAGCAGGTCGGTGCGGAACTGCGGCCTCATGGCTTCACCGAGGATGAACGTGCTGTTACCACCAATCCATTCGAGTGCCGGCCCTCGCATCAATGTCGCCGCGAGTCGTGCGCGTTGACCGTCCCAGACTGGCGAGCTCCATTCAACGACGGCGAAGTAGATCTCCATGCCGGCGATCCATCTCTGGACGTCGGAGTTTCGATCGCTCGGATCGAACGGCTCAAGTGGGCACGGCTTCGGAGCCTCGAGAAACTGCTGCGACTGCTGCGTCGTCGCCGTTGTCGTTTCGTGTTGGGCGCCGGCGAGTCAAGTTACTCGCTCCAACTCTTGTCGCCAAGCTTCGCAGTCGGCTCGCATCTCCTCCTGTAGGGCAGCGATGCATGCAAAGAGCTACTGGGTAACTTCGGCGTTGTCGAAGTTTGCCATCCTGTTCAAAACACGCGCGGAGGGGGTAATTCGAAAAAACGCGGAGCTGGTGCTTACCAGAATCGGCGTCGAATTGGTCGCCCTCGGCGGTTTTTCGAGGCAGGAATCCCGCTGCTGCTGCTTAGCTGAGCGCGGCCGAGTGAGAAAAAGCGCTGATTACCAAGTGTCACAGGATCGAATGTGTCGAGGAAAAGTTGCACTATCGATCAGTACAAGGCGCTTTTATACTTCCAAAGTACATCAGGTAACCAGGTCTATCTTATCCCAAGGGAATAGACCCTTCTAGAAAATAGAATCACCCTGCGTATAGCCACGCGAGGCTATTGGCTTTAAGGGATTACGGCAGGATTACGCTAGATATAGCGCGCCAGTACACCCCGAGCCCGGTCGGTGATATAATGATAATAACAGGATAAACCAAAGGTTTATGGAAAAGGAGGAATAGGAATCCAAATGGAATGAGATAAAGACCAAATGAATCAGGATAAAAAGAGGAATGAGATGGAAAGGGAAGATGGAAAGGAGAAAGTAAAGAAACGGGGTCGTACTCTTACAGAAAGTGTGAGAGCAGGATAGGTTTCCTAGGAGAAAGGAATATTTCTATATTGTCTAGGACACTATTGATTACCTAGAATACTCTTTGTAATCACTCGGATTACTTTATCCAAAGTGGTTATTTGGATTGTTCTTGGTTATCATAAATGTATGTGTTATCTATATTAACTGTTGTGTGCACCGAGTGTTCACCGTATTTCGACAAATCCTCTAGTGGTTCTAGAACAGTTGCTTCTAGAGGGAAATGGTTCCTTTCTGGAACATTCACGTTTTAGATGGACTCGCGCCTCGCTCGGAGGACCTCGCGAGTGCTCGCTTATAAATTGTGTTGTTCCTCGGGATTGTCATTGAATATTCATTCTATAGTTTGCATTCTCTTCCCCACTACGCATAACGCATTCGATCCTGTAACACCTACTGCCGGCTCTTCCCTCACCGTAGTTTTTTTGTCCCTCCTCCTCTCTTCCTCGTGCCTGCCCCGCTTGCCGCACCCCTCCCACCCCGCCCGACTGCGTCTGGTGTCTCTCACACCACTCCGTTCCTCTCGGTTGGGCTTGCGGAGGAGTCCGCTGGCTTTGAGGGCCCGGCTGCTGGGGATGTGCGTGCTGTTCCAACAGCACCTCCCCCAGCCCAGGTACCCCTGGCACCTCAGCAGCCTTCCCCCTCGCCTCAGCAGCAGCCATAGATGCCCTAGAGATTTTGGTGTGGGACATATCATATTTGTCAAGAGACCCGCTGGGGTCGCCCTAAAGATCCTCAAGAGGGCCACATGCCTCTATGCCTAGGGGGTTATGGACGCGCAAACCTGCTGCTAAAACAAGCCCTTTTAGCACAGTGGTTAGCAGCTATTCTTCTGGGATGGTATCAAAGCCAGAGGTCTCGGGTTGGAATCCCAGTGTGCACCAGAATGATTGCCGAGTCCTCCGCCTACCCCAGCGAGCGGGGGGGGTGTTAAGAGACCCACTGGGGTTGCCTTAGAGATCCTCGCGAAGGCCACATGCCTTATGCCTGGGGGATTAGGGGCACGTAGAACCGTTACTTAGCAAGCCCTTTTAGCACAGTGGTTAGCAGTTGTGCTTCTGAAAGTAATATCCTAGACATTGATTTCCAGGAGAAAAAGCTAGGGTGGTCTGGCCAACAACTTTCAGGGCAGTTGCGCATCGTGATGGGACTTAGGGCGTATGTAAGGCTGTCTACCTTGTGCAAACGTTCGTTTCTAGGGCTGCCGAAACCCCAATTGTAAGGAATTATGATTCCTTGTTGCGCTTTGCTATAGCGCGTGCACCTCGAACCTGCCCGAACTTTGTCCCGCTCCTTTCGTCACCCACCCATCCAACCTCACGTTCCAAGGTTTGCCCTAGCTCGCCCTGGCATGCTTTCCCTATTTCATTTGCCACTGGCTCATTTAGAAGCATTAGGTTGTATTCCCATATTCAATCGACTCTTCCATTCCCCCCTTATAACACCCATATTGGCACAGCACAGAGAAGCACAGTCCCGCACATCGCCTAATCAACGCGTGCGGACCAGACCGACCCTCCATTGTCGTTACAAACATTTCGCATGCATATGCAAATATTTGTGATGCTATGAAACAAAGGCCTCGCACATAAGTGCATTTTGGGCCACACACAAGTTGTGAGGAGGGCAACTACAGCCGCACCTTCCAAGCTCGTCGAGGTAGGGAAAATCCACAGGGGTCGTTCGACAACACAATTTTAGAGGAAGTGCATAGGCATTTGGGCCCTCAGAAGGTCCTCCGAGGATAGGTCGCTATGTGACCTGTGATGTGAGCTTGCGATTTCAAAGCTAGGCTCGTAGATGTCCGAACCGTGCCCAAAAATCGTAATGCCCTTCTCACCCCATTCCCTTCCATCGCTACTTTCACTGCCCACTGTGCCTCTCAATACCGAAAAATTGGCACTGTGATGCCTTGTGGAAGGGAATGACGGAGCCACTCCTCCTTCTCTTGGGTTTTTTTTTTTTTTTTTTTGGGAAAAGGATATAATTACACTATAATCCAAATGATAGTGGAAAGTGAAGAATATGATCCCAAATGAGACAAGATAAAATTGAGTATGAGATGAGAATGGAATGTAGAAATCAGAAAGAAGTGTAACGGGATCGTACTTTTACAGTATCGCGTCCAAAATGCAGACTCGTATGAATGAGCTTTATCGACTTCATTTGAAGATAACCCCCTTGTCAGTCAACTTTTGAAAACATGTGAACCCCCAGGTCAATGAGATTGTCGGTATGTGGGATAGGGTAATGCGACTTGATGGTAATATTGTTGAGGGTGTCGTAGTCGATACACATGCAAATACCGTTGTCTTCCTTGGGTATGATACAGATGGGGGCGGCGAAGGGTGGCGTGGACGGGCGGATGAACTTTTTAGTAGAAAAACTCGCCAGAAAATTGGCTACACAAGTCGCTCTCAACTCTGGCTACTCCTTTTCAAGGTCACCTCCGAGGGTCCTTGGGTGCGTGGTACAAGTACCAGCCCCTATCCAAGGGTAAGAGTATGTAGAAAGGAGAAGCTATGCAAGACACGGTCTTGGTAACTAATCATCTGCGCAACATTTAAGCAATCTTCCAACAGCGTTTAATGCCATGATGGCACCTGAAAAGGTTTGCTCGAGCACCAGAGGATTATCCACTCAATTAAGTTTACCCCCACAAGAGAAACACACATGCACATGTAATCTAACCCATGCAAGCTACCCACCTCGACCTAGCTGCACCGCATTACACCATGTCCACTATTCCATCATGAGAATGTTGGTTCCACAAGTTCTTACCTGCCCACATGTTGGTCCATACTTGCAAAATTCACATGCGACGTTCCCATGTATTTCACCTGCGAAATGTACAGCGACGGAACAATTTGTCCACAAAATGGCACTGTTTAGCAAGTTTGTAATGTTTTGACAAGTAAAAATGAATTATTTGCTATCTGGAGCATGTGGACATTATGCATAAACAACTGATGCACCTCCAGATATTACAAACTCTAGCCAATATCGAATTGCCAATAGCGAGTACAAGCTTTAAGGCTCGATGGTCAATGTGGACAATTACTATCCGAGTAGAGACTAGATCTGTTTCTGTCGAGCATTCTTTGCACAAGCTAGCAAAGTCGCTCAGACTTTTGCTAGTGCATGCCCCTTACCCCGTGATCCTCCAGTAACCACGCGATCGCTTATTTCACGTCAGAGATACCAGATCATGAGCCTCTGTCGCCAGGGTCTGAGTTTTCGACAGATCGCACGTACGCTAGGAATAGGGCAGAGAATCGAAGAAAAAAACACTCTGAAGGCTAGTCACAGCAGTAGTCGTCTAGCGGCTAGGCCAAATGTCCACTCTTCATGTCGACCGCGACTGCTCTCAGCGTGACACATGCGCACTTTCGTGCAAACCGTCATGTTAGGTGCCGCGTTGACAAGCATTGAGGTTGCATAACCACTAGAATCGAATCACGTTGTTAAGGTCCACCCTCACACTGTACGAAATGCCCTCAAGGTGACTAGGTTAGTCGCTGTACAGATATTGTGCAAGCCTCAACTATCAGCTCGCAACATCCGCGACTATACAGAATTTCGCCAGAGCCCACCTAGACTGGACTCTGGACGACTGGAAGCGGATGATCAGGTCGAACGAGACTTAGATCACTTGATATAGCTCGGATAGCCACACCTTCGCATGGATTCACGAAGGCGCTGCTCTCCCGGGGCATCATGTGAAGTAGACTGTGAAGCATGGAGGCAGGCCAGTCATGGTTTGAGTCTATATAATGTCTGATGTGACTGGTTACATGTGCAGGATTGATGGCCACACAGATGGTCAACTCTATCACAGCATATTGCAGGACGAGGTTGCTCAAACTCTTGATTTAGATGATTTGACCATCTCTGGCATGACGTTCCAGTACACTGTACGACCCCAAACCCAAGTGCAGGATCATTCAGGAGTGGCTAGCTGAGCAAGCTTTCGCGGTCCTACAATGACCCAATTCCTCCCCCGACCCCAATCCCATCAAGCAGCTCGCCAAGCATGAGCAACCACCCACATGCATGCTGCAAACTTGAGAGCAGGTGCACGAGGCATGGGACAGCATTGGGGCTGGTGTGTGCAAGGCTGTGATAGACAGTATGCATAGGAGGATCACAGCTGGAAGTAGGGCTAAGGGGAGATGGACTGGGTATCGAAATCGATAATTTCCAACTGTCGCTCATTCCGGGAACATTCTGTCCGAGTGTACCACTTGTGATCTTCGTTGTGCTATGTTCTGTTCTGGTGTGTTTTTTGGACAAAATGTCATTTGTCACACAAGCCAACAACACTGGCAACTAGAACCTTAAAACCAGGAAATATTAAAGCTGATCATTTTCTCAAGGGCTCTGATTTTGTCCAGTTAATGGCCAACATGTGGACAGATTGTTCCGTCGATGTACCTACCGGTTTGCATGTTTGTTACCTGCAGCATTCACGTGCGAATAGGAATGTCTTTCACCTGCGAAATCTGGCTGCAGATAGTGCCAAGTGTCTGAAGTCGCGACACCCAATTGGCATCATGTCATTTAACTTGAATCCATACGCCATTCACCTAAGCGAGCACACCCTGTGCATTCCCTCACTCCTATACCTTAATTTTTATGCATACACTTCTTATACACCTTTAACATCTCATACACATGCCATTATATTGTCAAACATCTGCATTTGTCATGTTTGTATAGACTGTATAGGGTTACCTCTTAGAGGGTACAATACTTAGGTATACTTGTGTGTACTCTCACTTGACAATCTATTCAATTCTCATTTCTGATATGGTATCACGCGTAGGTAGGATCCCCCCCACCACCGCTTCCGCTCATGCCCCCTAGCGCCCCTCCTGGGCCCCGTCGCGCTCCTCTCAGGCCCCCTAGCGCCCCTCCCAGGCCCCGTCGCGCTCCTCCCAGGCACCGTAGCGCCCCGTCGCGCCCCTCCTGGGCCCCGTAGCGCCCCTCCTGGGCCTCGTCCCGCCCCTCCTGGGCTTCGTAGCGCCCCTCCTGGGCCCTGTAGCGCCCCTCCCAGGCCCCGTCGCGCTCCTCCCAGGCCCCCTAGCGCCCCTCCTGGGCCCCGTCGCGCTCCTCCCAGGCCCCGTAGCGCCCCGTCGCGCCCCTCCTGGGCCCCGTAGCGCCCCTCCTGGGCCTCGTCCACCCCTCCTGGGCTTCGTAGCGCCCCTCCTGGGCCCTGTAACGCCCCTTCCAGGCCCCGTCGCGCCCGTCCCAGGCCCCGTCGCGCTCCTCCCAGGCCCCCTAACGCCCCTCCTGGGCCCCGTCGCGCTCCTCCCAGGCCCCGTAGCGCCCCGTCGCGCCCCTCCTGGGCCCCGTAGCGCCCCTCCTGGGCCTCGTCGCGCCCCTCCTGGGCTTCGTAGCGCCCCTCCTGGGCCCTGTAGCGCCCCTCCCAGGCCCCGTCGCGCTCCTCCCAGGCCCCCTAGCGCCCCTCCTGGGCCCCGTCGCGCTCCTCCCAGGCCCCGTAGCGCCCCGTCGCGCCCCTCCTGGGCCCCGTAGCGCCCCTCCTGGGCCTCGTCCACCCCTCCTGGGCTTCGTAGCGCCCCTCCTGGGCCCTGTAACGCCCCTTCCAGGCCCCGTCGCGCCCGTCCCAGGCCCCGTCGCGCTCCTCCCAGGCCCCCTAACGCCCCTCCTGGGCCCCGTCGCGCTCCTCCCAGGCCCCGTAGCGCCCCGTCGCGCCCCTCCTGGGCCCCGTAGCGCCCCTCCTGGGCCTCGTCGCGCCCCTCCTGGGCTTCGTAGCGCCCTTTCTGGGCCCTGTAACGCCCCTCCCAGGCCCCGTCGCGCCCCTCCCAGGCCCCGTCGCGCTCCTCCCAGGCCCCCTAGCGCCCCTCCTGGGCCCCGTCGCGCTCCTCCCAGGCCCCGTAGCGCCCCGTCGTGCTCCTCCCAGGCCCCCTAGCGCCCCTCCTGGGCCGCGCCGCGCTCCGCCCAGGCCCTGTAGCGCCCCTCATGGGCTCTGTCGCGCCCCTCCTGGGCCCCGTCGCACCCTGCCCGACCCCGTCGCAGCCGCCAGGCCCCGTCGCGCCCGCCCGGCGCCGTCCCAGCCGCCCGGCCCTGTCGCGCCCGCCCGGCCCCGTCGCAGCCGCCTGGCCCCGTCGCGCCCGCCCGGCCCCGTCGCAGCCGCCTGGCCCCGTCGCCCTTGCCCGGCCCCGTCGCAGCCGCCCGGCCCCGTCGCAGCCGCCCGGCCCCGTCGCAGCCGCCCGGTCGCCGTCCCGCTCGCCCGGCCCCGTCGCACCGGCCCGGCTCTGCCGCACTCGCTCGGCCCCGTCGCCCCAGCCCGGCCCCGTCGCGCCCGCTCGGCCCCGTCGCGCCCGCTCGGCCCCGTCGCCCCGTCCCGGCCTTGTCGCACCAGCCCGGCCCCGTCGCGCCCGCCCGGCCCCGTCGCGCCCGCCCGGCCCCGTTGGGCAGCCCCGGCCCCGTCCTCCTCACTGGTACGGTTCCCCCCCCCACCCCGCCCTGCTCCGTGCCGCCCCGCACCACACTGTACTGCCTGGCACCGCACTACACCGCACTACACTGCACTGCACCGCACTGCACCGCACTGTACCGCACTGCACCGCACTGCACCGCACTGCACCTCACTGCACCGCACTGTACCGCACTGCACCGCACTGCACCGCACTGCACTGCCCTGCACTGCACTGGACTGTTCCTGATGGCGGCGGAGCTTCGCTTCGACGCTGAAGGCCAGCCCCTAGAGTTCGAGGCGTGGCTTGCTGACCTCCGCCGTCAACTCACTGGCCAGCGGCAGGATGGTGAACCGCTTTCCGCACACCTTGACGGTACGCTCCCCTGCCCAGACCCCCCTGCTATTCTGCCCGCTGACCCCACACCCACTGAGCGTGAGGCTACTGCTGCCACTGCCCGTGCGCGCTCTGTCTGGCTTTCTCGCGATGCTGTTGCCCAGCTTGCCATTAGCAACGCCCTTCCCCCATCCGAGCGTCCTCGCTTTAGGTCCCTCACTACTGCTCAGGCATACTTGGATTCTGTGATCAAGCGCTATTCCACCCCTCTGGCTGCCTCGGTGGGTCGCCTGATCCTTCCGATGCTCTTTCCTGACCTTGCATCTTTCCCCACTGTCTCTGACCTCGCTGCCCACCTGCGCTCGATAGATGAGACCTGGCGCGCTGCCTGCACTGACGCCCAGCTTAGAGCCCACCAGCCTCCCATTACCTCTACCCTCTACCTGCTTGCCACCCGCCTCCCTGACCGCCTTGCTGTCGCCCGCGACCGCTTTCTTAGCGTTCACCCGCAGACCTCACCCTCACTGACTTTGTAGACACCCTGACTGTGATAGAGACCCGTCACCGCTCCATTGCCCAGGCGAGCGGTGTCGTGCCGGTCCCTATCTTTCAGGGTTGTGCCCCGCTCAGTGCACCTTCTCCGACGGCTCTGCCGCAGTGGCTGAGATTGCTGCTGCAGCGCAGGTCCGTTCGGGGAAGGGTCGCCGCCCCAAGGCTGGGCGCGGCGGAGGAGGCGGCGGGGGTGCGGGCGGGGGTAGTGGTGGGGTCGGGTCGCCTGGTGCTGGAGTGGACGAGGGGACCCTGCCCAGTTCAGCTGAGTCGCCGCCCCTGCAGGTGCAGCAGCCGCAGCAGCCGCCGCAGTCGCAGCCTTCGCAGCAGCCGTCGCAGACGCGGCAGACGAGTGTCCTCCCGCCAGGGTGGCCCGGCGCTGGCGGTGGCCGGGCGCGTGGTGGTGTGCCGCGTGGTGGCTCTGGCGGCGGGCATTGCCAGTACCAGATCCAGACCGGTCCTCGCCGCGGCTTCGTTTGCGGTAAGCTCGGTCACTCCACTCCCCGCTGTTTTCGTCGCCTGGACGACCTCTTTCATCAGCGCTTCGGCCCGTCGCCAGACCTCCCGGACTGGCACAGTTTGCTTAGTCGTCAGATTCAGATTTTTGATATGGACATGGATGCCATTGTTTCTGCTCTGCATGTGATGTATGCTGATGACTCTAGTGTGCTTCCCGCTTATTACTCACTGTTGCCTAGTGTACAGCGACGGAACTTTCTGTCCACATGTTGGTCATGAAGTGGACAAAATCAGAGCCCATGAGAAACTGAGCAGGTTTTTTATTTTCTGGTTTTAAGGTTCTAGTTGCTATTGCTATAGGCTTGTGTGACAAATAATATGTTGTCCAAAAAACACACCATAATAGAACATAGAACAACCAAGATCAGAAGAGGTACACTCGGACAGAATGTTCCCAGGATGAGCCACAGTTGAAATTATCAATATCAATACCGTGTCCATCTCCCCTTGGCCCTATTTCTTGCTGTGATCCTCCTAGGCATACTGTCTAACAGAGATTCACACACGCCAGCCCAATGCTTCCCAGTTGTGCACCTCTCCAAGTTTGCAGCATGCCTGTGAGGGGTGCTCATGCTTGCGACCTGCTCGAGGGATTGGGGTCAGGGGGGAAGAGGGCCATTGCAGGACGGCGAATCTTGCTCTTCTAGCCATCTTGAATACCTGCGCTTGGGTTTGGGGTCGTACAATGTACTGGAAAGTCATGCAGAGATGGTTAAATATAGAAAATCAAAAGCCTTGAGCACCTCGTCTGCAATATCATGCGATAGGGTTGGCCACCCGTTGTGCCATCAAATCTTGCACAGTTCAGGCACATCATACGTCATACATACTCAAACCATGACTTCCCACCCTCATGCTTCACAATCAACTTCACCTGGGCCCTTGAGAGTGGTGCCTTCGCGAATCCTCGTGGTTGCAGCTTTCCGGCATATTCGAGCGAGTCCGTATCTCGTCCGACCTGACACCTCTTAAGTCGTCCAGAGGCCAGTCCAAATGGGCTCTGACAAAATACCGACGGTCGCGGCCGTTGCGTGCTGATACTTGAGACTTGCGCAGTGTCTGCACGGCGACTAACTTAGGCAGCTTGAGAGCATTTCGTGCTGTACGAGGGTGGACCTTAACATCGTTATACGATTCCAGTGGATACACAGCCTTGATGCCCGTCAATGCGACACCTAACATGATGATGTGCACGAAGGTGCGCACGTGTCATGCTGAGAGCAATCAATGTCGACCTGAAGAGGGGACTGTTGGCCTAGCTGCTAGATGACTACTTCTGTGACTAGCCTTCATAGCATTTTTTTGGATGATTCTTCTCCCTATTCCTAGCGTACGTGCGATCTATCGGAAACTCAGACCCTAGCGACAGAGTCTTATGATCCTCTATCTGTGACACGAAGCAAGCGGCCGCGTGCCTACTGGGGGCTCACGGGGTAAGGGGCAAGCAATAGCGAAAGTCTAAGCGACTTTGCTAGCTGTGCTTGGCCTAGCTTTTAAGTTCGCTCCCCTTGCTGGGTCAGGTTCTTTGAGGATTCCCCGTGCTTGTTGTGTAGTCTTGGTGCTTTCCGCCGTCGTTCTCGTACGAATCCAGGCCCCTCGGCTTTCGCTTTCCTTCACTTGGACTCTGGCGCCTCTCGGTGTTTCTTCCGCGACTCCACCACCCTGACGCCGCTTCCTGTTCCTGCTGCCGTTTCTCTTGGCTGACCCCTCCGGCGGTCCGGTAGTCGCCCGCAGTTCCACCACCTTCCTGTCCGGCGGTTCCTTCGGTTCTCTTACAGGTCTGATATCCCCTCGTTCTCCAGGACCTAGTTGGTTCGGCTGCCTCCAGGACCTTGGCGTCACCACTACGTTCCCTGGTCACGAGCGGTATGCTTCTGTACCGAGGCCGCCACTGGTGCCCCCTGTCCACGTTCCCCCGGGACCCGGTGTCCGGCCTGTTCACTCTGGACACCGTGACCCCCCGGCTGGAGCGCCCCCTCAGGTGGCTGCGTCTACCCAGGTTGCTGCTGCCTGCTCCTGTCGCTCCCTCACTCACCCGACCCTCCTGTGGCACCACCGCCTAGGTCACCCTGCGCTCCCGCGTCTGCGTCACATGTCTCAGCACGGTCTCGTCCTTGGTCTCCCAGGTTCGCTCCCCGCGTTTCCCTCCTCTCCAGCCCCACCTTGCACGCCTTGTGTCGAGGGTCGGCTTCCCGTGCCCCTCACTCCTCCTCGTTTCCCCCTACCGCCGCGCCGCTGCAGACCCTGCACTGGACGTCTGGGGCCCGCCCCCGTCCCTGGGCCGCGTCGAGAGCGCTACTTCCTTGTGCTTGTCGACGACTTCACTCGTTACACCACCGTCTTTCCCCTGGAGCGCAAGGCCGACGTGCCTGGCGCTCTCATCCCCTGGCTTGTCTCTGCGCGTGTCCACCGCGGTCTCCCTGTCTTGCGTCTTCACTCAGACCGTGGTGGCGAGTTTGCCTCCGGTGTCCTTGGTCGCTTTTGTCGTGGGAGGGCATCACCCAGACGTTCACCCTACCGGACTCCCCACACAGAATGGGTCGCTGAGCGACGCATCGGTTTGGTCATGGAGGTCGCTCGCACCTCCATGATCCATGCCGGTGCACCCCATTTTCTGTGGCCGTTCGCTGTGCGCTACGCTTCCCACCAGCTTAACCTCTGGCCGCACCCTCACAGCCGCAGGTTTCGCCGACCCGTCTTTGGACTGGGTCCCCTGGTGACGCGTCTGCGTTCCACGTCTGGGGCTGCCTTGCTCACGTCCGTGCCTCCGGCACGGACAAGCTCACTGCCCGCACCCTTCCCTGCGTCTTCCTCGGTTTTCCCCTTGACGCGTCCGACTGGCACTTTTACCACCCGCCGTCTCACCGCTTCTTTCACTCTCGTGACGTCACCTTTGACGAGTCCGCCTCCTACTACCGCCGCTTTCCCCACCGTGGTCCCCCGGTTACCCCCCCCCTGTTCCTGGTCACCCTTCCCCGGTAGTCCCTGCCCCTCCTCCTCCTCCTCCCCGTACCGCCCCCTCTGGTGTGTCCCACGTCACCCCCCTTCCGTCCGTGGACCCGGTTGAGGAGTCTTCTGCCTCTGGTGGCCCTCCTGTGCAGTCCTCGCCGGCCGCCCCTCCCCTGGTGTCCCTCCCCAGTCCCCTCCTCACCGCCCCTACCGCTGCTGCAGCCGTCGTCGCGCCGCCGCCGCCGTCGCCTCCGCCGCCGCCGCCGCCGCCGTCGCAGCCCCCGTTCGCTGACTCTGGGGGTGCTCGTCCCGGTCGCCCTGGGGGTGGTCCCTCTGGGGGTGCTGGTGTGGAGAGTGCCGGTGGTGCCGAGGAGCAGCTTGCGGTCCAGGTGTCGCCGTTGTGCCGCCGCAGCAGCGGTCCCCGCCGGTGTCCGCCCTTCGCCTGCTCGGCCTTCGTCCCCGACCCTGCGTCGGTTCCTCCCCGCCGTCTCCTCCTCTTCCTGTCTACGGCCCTGTTTTCCTCCGCCGGACTCGTCCCCGGCTCGTCTCCCCCCTCGTTCCCCTCCTGTGTCCCCTCCCCTGTCTCCTGACCCGACTCCTCCGTCGCACGTCTGGTCTCACCGCCCCTCCCGTGCTCGTCTGCCTCGCCTGTCTTGCGCTCCCACCCTATGTTGCTTCGTTCCCACGCGTCTCGTCCTCCCCTTCTCCCGTCGCCTCCTCCGTCCTCCCTTGTTGTTGCGCCCCCCCGCTTCCGACTACCTTCGTGCCGCTCGTCCTCTCTCCCTCGGGTCCTTGCCTCTCTCGTTACCGACCCGTCTGTTCCGGTCTCGTGCCTTGACGCTCTTGTCGCTGCTGTCGCTGACTTCGCCTCTACCCGCCGCCTTGACTACGCCACCGCTCTGGTCTCTGACCCTGCCTGTCCTCCGTCTGTCGGGGGTGCTCCTGCCCTTGGCAGTGACGTCCTGGAGGACCGCCAGTTCGAGCTTGCTTTCCTGTCTGAGGCTGCTCCCCATCTCTGTTCCATGCTGCTAGTCCCTGAGGGTGACCCAGACGCTTTCGACATCCCGACCCCTCGCACTTACGCTGAGGCGACTTCGGGACCCTGGGCCTCACAGTGGATAGCTGCCATGGAGCAGGAGATGGCATCTTGGAGATCCACCGGTACCTTCGTCGACGCAGTTCCCCCACCTGGGGTGAACGTAGTCGATGGCCGCTGGCTCTTCAAGGTGAAGCGCCCTCCTGGAGAGCCGCCTGTCTTCAAGGCGCGCTATGTGGCTAGAGGCTTCAGTCAGCGCGAAGGGGTGGACTTCTTCCAGACCTTCGCTCTGACCCCGAAGATGACTACTCTTCGGGTTCTGTTACACCTAGCTGCTCAGCGTGACTACGAGCTTCACTCCCTCGACTTCTCCACTGCCTTCCTTCAGGGCAGCCTACACGAGCAGGTCTACCTGCGTCGCCCTCCGGGCTTACTGGCACCTTCCCTCCTGGGACCCAGTGGCTCCTGCGGCTCCCCGTCTACGGCCTGCGCCAGGCTCCCCGTGAGTGGCATGACACTCTTCGTGCTACCCTTGCTGACCTGCAGTTCTTTCCGTCTTCCGCAGACCCTTCACTCTTCGTTCGTGCTGGCCAGACTCCGTTCTACATCCTTGTTTACGTCGATGACCTGGTCTTTGCCACGGCAGACAGGGACGCACTGGCCTCCGTGAAGGCAGAGCTGCTGAAGAGACACACCTGCACTGACCTTGGAGAACTGCGCCGTTACCTTGGCTTGCAGATCTCCAGGGACAGAGCTGCGCGCACCATCACCCTGACTCAGTCACACTTGGTGCGCCAGGTCCTTCAGAGGTTCAGCCTTCAGTTCTCCTCTGCACAGCCCACCCCTCTGCCTGTAGACCACAGACTCTCCGCTCCAGTACCTGAGGAGGTGGTAGAGCCCAGCGGCCCCTACGCAGAGCTGGTGGGTTGCCTCATGTACCTGATGACTTGCACTCGCCCAGATCTCGCATACCCTCTCAGCATCCTGGCGCACTTTGTGGCCACAGGCAGACACCGACCGCAGCACTGGTCTGCCGCTAAGAGGGTTCTGCGTTATCTTGCTAGTACATCGGGCATGGGGTTAGTGCTTGGAGGACGCAGGCCAGCGGTCCTTACTGGACACACAGACGCTTCGTGGGCAGACGACGCTGAGACACTCAGGTCTACCCAGGGCTACTGCTTCAGCCTTGGCTCAGGTGCCGTCTCGTGCAGAGCTACTCGCTCCTCGTCTGTTGCACAGTCCAGCTGTGAGGCTGAGATCTACGCTGGTGCCATGGCGGCACAGGAGCTCCGCTGGCTGACCTTCTTGCTCACTGACTTAGGTGAGCGGCCTAGCTCTGCCCCGGTCCTGCTCGCTGACAACAGGGCCATGATCCTCCTGTGTCAGGAGCCTCGACTCGAGGGCAGAGCGAAGCACATTCAGCTGCGGTACTTCCTCCTGCGTGAGCTACAGCAGCGACGTCAGGCTCGCGTATTACACTTGGCCTCAGGTGCCAACACAGCTGATATCTTTATGAAGGCGCTTGCGCCTAAAGATCATCAGCGGCACTGTGTACAGCTTGGTCTAGTTCCTGTCGCTTCTCACTTGCTAGGACCTTGACTTGTACTGTCCTTTATATGTATACTCAGTCTGGACTTGTGTCCTCTCCCAGTGGCTGGACTAGTAGTGCCGCCCTGGTCTTGTTCTTGCCTTGTCTGTACTCCTTCTGACTGGTCTCTCAGACCCTTGTCTCAGAGGTTGGACTAGTAGTGCCGCCCTGAGTTGCTTGTTTAGGGTATTCCCCTATGCAGTCTAGGGGGTGTGTCAAACATGTGTATTTGTCATGTTTGTATAGACTGTATAGGGTTACCTGTTAGAGGGTACAACACTTAGGTATATTTGTGTGTACTCTCACTTTACCAATCATTCAATTCCAATTCTGATACGAAGTGCCGCGGGATTCGGTGTAGGTGGGCGGGGCTGCCTGCCTGCGTGGCAGATTCAACAGTTGGCATATTTCGAGGGTTGGGAGTTATCTGTTTCAGGGTGTTTTTTGGCGCACCCTGATTGGTCAGGGTAATAAGACGAACACTCTTGCTACAACAGGGTAAAATATTCCTTACACTTTCTGAGAAAGGGTCAGAGAAAAATTGGCCTTACAAAATCAGGGTAATCCTGAAAAAGCGGCCGCTGGCAAGGGTAATCAGGGTGAAACACCCTTCAAATTTGAGCCCTGGTGGTAGGTTATCGAACTCTACTGTAGAGGGTACAACTCCCTCGTTGTATGCCTCTCTCTCTTCTAGTTCTACCTCTTATCTCTCGTCAACTCTCTCCTAGCTCCTAAACCTCTCGCCATTTCATGGCCGCCTTCCTTCTAGCTAAGTTAGCCTTCTAACATGGTATTAGAGCAGTCCGTTCCTTGTGGGCCTGCTCCTCACGCTTCCGCCGCGCTCTTCTACTCTCTCTCTCGCGTTGCCATGGCGGCCGCGTCGTGCTGCTGTGGCCGCGTCGTGCTGCCGCGGCCGTCGCGACGCGCTGCCATGGCGTCGACGTCAAGCCGTGGCGGCGTCGCCGTCGACGTCAAGCCGTGGTGGCGTGACGGCGCCGTCACGCTGCCGCGGCGTCTACGCGACAGCGCGCGGACGGCACGGACGGCAGCGGCCAGCGCCCCATCTTAGCGCTGACCAGCACGCCCGCATGAAGCCAGCGCGCCACACGGGGCGGCATGCTCCCGGGCTCCGCTGCTGAAGCCCCGCCCCCCTTCCCCTGCGTCCCCTCTTCCTTGCCGCAGCCGACAGTTGACTCGCGCCGGCCGTCCCACCGTCGCGGAGCCCGGCCACGCCGCGAGTGCAGCGAGCTCCGCCGCCGCCGGCAGCTGTCGTCGAAGCCGCCGCCGCTGCAGCTGGTGCAGCTGGCCATGCCGCCGCACGCCGCCGCCGCCGCCGCTGTCGACGCTGCCGCCGTCGTCGCCGTTGCAGCCGCTGCCCTCGTTGTCGACGTCGCCCCACATCAAGCGCCGTGGGGTTGACCATACAGAAGTCGCTGTCGCTGCTGCTAAGTATGGGGGTGCTAGAGGGTGTGTGGCTTAGTGTGGTGTGTGTGTGGTGGGCTTGCCGCTACCAAGCCTAGGGGGTGTGTTAAATTATATTTGTTATATAATTGTAGGCTTGGTAGCTTATCAAACTCTACTGTAGAGGGTACAACTCCCTCCTTGTATGCCTCTCTTGTTGAGACTAGAAAGAATGAACAGAAGAAGGGAGAACAGGGGATATAGCGTTTGGGTTGTACCCACTTAGAACATACCCTATCTAGCCTATAATTTCTACATAACAATATATGTATAAGTTTGATATCTCTCTCTTCTAGTTCTACCTCTTTTCTCTCGTCAACTTTCTCTCCTAGCTCCTAAACCTCTCGCCATTTCATGGCCGCCTTCCTTCCTAGCTAAGTTAGCCTATGAAGGACGAAAATTTCCGCAAATGTGGTATGAATGTGGAGGACTGGTAGAATATGGGGAGGTGAGAACGAGGTGAATCGGCTGGGAAATGGGAGGCTCACGAGTGAATGGAGGAAGGAGGGAGGGAGCCACGGCTGAAGGGAGGAGAGTGGGGTAAGAATCGTGTCGCGAAAGGGACAGCGCTGCGGGTGCGAATCGCTGCTGAAACACGAAACAAGGAAACCTAATGGCGGCAAAGTGAGCCAGAACCGTTGGCGAGACGGCATCTGATTCGCTGAAAATTGGGACGGCCAGATTGTCCGAGCCGCAAGCTTTGAAAACCGAACCCCGCAACGCGCTAAGTTTCCGCCGGAGGAGGCGCAGTTGGGAGGGATGGGGTTGGGCTAAGTACGCTGTCGTGGAGCTGAGTGTAGCTCTCACCAAACCCTAGCTTGAAAGCCCTGGAGGCGAGAAACTCTTCCCGCAAGCTGCTGTCATCAATTTCGTGGGCCTCGAGCTCCATCAGCAGCAACAATTGAGGGGAGCCTTTAGAAATGTTTGGGTACCCCTTGGAAGTATCTCAAGGCCTACAAGTAAGTTCACTACGTTCCATATGTGAGGGACCTCACTTGGGCTGGAAACCTCTATTGTCTAGAAATGAGCCTCCAAAAACACCTGAACTTACAGGTGCGGTTCCCTCTGAATACCCTCTCTATTTCACCGAGCCATCAACATTGGAACGAACAACTGTTTATTTGCAGGGGAGACCCAGCCTTGTGGTGTCCCCCTCAACCAAACAACAGCCGAGGCAGCTTTCGAAACTCCGGGTTTTCCCTTCTTGACGAGACGCGTGTCAGCAAACACAAACTGCGGGACAGCGAAGACTGACGAAGACGCGTTTGTGTGATGCATATTCATCGCCGTAACGAGCCGCGGCTCATCTATCTGATGGCTGTTTCGCGAAGAGGGGCTAATATGAAATATTAAGGGCTACCTTCTACACCGCGAGACTATTTCAAAGCCGATGCCATTCATTGTGGAATGCGGTGTTTCGTGAGTTGTGTTGTGTTGGTTTAGATTTTCTAAAAGCCATTGACAACACCGATTGTAGAGTTTATGGACATCAAAAGCATAACCACATCGTTATCACCTGCAAAGACTTTACAAAGGGTTTATGGATAACACCCACTCCTCATCCAACGTTTTCGAGCATTGGCTGGTATTGGTTGCTACTGCTGACTGAGCTGTTGTGTCCTGAACAATGGCATGGTGATTGTGACAATCACATACCGGTAATATGGGAGGGAATCTTCAACCTCATAAAAGATTGATGTACAGGTCACGCTTCAGACTTCCTTATACGGTATGATATGGTACAAGACAAATGAGGAGGAAGGGGTCAAGGAGATCTTTCAGAGAGTACTGGGGTGACATACGGTACCATGAATACCGATCATCTACTTGCACAAGACAACGGAGCGGAGGCTGGCTGCTGCACTTCGGACTATCTCCCTCACCCCTAAAAAGAAAAGTTGGGAGATATAACGGCACCCCATGCAGGGCCCAAAATTGGTTTTGGGCTGCCCTTTGAAAACAGGGTCGCCCCACCGAAACACCCTGTCACACAGGGTACCTAACTCAGGGTAGTCTGATTTTCATGGTAAACTTTTTGCAGCGCTGTTTGTTAAAATTATATAAGTTATAATTTAATATAGGCTTGGTAGGTTGTTACTCAACCTTTCTGTAGAGGGTACAAACCCTCCTTGTACTCCTCTCTCTTCCTAATCAGCCCTCTTATCCCTCGACACATTTCCTACCCTCCTAGCTAAACCCCGCCGCCACATTCATGGCGGCCTTGTTCCTGCCTACTGCCTAGTATTCAGTTCTAACACTGTTTACACAGGGTATATTTAAAACCACCCAGTTCTTTATTGCCACTGCATTGCAATTTAAAGCCATTGACTACAATAACGAACCTGTTTTTGAACTTCGGATGGACAGGAGCTTGGGTTATGTTGCAGACTTGACGAAATGTACTGAGCGACTCGTTCGACGAACTTGCGATTCAAGCGAATTGTGCGTTGGGGGCGAAATTGGATTGGAGGGGCGTGGCAGATTTGGTGAAGGGCCAATGAACGTCTCACACACACCCTCCAGCACACATCGGCAGAAACATTTGAAGGTACAATTGTTAAAAAGGAAGGCTAGGCAGTAGGCAGGAACAAGGCCGCCATAAATGTGGCGGCGGGGTTTAGCTAGGAGAGTAGGCGAGAGTGTCGAGAGAAAAAGTGTATTGATTAGGAAGAGAGAGGAGTACAAGGAGGGGTTTGTACCCTCTACAGAAAGGTTCAGTAACAACCTACCAAGCCTATATTGAATTATAACTCATATAATTCTAACACACCCCCTAGGCTTGGTAGTGTCAAGCCCACTCACACCCCCACACCCACACACACACCCACACCCACACCCCCTAGCCCAGCACCCCCATTCCCAGCAGGAACCAAAACAACTCCGGAAGTGGGCAGATCCCACGGCCCGTGGGATGGCTATGGCGGCAGCAGCTACAGTGACAACAGCGGCGGCGGCGGCGGCGTGCGGTGGCGCCCGGCCCGCGGCAACAGCGGCGGCAGCGGCGGCTTGAACGTCAGAGGCTGGTGCAGCGGCCCCCGCCCTCTCGGCGGCATGTCCAGTCACCTTGGCGGTGGGGAGGGCCCTCATGAGGCAGTCGTCGGCTGCAGCAAGGAAGGGGGGGATGCAGGGGAAGGAGGGGAGGTGGGGGGGGGGAGAGGGGCGCGGCGTAGTCCATAATCAAGCCGGTGGCGGTAGAGCGGGCGGCAGGTCCGGCGGCACCACTGACGTTGAGCGGCCGGCTGTCGCCCGACGACGCCGCCACGTTCGCCTTACGACGACGCCAGGCCGCCGCACCACGGGACCTCGACGACGCCACCACGGCGCGGCATCGTCGCTGCAGCTGCTCGGCGACGCTGAGACGGCGGCAGCAAAAAAAAGGAGCCGCCGCGGCATCTCGTCGGAGAAGCTGCCACGGCGGCAGGAAATTGGAAGGCAGGGAAAGTAAACGCAGCGGAAGCACGGAGGGGAGCAGGCCCAGGGAGGGCGTCCTGCTCTTGATACCATGTTAAAAAGGAAGGCTAGGCAGTAGGCAGGAACAAGGCCGCCATAAATGTGGCGGCGGGGTTTAGCTAGGAGAGTAGGCGAGAGTGTCGAGAGAAAAAGTGTATTGATTAGGAAGAGAGAGAAGTACAAGGAGGGGTTTGTACCCTCTACAGAAAGGTTCAGTAACAACCTACCAAGCCTATATTGAATTATAACTCATATAATTCTAACAACAATTGGTCCCCTCACACCTCCTCCAATCAAGTTCGGAGGAACTTTGGCAAAGGGCCAATCTATCAGAGTAGAAGAATGAATTAAAAGAGAGAGAACATGTGAATATACCAAAGAGTTGTACCCTATATATGACATGACTCTATTCAGTCTATGCAAACATAGTAGATATACATGTTTGACACACCCCCTAGACTGCATAGGGGCAGGTCATGACAAAACAGCTCAGGGTGGCACTACTAGTCCAGCCTCTGAGACAAGGGTCTAAAAGACCAGTCAGAAGGAGTACAGACAAGGCAAGAACAAGTACAAGGCGGCACTACTAGTCCAACCACTGTGAGAGGACACAAGTCTAGTCTGAGTGTACATATATATAGGATAGTACAAAGTCAAGGCCCAAGCAAGTGAGAGACGACAGGAACTAGACCAAGCTGTACACAGTGCCGCTGATGATCTTTAGGCGCAAGTGCCTTCGTAAAGATATCAGCTGTGTTGGCACCTGAGGCCAAGTGTATACGCGGGCCTGGCGTCGCTGCTGTAGCTCGCGCAGGAGGAAGTACCGCAGTTGGATATGCTTCGCTCTGCCCTCGAGTCGAGGCTCCTGACACAGGAGGATCATGGCCCTGTTGTCAGCGTACAGGACCGGGGCAGAGCTAGGCTGCTCACCTAAGTCAGCGAGCAAGAAGGTCAGCCAGCGGAGCTCCTGTGCCGCCATGGCACCGGCGTAGATCTCAGCCTCACAGCTGGACTGGGCAACAGACGAGGAGCGGGTAGCTCTCCACGATACAGCACCTGAGCCAAGGCTGAAGCAGTAGCCCTGGGAAGACCTGAGCGTCTCGGCGTCGTCTGCCCAAGAAGCGTCTGTGTGTCCAGTCAGGACCACCGGCCTGCGTCCACCTAGCACTAACCCCATGCCCGATGTACTTGCAAGATAACGCAGAACCCTCTTAGCGGTAGACCAGTGCTGAGGTCGGTGTCTGCCTGTGGCCACAAAGCGCGCCAGGATGCTGAGAGGGTATGCGAGATCTGGGCGAGTGCAAGTTATCAGGTACATGAGGCAACCCACCAGCTCAGCGTAAGGACCACTGGGATCTACCAACTCCTTAGGAACTGGAGCGGAGAGTCTGTGGTCCAGAGGAAGAGGGGTGGGCTGTGCTGAGGAGAACTCAAGGCCCAACCTCTGAAGGACCTGGCGCACCAAGTGTGACTGAGTCAGGGTGATGGTGCGCGCGGCTCTGTCCCTGGAGATCTGCAAACCAAGGTAACGGCGCAGCTCTCCAAGGTCAGTGCAAGTGTGTCTCTTCAGCAGCTCTGCCTTCACGGAGGCCAGTGCGTCCCTGTCTGCAGTGGCGAAGACCAGGTCGTCTACGTAGACAAGAATGTAAAACGGAGTCTGGCCAGCACGAACAAAGAGTGAGGGGTCTGCAGAGGACGGAAAGAACTGCAGGTCAGCGAGGGTAGCACGCAACGTGTCGTGCCACTCACGGGGCGCCTGGCGCAGGCCGTAGACTGGGCACCGCAGAAGCAACTGGGTCCCAGGAGCGAAGGCGCCAGTGAAGCCCTGAGGGCGACGCAGGTAGACCTGCTCGTGTAGGCTGCCCTGAAGGAAGGCAGTGGAGAAGTCGAGGGAGTGAAGCTCGTAGTCACGCTGAGCCGCTACGTGTAGCAGAACCCGAAGAGTAGTCATCTTCGGGGTAGGAGCGAAAGTCTGAAAGAAGTCCACCCCCTCGCGCTGACTGAAACCTCTAGCCACGTAGCGCGCCTTGAACACAGGCGGCTCTCCAGGAGGGCGCTTCACCTTGAAGAGCCAGCGGCCATCGACTACGTTCACCCCAGGTGGGGGAACTGCATCGACGAAGGTGCCGGTGGATCTCCAAGATGCCATCTCCTGCTCCATGGCAGCTATCCACTGAGAGGCCCAGGGTCCCGAAACCGCCTCAGCGTAAGTACGAGGGGTCGGGATGTCGAAAGCGTCTGGGTCACCCTCAGGGACTAGCAGCATGGAACAGAGATGGGGAGCAGCCTCGGACAGGAAAGCAAGCTCGAACTGGCGGTCCTCCAGGACGTCACTGCCGAGGGCAGGAGCACCCCCGACAAACGGAGGACAGGCAGGGTCAGAGACCAGAGCGGTGGCGTAGTCAAGGCGGCGGGTAGAGGCGAAGTCAGCGACAGCAGCGACAAGAGCGTCAAGGCACGAGACCGGAACAGACGGGTTGGTAATGAGAGAGGCAAGGACCCGAGGAACAAGAGGACGAGCAGCACGAAAGAAGTCAGACAGAGGAGGAGACGCAACTGTAAGAGAAGACAGAGGAGGCGACGGGAGGAGGGGAGGACGAGACTCGTGGGAACGTAGCAACATAGGGTGAGAGCGCGGGGCGGGGGAGACAGGACGAGCACGGGAGGGACGGCGAGACCAGACGTGAGAGGGAGGCGTCGGGTCAGGAGACAGAGGAGGGGACACGGATGGGGAACGAGGGGGAAAACGAGCCGGGGACGAGTCCGGCGGAGGGAACACGGGGCCGTAGACTGGAAGAGGAGGAGACGGCAGGAGAGGAACAGGCGCAGGGTCAGGGGACAGAAGGCCGAGCAGACGAAGGGCGGACACCGGCGGGGACTGCTGCTGCTGCGACACAACACCAACACCAGGGCTGCAAGCTGCGCGATGGCTACCTCCCGAACCCTCCAAGTGCCAGTCAGACGCGTCAAGGGGGAAACCGAGGAAGACGCAGGGAAGGGTGCGGGCAGTGAGCTTGTCCGCGCCCGAGGCACGAACGTGAGCAAGGCAGCCCCAGACGTGGAACGCAGACGCGGCACCAGGGGACCCGGTCCACAGAAGGGTCGGCGAAACCTGCGGCCGCTGGGGGTGCGGCCACAGGTTAAGCTGGTGAGCAGCGTAGCGCACGGCGAACGGCCACAGAAAATGGGGTGCACTGGCATGGATCATGGAGGTGCGAGCCACCTCCATGACCAAACCGATGCGTCGCTCAGCGACCCCATTCTGCTGCGGGGAGTCCGGCAGGGTAAACGTCTGGGTGATGCCCTCCGCACGACAGAAGCGACCGAGGACACCGGAGGCAAACTCGCCACCACGGTCGGAGTGAAGACGCAAGACAGGGAGACCGCGGTGGACACGAGCAGAGACAAGCCAGGGGATGAGAGCGTCAGGCACGTCGACCTTCCGCTCCAGGGGAAAGACGGTGGTGTAGCGCGTGAAGTCGTCGACAAGCACGAGGAAGAAGCGCTCGCGACGCGGCCCATGGACGGGGGCGGGGTGCCAGACGTCCATGTGTAGAGTTTGCAGCGGTGCGGCGGTAGGGGGAAACGAGGAGGAGTGAGGGGCACGGTGAAGCCGGCCCTCGACGCAAGGCGTGCAAGGTGGGGCGGGGGAGGAGGGAAACTCGGGGAACGAACCGGGGAGACCAAGGACGAGACCGTGCTGGGACATGTGACGCAGACGCGGGAGCGCAGGGTGACCAAGGCGGTGGTGCCAAAGGAGTGTCGGGTGAGTGAGGGACCGACAGGAGCAGGCAGCAGCAACCTGAGTAGACGCAGCCACCTGGGGGGATGTCCCAGCCGGGGAAGTCACGGTGTCAAGTGTGAACATGCCTGACACCGGGTCCCGGGGGAACGTGGTAAGGGGGGCACCAGTGGCGGCCTCGGTACAGATAGCATACCGCTCGTGCCCAGGGAACGTAGTGGTGACGCCAAGGTCCTGGAGGCAGCCGACACCAACTAGGTTCCTGGAGAACGAGGGGATATGCAGGCCTGTGAGCGAACCCGAAGGAACCGCCGGACAGGGAAGGGAGGTGGAACTGCGGGCTACGACCGGACCACCGGAGGGGTCAGCAAGAGAAACGGCAGCAGGAACAGGAAGCGGCGTCAGCGTAGTGGAGTCGCGGAAGAAACACCGGGAAGCGCCAGAGTCCAAGGTGAAGGAAAGTGCAGCAGTGGCGCGTGGCGGCGGAGAAGCGGTGGAAGCACCGAGGCTACACAAAGCAGGGGATCCTACGCCTGACGCAGCAGGGGAGTCTACGCAAGGCATACCAATACTAGGCAACACGGGGTAATAAGAAGGAAGCATACTAGAGTCATCAGCATACATCACATGCAGGGCGGCTACAATGGCATCCATGTCCAAGTCAAAAATCTGAATACTACGCCTAAGCAAACTGTGCTAGTCCGGGAGGTCGGGCGACGGGCCAAAGCGCTTACGGAACAGGTCGTCCAGGCGACGAAAACAGCGAGGAGTGGAATGACCGATCTTACCGCAAACGAAGCCGCGGCGCGGACCGGTCTGGATCTGGTACTGACAGCGCACGCCTCCGGAACCACCACCCGGCGCACCACCACGCGCACGACCACTACCAGCTCCAGGCCACCCGGGCGGGAGGGCACTCGCATGCCTCGTCTGCGGCGGCTGCTGGGGCTGCTGCGGAGGCTGCGGCTGCGTCGACTGCTGCTGCTGCTGCGGCTGCTGAGGCAGTGGGTCAGCCGGACTGGGCAGCGTCCCCTCGTCCGCTCCAGCACCAGACGACCCGACTCCACCACCACCCCCTCCTGCACCCCCGCCTCCCCCGCCGCGCCCAGCCTTGGGGCGGTGACCCTTCCCCGAGCGAAACTGTGCGGCTGCAGCAGTCTCAGCCACAGCGACAGAGCCGTCGGAGAAGGTACACTGAGCGGGGGCACAACCCTGAAAGATAGGGACCGGCACGGTACCGCTCGCCTGGGCGATGGAGCGGTGGCGAGTCTCGATAACAGTCAGGGTGTCTACAAAGTCGGTGAGGGTGAGCTCAGCGGGGTGAATGCTAAGGAACTGGTCGCGGGCGGCGGCAAGGCGGTCAGGGAGGCGGGTGGCAAGCAGGTAGAGGGTAGAGGTCATGGGCGGCTGGTGGGCTCTAAGCTGTGCATCAGCGCAGGGAGCGCGCCAGGTCTCATCTATCGAGCGCAGGTGGGCAGCTAGGTCAGAGACAGTGGGGAAAGACGCAAGGTCAGGAAAGAGCATCGGGAGGATCAGGCGACCCACGGAGGCAGCAGGGGGGCAGAATAGCGCTTGATGACAGCATCTAAGTAGGCCTGGGCGGTAGTGATGGACCTAAAGCGAGGGCGCTCAGGCGGGGGAAGGGCATTGCTAATGGCGAGCTGAGCAACAGCGTCTCGGGAAAGCCAGACAGAGCGTGCTAGGGCAGCGGCGGCAGTGGACTCGCGCTCAGCGGGTGTGGGGTTGGCGGGCAGCACAGCAGGGGGGTCTGGGCAGGGGAGCGTACCGTCAAGGTGTGCGGAAAGCGGGTGGCCATCCTGCCGCTGGCCGGTGAGGTGGCGGCGGAGGTCGGCAAGCCACGCCTCGAACTCCAGTGGCTGACCTTCAGCATCGAAGCGAAGCTCCGCCGCCATCAGGAGCAAGGAAGGACTAGACAGGGCGGTGCAGAACAGTGCAGTGGGGTGCAGTGCGGTGCAGTGCTGTGCAATGCGGTCCAGTGCGGTTCAGTGCGGTGCAATGCGGTGCAGTGCGGTCCAGTGCGGTGCAGTGCGGTGCAGTGCGATCCAGTGCGGTGCAGGGAAGTGCAGTGCGGTGCAAAGCAGTGCAGGGAACGGGGGACAGTACCAGGGAGGATGTAGGGCCGGGGCTGTGACGACGAGGCTGGGCAGGGCGAGACGAGGCCGGGCAGGGCGCGGCGAGGCCGGGCAGGGCGCGACGGGGCCCGGCAGAGCGCGTCGAGGCCAGGCAGGGCGCGACGGGGCTAGGCAGGGCGCGACAGGGCCGGGCGAGCACGACGGGGCCGGGCAGGCGCGACGGGGCCGGGCAGGCGCGACGGGGCCGGGCAGGCGCGACGGGGCCGGGCGAGCACGACGGGGCCGGGCAGGTGCGACGGGGCCGAGCAGGCGCAACGGAGGCCGGGCAGGCGCGACGGGGGCCGGGCAGGCGCGACGAGGGCCGGGCGAGCGCGACGGGGCTAAGGGAGGGACGGGGCCCAGGAGGGGCGCGACAGAGCAGGGAGGTGCGACAGGGCCCAGGAAGGGGCGTCTGGGCTAGGAGGCGCGACGGGGCCCAGGAGGGGCGCGAACGGGCGAGGAGGCGCGCTAGGGGCCCAGGAGGGGCGCGACTGGGCTAGGAGGCGCGCTAGGGGCCCAGGAGGGGCGCGACTGGGCTAGGTGTTGAAATCTGAACTAGGAAGAAAAGAGGAGGCCTCCATGAAATGGCGGCCAAGGGTTTAGCTAGGAGAGTAGGCGAGAGTGTCGAGAGAAAAGAGAAATAGATTAGGAAGAGAGAGAGTACAAGGAGGGGTTTGTACCCTCTACAGTAAGGTTCGGTAACCTACCAAGCCTAACAATTATATAAAATATAATTTGAACACACCCCCTAGGCTTGGTAGTGGCCAGCCCACACAACCCACACACACACCCCCTAACCCCGGACGCCCTCATTCTCGTGAGCAGCCGGGTATCGACCCCTCGTGCTAGGCTATGACACCTCCGGTCGAGAGGCAGCTGGCCGCATCTGGGCGGCCTCAATGACTACAGCGGCGGAGCTCGTGCTCAAGGCGGCTGTGTCGATGAGGACAGGCGGCGACTGCGGCGGCTGAGGGCTCTCGGCGGTGTGGCACGGGCTGGCGACGACTGAGCCGAAGACAGCAGCTACGGCAGGAGCAGGAGGAGATGCAGGGGAGGGAGAGGTGGTGGGGCTGCTGTGGTGGGGCTGCAGGACTTCAGCACGGCGCCATAGGCGCGGCGCTTACTGGCGGGAAGAGGAGGCGGGATGGGGCCCAGGAGGGGCGCGACTGGGCTAGGAGGCACGGCAGGGCCCAGGAGGGGCGCGACGGGGAGGTAGAACGGCGGAGCCGCCACGTCAGGGCGGCAAGCCCAGCACGGCTGCTCGACGTGGCAGCCATGCGACATGGCCGCCACGGGGGCACGGCAGGAGCGACGAACGCACGAGAACGCAGCGGAAAGCACGGAGGGGAGCAGGCCCAGGAAGAGCATCTCGCTCTCGATACCATGTTGAAATCTGAACTAGGAAGAAAAGAGGAGGCCGCCATGAAATGGCGGCCAAGGGTTTAGCTAGGAGAGTAGGCGAGAGTGTCGAGAGAAAAGAGAAATAGATTAGGAAGAGAGAGAGTACAAGGAGGGGTTTGTACCCTCTACAGTAAGGTTCGGTAACCTACCAAGCCTAACAATTATATAAAATATAATTTGAACACTAGGAGGCGCTTTAGGGGCCCAGGAGGGGCGCGACTGGAGTAGGAGGCACGCTAGGGCCCAGGAGGGGCGCGACGGGGCTAGGAGGCGCGACGGGGCCCAGGAGGGGCGCGACTGGGCTCTGAGGCGCGATAGGGCCCAGGAGGGGCGTGGCTGGGCGAGGAGGGGCGACGGGGCCCAGGAGGGGCGCGGCTGGGCTAGGAGGAGCGACTGGGCCCAGAAGGGGCGCGTCTGAGCTAGGAGGCACGGTAGGGCCCAGGGAGGCGCGACTGGGCTACGAGAGACGAAGGGCCCAGGAGGGGCGCGGCGGGGCCTAGCGAGGGTAGGAGCGGAAGCGATAAGTGGGGGGGGGGGGGGGGGGGGGAGGGGTTGAAACCTACGCATGATACCATATCAGAGTAGAAGAATGAATTAAAAGAGAGAGAACATGTGAATATACCAAAGAGTTGTACCCTATATAAGACATGACTCTATTCAGTCTATGCAAACATAGTATATATACATGTTTGACACAATCAGCACCCTCCCTCACACAGTCCCCACCCCAGCACACATCGAGCGCTGATTTTGGCTAAGAGTCAGTTAGCGCCCTCACACAGCCCCCAGCACGCATCGAGCCCTGATTTCGGCTAAGGGCCAGTTAACGCCCACAGTACGCATCTGGCGCTGATTTTGGCTGGCCAGACAGCGCATTAAGGGTAGTTGCCTTGCTGCCCTGTTTCATTAGGGCTGGAAGGTCGCAAACCCTGGTTTTCGAAGGGTAAAACATTTGCTACACTTTTTTAATCAGGGTTGTAAAATCGCAAACCCTGAAAAATCAGCCTAACTCGAAAAAATACCCTGAAAATCAGAGTAATCAGGGCATTTTACCCGGATATTTTGGGCCCTGACCCCATGGTCCCCACCAACCCCTTTAAGGCTCTGCAAAGAAGTGAGGCTGTGAGGCTGGCAAAGAAGTCGTTGATTCCCACCAGAGCCTGGCTGCTGGGAGATAAGCACAAGCCTTTTGCCCTTGACATCCTAGGGCTTAGCACGGTCACCAAGCCGTTTCCGGCTCTTCATGCTGGCTGTCAGGCTGGCAAAGAAGTCGTTGATCCCCACCGGCTCCTGGCTGCTGCTGCTGCTGATTGGCGCTGGTTCTTCCACCACTGCCTGCCACCGCCTGCCCGAAAAGATGTTGTCGTGCTGGGTGGGCTGCTGGGTGGGCTGCTGCTGGCTCTGCTTCATGTCTTGCTGACTGGCTTCCAGAGGGTCTTGCGTCTGAAGCATGGGCTGGACTGAACGTGCCTCACGCAGGGACTGGAACGGGCGTAGCTCACGCACTAGTGGGGGTGTCGCTTCCTGGAGTCCTGCTGCTGCTGCTGCTGCTGCTGCTGGTGCTGCTGCTGCTGCTGGTGCTGCTGGTGCTGCTGCTGATGCTGGTGCCTCTGTTGATTCAGTGGCAGCTGCTGCCATAGCCAGTGCTGCAGAGGGCTGCGCTGCTGCTGCTCGAGGTTCGCCTGCTGCTTCAAGGGGCCTCTGGGGCTTGGCGTGCTGCAGTGGGGGAAACGAGTAAAGGAGGGAATGGAGGAGTCTATTTTTGAGGCGCCTCAAAAATAGACTCCTCACGCATAGTAAAGGAGGGAATGGAGGAGTAAAGGAGGGAATGGAGGAGTAAAGGAGGGAATGGAGGAGTAAAGGAGGGAATGGAGGAGTAAAGGAGGGAATGGAGGAGTGTATCATGAGAGGAAAGGTCAAAGCCAAGGGAGAAGAGGAAGAGAGGGAGGGAGTGGAGAGGGATAGGCAAGAGAGAGGAAGGGGCAGGGACCAAAGAGAGAAGGGGAGGGGGAGGGACGGGGTGGGGGGGAGGGGGGGGGGAGAGAAGGGAAGGAGGAGTGGGTATGGGGGCAAAGCGGCAGCCATAAGAAGCCCCACCAGTCCTGCAAGCTGCAACAGATCAGCATCGGTGAAATCCACGTCAGCATCAGCAGCCACGTCAGCAGCAGCAGGCTCGTGATGCTCCCCAACTCCCATCCCATCTTCCTCCTCCTCCTCCCAGCTCGCATGCACACGTGTCCCCCTTCCTCTTCTCTTCCCCACCTTCTTGCCCTCCCCTCCCACCCCTGTATGCTCCGCCCGTTCCTTCCGCACCTCTTCCCCCCTTCTTCTACCTCGTCCCTTCTCACTTGCTCCTCTTCTCGCCCCTGCATCTCTATCCTCCTCCTCTTCATTCGTCGCCTCAGCTTCTCCTTCCTTTGTTCCCTTCCTCTCGTCCTCCTCCTCTCCCTCCTCCCCTTCCCCTTCTACCACCTCTCCTCCCTCTCCTCCCCCCTCCTCCCCCTCCTCCTCCTCCTCCTCCTCCTCCTCCCCCTCCTCCTCCTCCCCATCATGGTCATCTTCAAATTTAAACCCCATTACTCTCCTTCTCACCCTCCTTACTCTCTTCACAGCACCTCCTGTCTTTCCCCCAACTCTCTTCCCTCTTCCTCTCGTCCCCCTCTCCCCACCAGCTTGCTTCTCCCCCTCTGCTCTCTGCATACCGCCAATCGCTTTCTCCCCCTTCCCCCTTCCCGTCTCCCGCCCTTCGTCCCTCTTCGCCCCATCCCTCACCTCAAGCATCCAGGCAGGCAGAACCCTCCCTCGCTTCCCTGCTGCACCTCCCCCCCTCCCTCCACACCGCACTAAACCCATCCCTTTCCCCATGCCCTCCCCTTCTCTATTCCTCCCAGCCTCTTCCCCTCCCTTCCTTTCTTCCTCCTCTATTCTCCCATTCCCCTCTCCCGTTCCTCTTTCCCTTTCGTCCGCTCCATCCTCCCCCAACCCTACAGGCTTGGACAACCCATCTACAGGTTTGGAAGAACGCTGCTCAGCAGATACCGAGCCTGCCTGAGGCTCGGACGACATAGCCCTGATTGAACCCGAGCCAGCAGCAGTAACCACAGGCCTAGGAGGGGTAGCAGGAGCATTTGCTGACGTGTCACGCCCAGGCGCTGATGTGTCGGCAGCACGGGGTGGCGTGCCACCTGCAGTGGGCGGTGGCCTTGCGCTTGGAAGGGGAGCCCTGGAGGAAAGCTGGGAGAGGGCAACAGGGCAGATTGGGACGGCGTGAGGGTGAGGAGAGGCAGCACAGAGGAGAGGGACGACAACGGAGGGAGGGAGATCACATCGTAGGAAGCGATTTTCCTGGGCACAATGGTGCTGTGAGAAGGCAGACGTGTCTACATGGCATGGCATGGCATGGCACATGCAGGGGGGCTGTCGGGCTGTGCAGGCGTGCCTGCCTTCAACGCTTCTCGCGCGCCCACCTGAGCGGCGCGCCCACCTGAGCGGCGCGCCCACCTGAGCGGCGCGCTCGAGCAGAAGAGCCGCCACGTGCTTGCACACCCCGTTGGACGACCTGACACGCAGCAGCAGGTGGTGGTGGGTGCGTGGGGGGGGGGGGGGCGGAAAGGGTGGGGGGAGAGCAGTCGTGGATGCATGATGTGAGAGAGGAGTACGCACTGGTGAGAATACATGAGCACTCTGAGGCATGGACCTGCACATGGAGAATGGAGAGGCATGGACCTGCACATGGAGAATGGAGAGGCATGGACCTGCACATGGAGAATGGAGAGAGCACAGCAAGATGCCCGGTCGTCTCACCGGGCGTGTGCTGGACACGTGCACTTCCCTTCCACCTTCACCCGTGGCCCTCCACCCCCTCCTCCTCTCCCTCGCCCTCTACCTCCCGCCCTTGCTCGGCTGCTAGTTGCTCCTGCTGCTGTTCCTGCTGCTGCTGCTGCGCCTGTGAGTATATCGAAGCCAACGGTGTATGCCTCCCCTGGATTGGACCCTGTGACAATAAGGCAAGGAATAAAGGGGGGAAAGCGCGCGGCACACGTTAAAGGAGGGATGCATCCGGGCCTCTCGCAGGCTGCAGGGGACCGAGGCGGAAATTGATGCGCCATTCAGGCGATCAAGGCACTAATGCGGGACGGCGGCAGAGAAGGGAGCGGTGCGCCATTGAGTCAACGGCTCGTTCAGGGCACAGACGCGGGGAAAGGCACGCGGCTACACCCGCTCGCGTTACCTAAGCATTTCGCTGTACCCCCCTCCCACGCGCCGCCGTTAAACGCCACGTCGGATAGCTTCCCGCCCTCCCACACGTCAGCAGCGCGCCTCCCCACAGCCGCTGCCACGCTGGCAATCACCTCGTCGCGAGTCGCGAGGGCAGCGGGGATCGCGGAAGGGGCGGAGCTGCCCGACATCGACGCTGCTACGGATGCGGCTTTAACGGAACAGGGTTCGGAAGCTACTAGCGAACTCGAGAGATTAAGGTTGGGTGGGTCGACTCAGAGCGCGACAGCGATCACGTCGTCGCAACGCGCGACGGCAGCGTGGAACGAGGGGAGGAGAGGGGGAAAGGGAGGAAGGAGTGAAGCATCTCGCGCTGTTTCGGTTGTTCTAGTCTAAAGAAAATGGGAGTGAGGGCGGGTCCCAATTGTTCATTTCACGGTACGGGACACGATTTTACGAATCCCGGTACAAATCCCTGAAACGATTCCGTTTCCGTAAATCTTTGTAATTTTGTCCCTGTGCGCACGTGGCGCACAGGCGGGACGCCAATTGTCCACATGTGAAAAAACCGAGCTGCGCGCAACAGCCCCAAACGCAGTTACCAAATGTAAGCCTGCGCGAAAAATAAGTTTCGCACACCGCGCAAAAGACAGCTGGCGGGGAAACCCACCCCGCTTTTGCAAACATTGGCAGCGGCGAGCCAGGGGGGCCAATCAACAAGCGGGGGAATCTTGTTTTTTTTTTTTTTTGTTTTTGTTTTTTTTTTTTTTTGTTTTTTTTTTTTTTTTTTTTTTCACGCCTTCTCGACGGACTTCTCGGCGGGGCCTCTTGTTTTCTGGGGCTTCTTGGGCGGGTGGGGAAACCAGAAACTCACCCCATTCTGTCGGCGCAGAGTGGTCCAACTAGTGGCGCGTTCGGTTGCGGATGCGGTATGGCGTTGCGCGCGCAGATGTATTCGCGACGTCGCCCGGTTTTCGCCATCGCCAGCGAGGCGGTATCCAGGCGCGACACACTTGGAACCTCGTCCCCGAATCTTGCACCTTCCGTGTTTTTTACGTTTGCAATCCGAAATTGGTACATGGCCCGACGCATGGGAAAGGTGTCCCAGGTTACGTCAATATTTCAGACGTGTCCTGGCGAAACCTTAAACAAGTTTTCGCTTGTTAAAATCGGGTTACTTTTCGCGAAATGAATAGAACGTGAACTATTGGGACCCGCCCTAAGGATTGCTTACTGGTGACTCGTTTTTGGGGCTCCGGTTCAAGATGAAACTGGACTATTATATTTTTTATTAGGTAATGATGCAAGTTCATGTAAGAAGTATCAAAGATCTAAAAATGTGTATGTTTCATTGCAAAATGTAGGACCGAAATTAATCAGTATTATGGGCATCATTCAGGCTATAACGATACATTTTATTGGGCACGAATTAGATATCGAATAGAATAATGTTTGTGAGTACATGGAGGTATTAGCGCACCAGCCAACCTGTTATTCAAATAACGGACATTGCACCATATAACCTAACCTAGGGCATGTCAAATCGCCGGGTACCGCAATCCTCTAGGTTCTAACGGCCATCAGGTTCCTGACGCAGCGGATTCTCAGTGGTCTGATCGCGACCTAGGCTTAGGCCGTCCTTAGTCGTGCGGCTCTCCCGTGCATGAACGCTCTTCAGCGCTCTCGCCGTCTCTCCGCATTCTTTCTAGGCCACCATGCGAATCCCCAGATCCCTTTGACGCCATGGCCTCGCTTCTCTAACTCTCAACACGCCTTAGCACGATTTAGTAGCCCGCTCGTGTCGCCTTCTCTTCTCGAGAGCTCGGCCATAATGGCATCGCTTTCCTCTCTTGCTGTGGCTTCTTCATCCTCATCCTCGCTACTGAGCTGTTCCGCGTCGTTGTCTCCCAGATTCGCGGAGCTAAGATCGTCGCCTGCGACATGCGACACCAAAAGCATGGTATCTGCGACTAGAGGCCCTCTTACATTCGCCCTGGTTGGGCAACTATCGCAACTACCGCCTTCCCAGTCCTTCATTCTCCCGGTCCATTCGTTACAGTCACGTCAGAAACACTCGCAGCCTCGACGTTTCTCACCCGCGGCTGCTTATAGCGAAGCCAGCCAACCAGGGTACCCGTATTCCTTCTCTCGCGTTCCTAACGAAGCCTCCTTTAGCGCGGACGGCTCGTGGCCGGATAACTTCAGGGTTTGGGAGAACGGTGGCGGATTGGTCCACGTGGAGGCGGTGGTTGACAGCTCAGCAGTGGTCGAGCCGTCCGCAGTGGTTCATTCCGAGGCTCGGATTGGCGCGAAGACGAGGATCGGATCAGGATCGGTGGTGGGCCCTTACGTGAAGATTGGCGAGGAGACTACCATCTGGTGAGCTGTAGCGACTGCAGGGACTGCAGCATTTGCTAACATTTCTACTTCTGTTTAACCTTTTTCTTCCCAATGCTTCTGCACGGACCTGTGGTATTTTTTTCTGTCTTTTGAGTCGACTCAAAACATCCCTGGTATTTTATCTGTCTTTCCTCACCGGGCTCCCCTATTTCCCTCTCAACTCTTGACCTCCTCCCGTCTCTCCCTTCGTGTCCGCCTTTCCTGATACATGGCATTGCAGTGTACCATCGCTAGCCCATCATCCCCTCAACCATGGGTTGCATGGCATCACGTGCATTCAACGAATTTCATCAAACCTGTACCTGCCTTCCTTCCCCCGCTCCCCCTTGCGTTCCTTCCGTCCCCATTGCCTCCTCTCCTCCATTGTTTCCTCCTCACTGCCTCCCCCCCCCCTCCCACACCAAAGGTACAACGTGTCGCTCTCGAATTGCACGGTTGGAGACCGCTGCCTGTTCCACAACGGCGTGCAGATAGGGCAGGACGGTGAGGCTTGGGGGCAGAGAGGGCAGGACGGTGAGTGTTTCTTTAGGCTTCTCAGAGTTCACCCTTAGGGAAGGGCGGTGAGGCCGAGGGTGGAGGGGGGTGTGGGGAAGGGAGGGCAAGGACGTGGGCGGAATGGCGGGCATGTTTTCAAGGCACCTGCCGGCACACCCTCCCGACATTCTAGCTCCTCCCGTCCAATCGTGTGGCAGCAGTAGCAACAGCAGAACCTTCAGCTTGTCGTTATGCTCCCGAACCTCCCATGTGCAGGGTTTGGGTTCTTCGTGGATGAGACGGGTCTAGTTTTGAGGCGCCTCAGAACTATACTCTTGAACGTCCCGTCCCGTGTAATGCTCCCGAAGTGACTTTTGAGTCGACTCAAAAGTCACCTCGTCCCGTGTAATGCTCCCGAACCTCCTGTGAGCAGGGTTCGGATTTTTCGTGGATGAAGCGGGCAAGATGGTCAAGAAACCTCAAGTGAGCCCCATTACTTCCGTGCCCTCTGAAACGCATTCTGTTCTTTGTCGCCGCCCCCTTAACATCCCCCCCATTCCCCCTCACCTCACCACCCCCTCTGTCTCCACCCTTCCTCTCTCCTGGGTGATTTTCAGTCTTTATTTCCAGTCCACCCACCACAGATTCTCCCCTGCCGTGTCTCCCTTTGCTCTGCACACTCCTCGTCTTGTCCGTGCCCCCTGCCTTCCCCTCTCCCATGTCCCCCCGCCTGCTGGCCTTCTCCCGTATGCTTTCGCGCCATCGAGCCTCCACGCCAGTGCTGGTCCGCTCTTCTGTGTGTCTTTATGCCTGTGCTCTTGCGCTCTTGCGTGTCTGTGTGCCTGTGTGCCTGTTTTTCTGTGTGTGTGCCTTGATGGCCGTGTGTTGGGCAGACCCTGGGAGTGCAGATAGGCAGCGATGTGGAGATTGGGGCCAACACATGCATCGACAGGGGGAGGTGAGCGCTGCTTGCCTGCCTGCCACTGTGCATGCGTAGTGTGTTTGGGTTTGGAGGGCAGACGCTGGGAGTGCAGATAGGCAGCGATGTGGAGATTGGGGCCAACACATGCGTTGACAGGGGGAGGTGAGCAAGCGGCTTGCTATTACTGTCTCCGTTCACCCCATGCTCCATGTGCATCCCCATGCTCCATGTGCATCCCCATGCTCCATGTGCATCCCCATGCTTCACATCCATCCTCATGCATTACATACGTTCCCCGAACCGAAGTTGTTGCTCCTCTCTGCTCTCTTCTGCTCCTATCTTCTCTCTTCTGCTCTCTTCTGCTCCTCTCTGCTCTCTTCTGCTCCCAAATGCTCTCTCTCCTCCTTCCCTGCCGCTGCCAGTTGGAGGGACACGCAGATTGGTGACTTCGTCAAGATCGACAACCTCGTGCAGGTGTGATCTCGTCTCAAGCAGGTGTGCATGTGTGTTCTCATGTGCAGGTGTGTCTCATGTGCAAGTTTGTCTCATGTGCAGGTGTGTTCTCCCCCTCCCCCCCCTCTTTCCCCCCTCCTCCCACATAACACCAGGTCGGCCATAGTGGGGTAACTCAGTCGCTGCTGCACCCCGCACCCGCTGCCACCACTCCCACACTCTCTTCCTTCCCTCCCTGCCTCCCTCTCCCCCTCTCCCCCACCAGATCGGCCATAATGTGGTCATCGGGCGCTGCTGTATTCTCTGCGGGCAAACCGGCGTTGGCGGCTCGTCCACGTAAGCTGTGTTGTCATTCCGAGCTGAAGCAGCCATTCTTTTCCACACTTTGCCTGCCTTGTCAAGGCCAGAAGACTTGGGGAGGCAGGAGGGAAGACCCCGTGCTTGTTGTTCCGGTTCTGCACGCACTGCATTCTGTTCTTTCTCATTCAGGACGCATGCGCGCACCTGTGACATGCTCCTGCATCCATTCATGCCGTCCTCTTGCCGTGAATGCCTTGCCTGCATGGATTCGCGTGCATGGATTCGCGTGCATGGATTCGCGTGCATGGATTCGCGTGCATGGATTCGCGTGCATGGATTCGCGTGCACGGCTGCAGGCTTGGCGACTACGTGGTGCTGGCAGGGCAGGTGGGGGTGGCGGATCACGTCACCATTGCGGACAAGGTACCCCTCTCACTGTTGCCGCGCCACCATAGGGGATTGCCACCTACCCCTCTCACCATAGGGGATTGCTACCTACCCCTCTCACCATAGGGGATTGCTACCTACCCCTCTCACCATAGGGGATTGCTACCTACCCCTCTCACCATAGGGGATTGCTACCTACCCCTCTCACCATAGGGGATTGCTACCTAACCCTCTCACCATAGGGGATTGCTACCTTCTCTTGCGTGTCATTGCTTGCGTCGTTGCCCCTCTGCCCCTCTGCCCCTCTGCCCCTCTGCCCCTCTGCCCCTCTGCCCCTCTGCCCCTCAGGTGCGGGTGGCAGCCAAGTCAGGCGTGGCGGCTGACATCAAGGAGCCCGGGGACTATGCTGGCTTCCCCACGGTACTCCCACTAGTGCCACCACATCCCTCCCTCCCTTCTGCCCCGTTGCACCCCTGCTCCAACATACATCTTAACATCCACACTCAAACACACACTTTTCACACACGTACCTCGGAATGTATTATTCTGCGGCAATCCAGATAACTTCTTGTACCTCGTACGGTAACTTCTCATGTTTCTATCAGCTGGTACCTACCCCATCACTTGAGCTGAAGGAAGGGTATAGTGATCCTAGAGCATTTAGTGGTTTACGTGATGTTGGGTGGTTCTGCCTTCCCCGCTCCCACCTTTGGAATTGCGCTCATAAGCCAACGAAAAACAATATTGGTCAATCTCCTTTCCTCGTGTGTTCACAGGTGAAGGCAAGCGAGTGGCGTCGGTTGGTGGTGATGGAGAGGAGAATGATGAAGGGGTCAGGGCCTGGAGCTGATCGATCTGCGCCATCTTCCAATGCACCTGGGAAGAAAGCTTGACAGCGAGTGCTTGTGGTTTGTAGACTTGTAGTTTGGCCAAGGCGATGAAAGAAAAGCCAATCATTAGTTGATGATGCTCTTTGCATGTGCTTGCTTCATTAAATTGATGTTTCCTAAAACACAATTCTTCGTTACATTTAGCGAGAACGGTGCACAAGGAGTATCGCATTCGACCTCAAAGACGAAGCGGCCTATCTTCAGAAAGACGCTTCACTACGTATCACAGAACTACTAGTAGCATAATTTTTCTAAAAGCTTTGCAGTAAGCTCGTGTTGTTCTAGAGTGAAGGCAAGCTCCCGCGTCGCAAATCCCCTCTTATCGCACCGCGTAGTAGGACGCGGCATTTTAAGGCGCAGCGTACCCTGACCCAGACTTACGCTAACCTAGCCTTAGCCTCCCGCCATGGGTCTGGACGGCGGAACCATCATCTCGCGCACCGACGTCATCCGCGGAGCATCGTGGCGCCTCGCCTCCAGGTCGGTCCACGGCAACCTTCCGCACCACGCGCTACTTAATTCGCCGTTGCTCACTTATGAGAATTCTAGAACACGACTCCAATCACACCCTTACCCAATCGTACCGTTGCGCACCCCCGCGACCCCATGATGTTACCCTTGGTACCGGATCTTTTCCCTTAGGCCGCCGTGCCTCCTTCTCGCTCCGGCGCCGCTCTCTCGCTCCTCATGCCCCCTCCTGGACTCTACTCCCGTCCTCCCCCCCCCACCCACCCCTCCTCTACTTGTATCGCTCCGCGCCGCCGCTACGCAGGGACTCCGCGCGGTCCACGCGGGGGGGGCAGCTCTCCGCGGGCGACCTGCTGGGCGGGGAGGAGCGCGTGGGCGCGCGCGAGCAGCGCGAGGCCGCGTGGAGCGCGTGCGCGCTGACGGGGGAGGCGCTGAGAGAGCCAATCGTGGCATGCCAGCTAGGACGACTGTGAGGGAGGGGAGGGGTGGGGAGGGAGGGGGGAGAGGGGGGGAGAGGAGACGGGAGAGGAGAGGGGAGAGGAGAGGGGAGAGGAGAGGGGAGAGGAGAGGGGAGAGGAGAGGGGAGAGGAGAGGGGAGAGGAGAGGGGAGAGGAGAGGGGAGAGGAGAGGGGAGAGGGGAGAGGAGAGGGGAGAGGAGAGGGGAGAGGAGAGGGGAGAGGAGAGGGGAGAGGAGAGGGGAGAGGAGAGGGGAGAGGAGAGGGGAGAGGAGAGGGGAGAGGAGACTAGTGGGGAAGATGATGGGAGAGGGAGAAGGGAAGGCGGCGCAGGGGAGGAGGGAGGGACAGTGTGGAAGGGATGGGAGTGGGGTGTTGGCAGGGTGAAAAGTTAGAGGTTTTGAGACGTCTCAAAGCTCTGTATCTCTGAGAGGTCTCAGAACCTCCGTACCTTTTGAGATGTCTCAAAACCTTTGTGCCTTCCTGGTTTCATGTGTCTCTCCCATTGAGCTACAACCCAAGAGAGCGTGCTACAGCTACTGTTGTAGCTACAAGTTGTTCCTCCTCTTTTGTCGTCTTCCCTTGTCCCTCCTCCGGCCCCTTCCAACAGCTACAACCGCGAGAGCGTGCTACAGCTGCTGCTGTGGCGAGCTGGGGTCGTTGCAGAGGAGAGTGACAAGGTAAGCACCGGATACTGCTCTGCTGTGCGGTGCCACACAGTGTGCTGCTCTGCTCTGCGGTGCCACACAGTGTGCTGCTCTGCTCTGTGGTGCCACACAGTGTGCTGCTCTGCTGTGCGGTGCCACACAGTGTGCTGCTCTGCTCTGTGGTGCCACACAGTGTGCTGCTCTGCTCTGTGGTGCCAGTGTGCTGCTCTGCTCTGTGGTGCCACACAGTGTGCTGCTCTGCTCTGTGGTGCCACACAGTGTGCTGCTTCGCTGTGCGGCGCGGCGCGGCGCAGTGGGTTGCTCTGCTGTGCGGTGCGGCACAGTGTGCTGCTCTGCTGTGAGGTACCACACAGTGTGCTGCTCTGCTGTGCGGTGCCCCACAGTTTGCCGCTCTGCTGTGCAGGGCCACACCATGCGTGCAATGTGCTTCTCTGCTCGATGGTGCGACGCAGTAATGTGGCCGCTCTTGAGTATGGGCGCTCTTGAGTATGGGCGCTCTTGCCTGTGCTCTTGAGCGTGGGCAGTCTTGCGCGTGGGTGCCTAAGGGAGACAGGCGTGCTCTAGTGAGAACAGCGCGCTCTGGTGAGAACGGCGTGCTCTAGTGAGAAGGGCACGCTCAAGTGAGAAGAAGGGCGCGCTCTAGTGAGGTGGGCACGCCCTAGTGCGACAGGCGCGCCCTAGTGCTACGGGCGTGCCCTAGTGGGACAGGTGCACCCCAGTGGTGGGCGCGCCCTAGTAGAACGAAAACACCCCAGTGGTGGGCGCGCTTCAATGGGACGGGCGCCCTCTAGCGAGACGAGCGCTTGGCAGCTTGGCACGCTTGGCAGCTCGGCACGCTTGGCAGCTTGGCACGCTTGGCAGCTTGGCACGCTTGATTGGGCGGTCTTGCGTGTGGGTTGACTTGCGTCTCTCCTGTGCGGTTTTCCCAGTGCGGTGTGCTGCTGCATTCTGCTTCCCACCCGCATCCCGATCCCCATCCCCACCCCCATCCGCATGCCATTCCTGTTTCCGTATCCCCCAGTGCCGCGTCTCAAGGCTCCAGCACCATCTCCACCTCTTCGCCCTCTCGTTTTACCTTTCCCAGTGATATCCCTGCTCCCTGCCCTTGTGGCCTCCGCCTTCCCTATCCCCGTTCCCGTTTTTTTCCCCCAGTGGCGCTTCTGAAGGCTCCAGGAATACCTGCAAAAACAAAACGCACCTTTTCGCCCTCTCGTTTTTCCTTCCCCATCCCTATCCCTGCTCCCTGCCCTTGTGACCTTCCCCGTCCCTACCCCTGTTCTGCTTGTTGCTTCCCCCAGTGGCGCTTTTCAAGGCTGCAGGACCATCTGCACCTCTTCGCTCACATCCGATCCAAGAAGGTGGGATGAAAGTCTGTACGGGCACATGGCACCATGGCATCATGGCACATGGCACCATGGCACCATGGCATCATGGCACATGGCACCATGGCATCATGGCACATGGCACCACGGCACCATGGCATCATGGCACATGGCACCATGGCACCATGGCATCATGGCACATGGCACCATGGCATCATGGCACATGGCACCATGGCACCACGGCACCATGGCATAATGGCACATGGCACCATGGCACCATGGCATCATGGCACATGGCACCATGGCATCATGGCACATGGCACCATGGCACCATGGCATCATGGCACATGGCACCATGGCACCATGGCATCATGGCACATGGCACATGGCATCATGGCACATGGCACCATGGCACCACGGCACCATGGCATAATGGCACATGGCACCATGGCACCATGGCATCATGGCACCATGGCACCATAGCACCATGCCACCATAGCACCACCTCACCCCACACACTTGCGCTGTGTCAGCTCACTCCGACCCGCTGCGATGGCCACACAGCCCGGTTCTAGGGAAGTGTGGATTGCACTGCACTGCACTGCACTCATGGGACTGTTGGGAAGGATAGAGACAAGACCACCATGGCTCTTCCCTTACCCCTCTCCCACTCTCCCCCAGTTCAGTCTCCGTGCACCTCTCCTTTGCGTCTCACCTCCCTTCTCCTTCCCCTTCTCTCCTCTCCTCCTGTCCCCTCCTCCCCTCCCACTGACACTTCCTCTCAGGACGTTGTAACAGTGCGTTTCCATACCGACAGCCAGCCATCCCAGAGCAGCCGTGCTGAGTGCACCACTGGGAACGGCAGGAGTGACAGCGATAAGAGCAACGAGGCCAATACTGCTGCTGCTGCTGCTGCCGCCCCCAGTCAACCGAGTCCAGAGCTCACTTCGGGCTTGGCTTCTGCTCGCACTGCCACAGGCAGTGGCCTGTGCAGCAGCTCTACTGGCGGTGCCCATGCTGCTGCCAGTGGCGGTGGCAGTGGCAGCAGCAGGGACGCGTCTCACTGGGTGTGCCCCCTCTCCGGGTCTTCTGCCAGCTCTGGTCAGCCGTGAGTCAGGTGGGGTGGGGTGGGGTGGGGTGGGGTGGCTTTCTTGCATGCACATCAATCTTGCCTCCCAAGGGGACGTACCTACTGCGCACTTTCACGGCTTATGCCAGCTGTGGCCAGCCGAGAGTGGGGAGTGTGGGGCTGTTACCGCCACTCTCACTCGTATTTCAATGGCCTGATGTTATCGCCTCTATCTGGGGCTCTGCGCGTGCCACTGCTACGCCCACTGCGCCTGCCTCTGCGCGTGCCACTGCTTCTTCTCCATTCCTTTCCACCCGCCATTTCCCTCCCTCCCATCCCCCTCCCTGACCACAGCTTCTCTCTCCTCCGCCCCTGTGGACATGCCTTCACCACACGAGCTCTGGCACAGGTGGGGCTGGCAGGTGGGGCTGGCAGGTGAGGTGGTGCTGCTCGCTCATGAACATATCAGAAGATCTGCCCCCTCTTCCCACTCCCAAACTAGCTTCCTCCCCATCCCCATCCCGCATGTCAGTTGAAGGAGAGTCAATGCCCTGTGTGTGGGAAGGAGTATGGTGGAAGCTCAGATGTCACTCCCATCAACCCAACACCTGACCAGGTAAATCGCCTGACCAGGTAATGCACCTCACCAGGTAATACACCTCACCAGGTAATGCTCCTCACCAGGTAAGACTCCTAACCACGTAATGCACCACTCCAGGTGGCTCACCTGGCAAGCATATCTGGTGATGATACGCCTAGCAGGTGACATTATTACTGACAATGTGATGGAACAACCTTGCGTTGGCCTAAATGTCATGTACTTTGAACGTGCGTTTTTTACAGACATTCTGCATTCTTTTAGTTTACTTGATTGGGGCTCTCTCACATCTCGCATCGTAGGACGTACAGTATACTTCCATTACTACACTGCCCCGTGTTCAATGATTGTGTATAATGATTGTCCAACCCCTCTTTTGCGGTGTAACGGCCAACCTAGGTGGAGCACTTGCAGCAACAACTCAAGACAAGAACTCGGGCCAGGAGAAAGGGAGTGCCAGCATTAGATAACGTTGCTTCCCAGCCCCGTGTCGACTCGCCACCGGTAAAGTTCCTCTGCTATTCTTTGTTGGGTTTATTCGGGCCACCATGCTTATTGTGTGGCCCTCGAGGGGTCTCATTTCTCACTTGCAAGGAGGTAGTCTGTTTAAGAATTTTACTAACCCCGCCATCATGCTGTTTTTATGGCAGAATAAGAAGCTGTGCAGCCGAGACAATTTTGGGGCATTATCAAGCTAAATTAGATGTCTGTACTCTGTCGAGAGACCCGCTGGGGTTATGCTTGAGAAGATCCTCGGGGAAGGGCCATAGGTGCAGAGCCTGGGGGGCTATGGGTGCACTGACCAGCTATTACCGTAATCCCCCGGATATAACACCCTATGGTGGATATAATAATTCATTAAAAAAATGACTGGGTGTTAACAGTGGGCTGGAAAAATATAACGCCCATGTGTTATGTATAATTCATTTTGAATCTGATTGTTTCTAGGCTTATACATGCATTGGGTTTCTGTTAGGGAGTTTTGTGCTTTTTGGATGAGAGGATGGCCATGCCAACGTGTCGAACTCGGCATGGGCTATAGGATTTGTGGCCAATCCGTGACGGTCACAGCTGTCAAACATGTTTAGTTATCATGCTTGTATAGACTGTATAGGGTCATCTTCTAGAGAGTACAACTGTTAGGTATATGTTTGTGTACTCTCTCTCTCTCAATTCATTAATTTCACTGTTTGATATGGTATCACGCGTAGGTAGGATCCCCCCCCTCACGCTTCCGCTCGCCCCCTAGCTGGGCCCCGTCGTGCTCCTAGCCCCGTCGCGACCCTCCCTCGCCCCGTCGCGACCCTCCCTAGCCCCGTCGCGCCCCTTCCTGGGCCCCGTTGCGCCCCTTTCTGGGCCCCGTAGCGCCCCTCCAGGGCCCCGTCACGCTCCTCCCAGGCCTCGTAGCGCCCCTCTTGGGCCCCATTGCGCTCCTCCCAGGCCCCGTCGCGCCCCTTCCCGGGCTTCGTAGCGCCCCTCCAGGCCCCGTCACGCCTCTTCCAGGGCTTCGTAGCGCCCCTCCAGGCCCCGTCGCGCCCCTTCCAGGGCCTGGTAGCGCCCCTCCAGGGCCCCGTCGCCCTCCTCCCAGGCCCCGTAGCGCCCCTCCTGGGCCCCATTGCGCTCCTCCCAGGCCCCGTCGCGCCCCTCCCTAGCCCAGTCGCGCTCCTCCCAGGCCCTGGTAGCGCCCCTCCTGGGCCCCATTGCGCTCCCCCCAGGCCCCGTCGCGCCCCTACCTGGGCTTGGTAGCGCCCCTCCAGGCCCAGTCGCGCCCCTCCCCAGCCCCGTCGCGCCCCTCCCAAGCCCCGTCGCGCCCCTCCCAGGCCCCCCCCTCGCGCCCCTCCCAGGGCCCGTAGCGCCCCTCCTGGGCTCGTCGCGCCCCTCCTGGGCCCTAGCGCCCCTCCTGGGCCCATAGCGACCCTCCTGGGCCCCGTCGAGCCCCTCCTGGGCCCCGTCGCCCCTGCTCGGCCCCGTCGCGGCCTCTCGGCCACGTGGCGCCCGCACGGCCCCTGTCGCGGCTGCCCGGCCCCTGTCGCCCTGCCCGGCCCCTGCTCGCCCGCCCGGCCCCGTCGCCCCTGCCCGGCCCTGCTGTGTCCTGCCCGGGCCCCGCCCCTGCCGCCCGACCTTGTCGCAGCCGCCCGGCCCCGTCGCAGCCGCCCGGCCCCGTCGCCCCTGCCCGGCCCTGCTGTGTCCTGCCCGGCCCCGTCTCTGCCGCCCGGCCCCGTCGCAGCCGCCCGGCCCCGTCGCAGCCGCCCGGCCACGTCGCAGCCGCCCGGCCTTGTCGCTGCCGCCCGGCCCCGTCGCCGCCGCCCGGCCCCGTCGCAGTCGCCCGGCCCCGTCGCCGCCGCCCGGCCTTGTCGTGCCTGCCCGGCCCTGACGCGCCTGCCCCGGCCCTCCATACTTCCTGGTACTGTCCCCCGTTCCCCGCACCACTTTGCACCCTCCTTCACTTTCCTGCCCCGCCTTGCACCGCATTGCACCTCACTGGACCGCACCGCCCGCACTGCACCGCACTGGACCGTACTGCACCGCACTGCATTGCACTGCACCGCACTGCATTGCACTGCACTGTCCTCCACTGCCCCTCATGGCTGCTGAGCTTCGTTTTGATGCTGAGGGTCAGCCTCTGGAGTTCGAGGCGTGGTTGGCTGACCTTCGCCGCCACCTCACTGGCCAGCGGCAGGACGGCCACCCGCTTTCTGCACACCTAGACGGTATGCTCCCCTGCCCTGACCCCCCTGCTGTGCTGCCCGCTGATCCCACGCCCGCTGAGCGCGAGTCCACTGCCGCTGCTGCCCTTGCCCGCTCTGTCTGGCTTTCCCGCGATGCCCTTGCTCAGCTCGCCATTAGCAATGCCCTCCCCCCCCCTGAGCGCCCTCGCTTTAGAACCATTACTACCGCCCAGGCCTACCTTGATGCTGTCATCAAGCGCTATTCTACCCCTCCTGCTGCCTCAGTGGGTCGCCTGATCCTCCCCCTGCTCTTTCCTGACCTGGCGTCTTTCCCCACTGTCTCTGACCTCGCTGCCCACCTGCGCTCGATAGATGAGGCCTGGCGCGCTGCCTGCACTGATGCACAGCTTAGAGTCCACCAGCCTCCCATGACCTCCACCCTCTACCTCCTTGCCACCCGCCTCCCTGACCGCCTTGCCGCCGCCCGCGACCAGTTCCTTAGCATCCATCCTGCTGCTCTCACCCTCACCGACTTTGTTGACACCCTGACTGCCATAGAGACTCGTCACCGCTCCATAGCCCAGGCGAGCGGTACAGTACCGGTCCCTATCTTTCAGGGTTGTGCCCCCGCTCAGTGTACCTTCTCCGACGGCTCTGTCGCTGTGGCTGAGACTGCTGCTGCAGTGCAGTCCCGCTCGGCGAAGGGCCGCCGCCCCAAGGTTGGGGGCGGCGGAGGCGGCGGGGGTGCGGGTGGGGGTAGTGGTGGAGGCGGGTCGTCCGGTGCCGGTGCGGCCGTGGGGACCCTGCCCGGTCCAGCTGCCCCGCTGCCTCCACCGTTGCAGCAGCAGCAGCAGCAGCAGCAGTCGCCGCAGCCGCAGCCTTCGCAGCAGCCGCAGCAGCCGCCGCAGACGAGGCCGGCGAGTGCTCTCCCGCCTGGGTGGCCTGGAGCTGGTGGTGGTCGTGCGCGTGGTGGTGCACCGGGTGGTGGTTCTGGAGGCGGGCCCTGTCAGTACCAGATCCAGACCGGTCCTCGCCGCGGCTTCGTTTGCGGTAAGATCGGTCATTCTACTCCTCGCTGTTTTCGTCGTCTGGACGACCTGTTCCGCCAGCGCTTTGGCCCGGCGCCCGACCTCCCAGACTGGCACAGCTTGCTTAGGCGTAGCATTAGGATTTTTGACTTGGACATGGATGCCATTGTAGCAGCCTTGCATGTGATGTATGCTGATGACTCTAGTGTGCTTCCCTCTTATTACCCCGTGTTGCCTAGTGTAGCGGTGCCTAGCGTAGACTCCCCTGCTGCGTCAGGCGTAGGATCTCCTGCTTTGCTTAGCCTTGGTGCTTCCACCGCTTCACTGCCGCCTCACGCGACTGCTGCGCTTTCCTTCACCTTGGACTCTGGCGCCTCCCGGTGTTTCTTCCGCGACTCCACGACGCTGACGCCGCTGCCTGTTCCCGCTGCCGTTACTCTTGCTGACCCCTCCGGTGGTCCCGTCGTTGCCCGCAGTTCCACCTCCCTTCCCTGTCCGGCGGTTCCTTCAGGTTCGCTCACCGGTCTGCATATCCCCTCGTTCTCCAGGAACCTAGTTGGTGTCGGTTGCCTCCAGGACCTTGGCGTCACCACTACGTTCCCTGGTCACGAGCGGTATGCTGTCTGTACCGAGGCCGCCACTGGTGCCCCCCTTACCACTTTCCCCCGGGACCCGGTGTCCGGCCTGTTCACACTTGACACCGCGACGTCCCCGGCTGGGTCTTCCCCCCCGGTAGCTGCGTCCACCCAGGTTGCTGCCGCGTGCTCCTGTCGGTCCCTCACTCACCCGACTCTCCTTTGGCACCACCGCCTTGGTCACCCTGCACTCCCACGTCTGCGTCACATGTCCCAGCACGGTCTCGTCCTTTGTCTCCCCGGTTCGTTCCCCGACTTTCCCTCCTACCCCGCCCCACCGTGCACGCCTTGTGTCGAGGGCCGGCTCCGCCGTGCCCCTCACTCCTCCTCTTTTCCCCCTACCACCGCACCACTGCAGACTCTGCACATGGACGTCTGGGGCCCAGCCCCGGTCCATGGGCCGCGTCGCGAGCGCTTCTTCCTAGTGCTTGTCGACGACTTCACGCGCTACACCACCGTCTTCCCCCTGGAGCGGAAGGCCGACGTGCCTGACGTTCTCATCCCCTGGCTTGTCTCTGCTCGTGTCCACCGCGGTCTCCCTGCCTTGCGCCTCCACTCCGACCGGGGTGGCGAGTTTGCCTCAGGTGTCCTTGGTCGCTTCTGTCGTGCGGAGGGCATCACCCAGACGTTTACCCTGCCGGACTCCCCGCAGCAGAATGGGGTCGCTGAGCGACGCATCGGTTTGGTCATGGAGGTGGCTCGCACCTCCATGATCCACGCCGGTGCACCCCATTTTCTGTGGCCGTTCGCCGTGCGCTACGCCGCTCACCAGCTTAACCTGTGGCCGCACCCCCAGCGGCCGCAGGTTTCGCCGACCCTTCTGTGGACCGGGTCCCCTGGTGACGCGTCTGCGTTCCACGTCTGGGGCTGCCTTGCCCACGTTCGTGCCTCTGGCACGGACAAGCTCACTGCCCGCACCCTCCCCTGCGTCTTCCTCGGTTTCCCCCTTGACGCGTCTGACTGGCACTTCTACCACCCGCCGTCCCACCGCTTCTTTCACTCTCGCGACGTCACCTTTGACGAGTCCGTCTCCTTCTACCGCCGCTTCCCTCACCGTGGTCCCCCGGTTACTCCCCCCCTGTTCCTGGTCCCTCCTTCCCCGGTGGTCCCTGCCCCTCCCCCCCCCCGCCCCCCCGTCCGGCCCCCTCTGGTGTGTCTCACGTCACCCCCCTCCCGTCGGTCGTCCCGGTCGACGAGTCTTCTGACTCTGGTAGTCCTCCGGCGCAGTCCTCGCCGTCTGTCCCTCCCTCGGTGTCTCCTCCTCCCCCGCCTCCGCAGCCGCCGTCGCCGCAGCTGCTGCAGCCGTCGTCTCCACCGCCGCCGCCGTTGCAGCCGTCGCTGCAGCCGCCGCCGCCGCCGCCGCTGTCGTCCCTGCCGCCGTTTGTGGACTCTGGGGGTGCTGGCGTTGAGGTGGGTACTAGTCCCGGGGCTCCTGTCGTGGCTTGTCCCGGCGGGCCTGGGGGTGGTACCGGTGCTGGCGGGGTTTCGGGCTCTGGGGGTGTCCCTTCTGGGGGTGCAGGTGTGGAGGGTTCGGGAGGTAGCCGTCGCGCAGCTTGTGGCCCTGGTGTTGGTGTTGTGTCGCCGCAGCAGCAGTCCCCGCCTGTGACCGCCCTCCGTCTGCTCGGCCTCCCGTCTCCTGACCCTGCGCCTGTTCCTCTCCTGCCGTCTCCCCCTCTTCCCGTCTACGGCCCCGTGTTCCCTCTGCCAGACTCGTCCCCGGCTCGTCTTCCCCCTCGTTCCCCTCCTGTGTCCCCTCCTCTGTCTCCTGACCCGACGCCGCCCTCACACGTCTGGTCTCGCCGCCCCGCTCGTGCTCGTCCTGTCTCCCCTGTCCCGCGCTCTCACCCTATGTTGCTCCGTTCCCACGCGTCTCGTCCTCCCCTCCTCCCGTCTCCTCCTCCGTCTTCTCTTGTCGTTGCGTCTCCTCCTCTGTCCGACTACTTTCGTGCCGCTCGTCCTCTTGTTCCTCGGGTCCTTGCCTCTCTTGTTACCGACCCGTCTGTTCCAGTGTCGAGTCTTGACGCCCTCGTCGCTGCGGTCGCTGACTTCGCCTCTACCCGCCGCCTTGACTACGCCACCGCTCTGGTCTCTCACCCTGCCTGTCCTCCGTCTGTCGGGGGTGCTCCTGCCCTCGGCAGTGACGTCCTAGAGGACCGCCAGTTTGAGCTTGCTTTCCTGTCCGAGGCTGCTCCCCATCTCTGTTCCATGCTGCTAGTCCCTGAGGGTGACCCAGACGCTTTCGACATCCCGACCCCTCGCACTTACGCTGAGGCGACTTCGGGACCCTGGGCCTCTCAGTGGATAGCTGCCATGGAGCAGGAGATGGCATCTTGGAGATCCACCGGCACCTTCGTCGACGCAGTTCCCCCACCTGGGGTGAACGTGGTCGATGGCCGCTGGCTCTTCAAGGTGAAGCGCCCTCCTGGAGAGCCGCCTGTGTTCAAGGCGCGCTACGTGGCTAGAGGCTTCAGTCAGCGCGAGGGGGTGGACTTCTTTCAGACTTTCGCTCCTACCCCGAAGATGACTACTCTTCGGGTTCTGCTACACGTAGCGGCTCAGCGTGACTACGAGCTTCACTCCCTCGACTTCTCCACTGCCTTTCTTCAGGGCAGCCTTCACGAGCAGGTCTACCTGCGTCGCCCTCAGGGCTTTACTGGCACCTTCCCCCCTGGGACCCAGTGGCTTCTGCGGCGGCCAGTCTACGGCCTGCGCCAGGCGCCTCGTGAGTGGCACGACACTTTGCGTGCTACCCTTGCTGACCTGCAACTCTTTCCGTCCTCTGCAGACCCCTCGCTCTTCGTTCGTGCTGGCTCGACTCCGTTCTACATCCTCGTCTACGTAGACGACCTGGTCTTTGCCACTGCAGACAGGGACGCACTGGCCTCCGTGAAGGCAGAGCTGCTGAAGAGACACACCTGCACTGACCTGGGAGAGCTGCGCCGTTACCTTGGCTTACAGATCTCCAGGGACAGAGCCGCGCGCACCATCACCCTGACTCAGTCACACTTGGTGCGCCAGGTCCTTCAGAGGTTCGGCCTTCAGTTCTCCTCCGCACAGCCCACCCCTCTTCCTCTGGACCACAGACTCTCCGCTCCAGTTCCTGAGGAGTCGGTAGATCCCAGTGGTCCTTACGCTGAGCTAGTGGGTTGCCTCATGTACCTTATGACTTGCACTCGCCCAGATCTCGCATACCCTCTCAGCATCCTGGCTCGTTTCGTGGCCAGAGGCAGACACCGACCTCAGCACTGGTCTGCCGCTAAGAGGGTTTTGCGTTATCTTGCAAGTACATCGGGCATGGGGTTAGTGCTAGGCGGACGCAGGCCAGTGGTCCTTACTGGACACACAGACGCTTCTTGGGCAGACGACGCCGAGACGCTCAGGTCTTCCCAGGGCTACTGCTTTAGCCTTGGCTCAGGTGCTGTCTCGTGGAGAGCTACCCGCTCTTCGTCTGTTGCCCAGTCCAGCTGTGAGGCCGAGATCTACGCCGGTGCCATGGCGGCACAGGAGCTCCGCTGGCTGACCTTCTTGCTCACTGACTTAGGTGAGCGGCCTAGCTCTGCCCCGGTCCTGTACGCTGACAACAGGGCCATGATCCTCCTGTGTCAGGAGCCTCGACTCGAGGGCAGAGCGAAGCACATCCAGCTGCGGTACTTCCTCCTGCGTGAGCTACAGCAGCGTCGCCAGGCTCGCGTAGTACACTTAGCCTCCGGTGCCAACACAGCTGATATCTTTACGAAGGCGCTTGCGCCTAAAGATCATCAGCGGCACTGTGTACAGCTTGGTCTGGTTCCTGTAGTCTCTCACTTACTCGGGCCTTGACTTTGTACTGTCCTATATATATCTGTGTGTACACTCAGACTGGACTTGTGTCCTCTTACAGTGGTTGGACTAGTAGTGCCGCCCTGTACTAGTTCTTGCCTTGCCTGTACTCCTTCTGACTGGTCTTTTAGACCCTTGTCTCAGAGGCTGGACTAGTAGTGCCACCCTGAGCTGCTTGTCTAGAACATTCCCCTATGCAGTCCAGGGGGTGTGTCAAACATGTTTAGTTATCATGCTTGTATAGACTGTATAGGGTCATCTTCTAGAGAGTACAACTGTTAGGTATATGTTTGTGTACTCTCTCTCTCTCAATTCATTAATTTCACTGTTTGATAACAGCTGCCAACACCCAGCGGATTGCTGCCAACGGCTGCCAGCGCTGCGAGTGCACGGCTAGGTGCAGTAGATGCTGCCAGCGCAACACCTGCGATGGAATCTGGCATCTCAAGATGCCCTTGGGAAGCTTCTCGACCAGACCATCGCATGCTAGCATGCGATGGTCTTTTTTGGCTTTCAAGAACCGTGCGCGGCTCGGGTAGGGGGTCGGCCCACGTTTCTTGTTCATCCGTTTGTTGTCGCTGCGTCATTTTAGCATTCCAGTATTGTCTTCCCAACAGAAAATCCCTCGCGATGTCGAACCTCTCTAACAGAGCCTCGGGCATAAGTCCGCCGAGGCGATTTTGTAGGCAGAGACTCAGCCATGGCGGCCCGTGCTGTTAGCGGCATCTCAGTTTTGCGAACCCATCGTCCACCCCACGGTAGTCAATTTCTTCTCCGTCCGTTTCCGTCGATTCCTCCAGCACCACCTGCGCCGCCAGCACCGCCTGCGCCTCCCGCGCCTCCTGCACCTCCTGCCCCACCTGCTCCTCCCGCACCTCCCTATACATCATGTCCGAGTGCAAGTCGTCCCGAGGAGTGGGACAACTACTGGCAGGACGATGATGAGCTAGACTGGGAAGATGCTGCCGATGGAGAGCCAGAGCCACCCCCGACACTTCCTCGTGTCATTGTTCCATCTTTCCCTCAGCCCATTCGTCGTCCCCACATGCCGCGAGTTAACCGGGATGCTGCACCTCCCTCCCCCAGACATCGCAGGACCAGCCGCAAGAGAGTCTCGCGCACAGCGGCGGAAAAGCTATACTGGTTGGCCCATCTCGACTCCGACCCGAAGCTTTCGAATCGCAAGCTGGCGAAGATGGCCGAGGTACAACCCTGTCAGATACGCGAGTGGAAGAAGAACAAGGCACGGCTGTCGGCGGCGGCGGGATGCAGGCGTCGTCTCATCGGTGCTGGACGCAAGGCGAAGTTCCCCGACATGGAGAATGAGATGTACAACCGCTTCCTCTCACACCGTGCGCGTGGCTTGGCGGTGTCGGTGAGTTGTCTGCAGAAGTGGAGTAGGAAGTTCATGCGGAAGCGCCATCCCGATGTCGACTGGCGTGCGTCATCCTGTTGGACCTTCCGGTTCCGCACGCGTTGGGGATTGACACGGCGCGTCAAGACAAAGATGGGCCAGCGCCTAACCAGCGGTGCGTTGTGTGCTTGATATGCAAGGTCTTTAGCAATTTCGCTTGCGGTTTCCCATTCATTGAGCAGTAAGAACTTAAGCATGTACACTCACATCGTTTATTGTCTTCTCGTTATGCAGATTGCGAGGCTAAAGTCGAGAAATTCTGGGAGTTCGTACGCCAGATGCGCACAGTCAACAAATATAACGACGACTTGATTATCAACGCCGATCAGACGCCCTTGTTCCTCGAAATGCCCCAAGAGACTACATTAGAAGTCCGCGGTTCAAGGACGGTACATGTTCGGACTGCTGGCTACGAAAAGGAGCGGTTGACCGTGATGCTGGCGGTCACTGCTGGCGGCCAGAAGCTGAAGCCGTATGTCATCTTCAAGTGCAAGACGCTCCCCAAGATTCGAGTCCCGCCAGGTTAGTATCGATTGGGTATTGATGTCAGTAAGTGTTTCATGTACCGGAGTTAGAAACTAATTGTAAGCTTTTTGGTTCGTTCATGATTGCATGCAGGAATCGTCATCCGCGCACAGGAGAAGGGATGGATGGATGAGGACCACGTGAAGGACTGGATTACGACGGTCCTTGTCCCCTTTCTGAAGCGACTTCCTGCACGCCGTGGCGGGCGGCAGAAGGCTCTCGTTGTCCTCGACTCCTACAAAGGCCATCTGACTGAGGGGGTGGCGGCGTTGATGCGTCTATTCAAACTCTCACGTGCCGTCATACCTGGCGGCTGCACGCCAATCGTCCAACCTCTCGACGTAGCTGTGAACCGCTGCTTGAAGGCTCATGTCCGCCGGTCCTACTCAGGTTGGTTTGAGGAGTTCGGCTGCGACGCGACAACTCCCGCAGGTGATACCCTTCATATCCTTGAGCTCTGCTCTTCATACGTTCTTGTTTACCGTTTGCTTTACGACGCCTTGACGTGTTGCTCAAGTTCTCGCTTCGGTTTGCCTAATGCGCGATGTAATCTCCACCCAACCCTGTCCGCCCCTCAGGAAATCTGAAAAAGCCTCCGGCGGAGGTGGTGCTGCAGTGGATCGCGGCCGCCTGGGAGGCAGTCCCTACCGACCTCATCCGCAAGGCTTTCAAGACCTGCGGCATCTCCAACGACCTCGATGGCCTTGAAGACGACCTCATACTCGCCCACATGCGCAACAACGCGGAGCTGGAGGTCATGGACGATGTGCACGCGGAGGTTGAGACGACCGGGGAGAAGACGAATCCCCTTTTCGAAGCCGAGTTCGTAGAGCCGACCGCCGACGAGCTCTCCGAGGACGAGGAGTGTGACATCACTGTCAACGTCGACCTGCCGCAGCATGCACCGACACCTGGCGTCGATGTGGCGGAATCGTCTGCGATGGCGGAGGCTCGACTTAACGCTGCAGCAGCTGCAGCATCAACATCGACAACACCAGCAGTAGCTGCAACTGCACCTGAAGCGGCTGACACTACAGAGAGCAGCGATGTGGACTCCGCAGAGATGGCGCCAGCGGCGGAGGTACTTGCTGGACTGGCCGCCTCCCGATGGACTGAAGAGTACGATTGGGACGATATTGCATCCGACGATGATGATGTAGAGGCTTGGCACGCTGGAGATGAGGATGACGAGGAGTATTAGGTAGTGAATGATGTCTCTAATTTCTAACTTAAAGCCCTAGGACATGATCTAGGCCTTGCGCTACTCACTGGATGCTATTCTTGTAGGCAACAATGAGTAGGAATTCAAGCGTGTTGTAACGCTGCTGTAGTAATAGGATGCATATGGTAGAATATACAATTGTTTTAGTGTACTCCAAGTAATAAAAATAGGGGGGGGGGGTGTTATGTAAAATTCGTCGCCTGAAAAGCGGGTACTCTAAAAAATGCACCATATCATAAGCTCCCCCCCGTATTAACCACCCATGGAGTGACTATTCCGGCGGGTGTTATATCCGGGGGATTACGGTAACTGTAATATTTTGACAGGTGTTGCAAGACACTAAGTATAGAATCTGCTAACACGAGTACTTAACCAAGGATCTTTGCTGGAATGGTAAACTAGTAAGACAGCGGAAGTCTTATCAGAGTGAACCTGAGCACATGAACTTGTGGGTAGTCGAAGGTTGAATAACCTGAGCACATAATTCTGTGGAAAGTCAAGGTTAATTATGTTGTGATATATGAAGTTTTGCATTCCTGCAAGTTCCGTTTTCAGTGTATCTAGCGGTATCGAGTTTCTCGGTAAGGAAACAAGTCCGAGTGCTGATGTCAGTAAAGCATCGCGGGTCTACGGGATGACGTCAGCATACCGCTTCAGTTACGCGAATAGGCGTAACGAGTCGTTTCAGTTACGTGAACAGCCGCGACCCTATAGAAAAGGGCCTCATAAATCAGGCCAAAAAGGCCTGAAAGCCTGTATATCAGGGTGTTTTCTAGAGCATACCCTGATTTTTCAGGTTTTGATTTTATCAAACCTGAAATTTATGTGTTCCCATTTTCGAAGGCCTGAAAAATAATACTTGTTTTACCGAGCCTGACGAATCAGCCTTACTCGAAATTCGCCCTGAATCTGAATCTTATCTGCCAAGGCGAGCTAGAGCAAGTGTGAGGGGCATGGCTGGTCCTTGACCAGAATCACGCAAGTTCGAGGCGAGGTGGGGCAGGTGTGAGGGGTGTGATTGGTCCTTGACAAAAAATGACGCAAGTTCCAGGCGAGCTAGAGCAGGTGCGAGGGGCGTGATTGGTCCTTGACCACAATCACGGAACTTCAAGGCGAGCTACAACAGGTGTGGGGGGCGTGATTGGTCCTTGACCAGAATCACACAAGTTCCAAGCGAGCTGGAGGAGGTGTGAGGGGTGTCAAACATATGTATAACATATATTTGTATAGACTGTATAGGGTCATCTCGTAGAGGGTACAACACTCTTAGGTATATACGCTTGTTGTCTCTCTCTATTCAACACTTGTTCAATTTTAGTTTGCCTCCCTCGTTACCGACCCTGCTGTTCCTGTCTCGCGCCTTGACGAGCTTGTCGCTGCTGTCCCTGACTTCGCCTCCACCCGCCGCCTTGACTACGCTACCGCTCTGGTCTCTGACCCTGCCCGTCCTCCGTCCGTCGGGGGTGCTCCTGCCCTTGGCAGCGACGTCCTAGAGGACAGGCAGTACGAGCTTGCTTTCCTTTCCGAGGCTGCTCCCCATCTCTGCTCCATGCTGTTAGTCCCTGAGGGTGACCCCGACGCCTTCGACATCCCGACCCCTCGCACCTACGCTGAGGCCACCTCGGGACCCTGGGCCTCTCAGTGGATAGCTGCCATGGAGCAGGAGATGGCATCTTGGAGGTCCACCGGCACCTACGTCGACGCAGTTCCCCCACCTGGGGTGAACGTAGTCGATGGTCGGTGGCTCTTCAAGGTGAAGCGCCCGCCTGGAGAGCCGCCTGTCTTCAAGGCGCGCTACGTGGCCAAAGGCTTCAGTCAACGCGAGGGGGTGGACTTCTTCCAGACCTTCGCCCCGACCCCGAAGATGACTACTCTTCGGGCGCTGCTACACGTAGCAGCACAGCGCGACTACGAGCTTCACTCCCTCGACTTCTCTACTGCTTTCCTTCAGGGCAGCCTACACGAGCAGGTCTACCTGCGCCGACCGCCGGGGTTCACTGGTACCTTCCCCCCTGGGACCCAGTGGCTTCTCAGGCGCCCGGTCTACGGTCTGCGTCAGGCTCCGCGCGAGTGGCACGACACGCTGCGGGCCACGTTAGCAGACCTTCAGTTCTTTCCGTCGTCCGCTGACCCCTCGCTGTTTGTGCGTTCCGGCCAGACTCCGTTCTACATCCTTGTCTACGTAGACGACCTGGTCTTTGCTACTGCTGACAGGGACGCACTGGCCTCTGTGAAGGCCGAGCTGCTGAAGAGACACACCTGCACTGACCTTGGAGAGCTGCGTTGCTACCTTGGCTTGCAGATCTCTAGGGACAGAGCAGCACGCACCATCACTCTGACACAGTCACACTTGGTGCGTCAGGTCCTTCAGAGGTTCGGTCTTCAGTTCTCCTCTGCACAGCCCACACCTCTACCTGTAGACCACGGGCTTTCCGCTCCTGTTCCTGAGGAGCCAGTAGAGCCCAGCGGCCCCTACGCAGAGCTTGTGGGTTGCCTCATGTACCTGATGACCTGCACTCGCCCAGATCTCGCATACCCTCTCAGCATCCTGGCTCGCTTTGTGGCCACTGGCAGACACCGACCACAGCACTGGTCGGCCACAAAGAGGGTTTTGCGATATCTAGCAAGTACATCAGGCATGGGGTTAGTGTTAGGAGGACGCAGGCAATTGGTCCTCACTGGGCACACAGACGCTTCTTGGGCAGACGACTCTGAGACGCTCAGGTCGTTGCAGGGCTACTGTTTTAGCCTTGGTTCAGGTGCTATCTCTTGGAGATCCACTCGCTCGTCGTCTGTTGCTCAGTCGAGCTGTGAGGCTGAGATCTACGCTGGTGCCATGGCGGCACAGGAGCTCCGCTGGCTGACCTTCTTGCTCACAGACTTAGGTGAGCGGCCTAGCTCTGCCCCGGTCCTGTACGCTGACAACAGGGCCATGATACTCCTGTGTCAGGAGCCTCGACTTGAGGGCAGAGCGAAGCACATCCAGCTGCGGTACTTCCTCCTGCGCGAGCTATAGCAGCGCCGCCAGGCCCGCGTAGTTCACTTGGCCTCAGGTGCCAACACAGCTGATATCTTTACTAAGGCGCTTGCGCCTAAAGATCATCAGCGACACTGTGTACAGCTCGGTCTAGTTCCTGTAGCCACTCACTTGCTAGTACCTTGATGTTGTACTGTCCTATATATATCTATATATATATGTACTCAGACTGGACTTGTGTCCTCTCCCAGTGGCAGGACTAGTAGTGCCGCCCTGGTCTTGTTCTTGTCTTGTCTGTACCCCATTTTGACTGGTCCTTAGACCCTTGTCTCAGTGGCTGGACTAGTAGTGCCGCCCTGAGCTGCTTGTTTAGGATTTGCCCCTATGCAGTCTAGGGGGTGTGTCAAACATATGTATAACATATATTTGTATAGACTGTATAGGGTCATCTCGTAGAGGGTACAACACTCTTAGGTATATACCCTTGTTGTCTCTCTCTATTCAACACTTGTTCAATTTTAGTTTCTAACAAGGGGGTTGATTGGTCCTTCGTTAAAATCAGGCAGGAATCTGACGAGAAGAATTGTACACAGTGAAGTCCGATCCGACCTAAGAATCAGAAACTACAAAAATGTAGGCCTGATAAGTCAGACTAAAAAAAACAATTGGCCTGAAAAAACATGCCACGCCCACAACCCGACCCTGAAAAACATGGGCTCTCACATGGGCGACCCTGAGCAATCAGCCTCCCTAAAACCAATCTGAGTGCCAGCTATAGAATGCCGAATAGGTCGCATAGCGCGAAACTAGCCGAACATGTACTTTCCTAGAGCTATAAATCCTTGTAATGCCTTTCTATTATCAACCTTGACTTTCCACTGAATTATGTGCTCAGGTTATTCAAACTTCGACTACCCACAAGTTCATGTGCTCAGGTTCACTCTGATAAGACTTCCGCTGTCTTAATAGTCTACCATTCCAGCAAACATCCTTGGTTAAGTACTCGTGTTAGCAGATTCTATACTTAGTCTCCTGCACACCACCTGTCAAAATATTACATGGTATGAGAGCTATCTGGAATTAAGAATACTGTTAACAATGACTGGTTCATCACCAGCACCGTCTGCCAGATCAACTTTCAGAACTGCCGGAGTACATGTCTCCACGACCGCCACTGGTCTCTCAGCCTCTGGACCTTTTCCACCGGCTTATGCGCATATCGGTATGCTGCAGCAGCAGCAGCAGCAGAATCCGTCTTCTGTCAGTACTCCAGGGATGTCATCAACTGCCCCTGCAGCACAACATCAACAAACACAGACAACAGCACAACAACAGGCATCAGTAGAGCAACAGGCATCAGCACAACCACCGTTTTCAACTCAGCCTATATCTTCAGCGTTCAGTGGAATGAGCCTTGACGGCTCGAGTTATATGCATGGCGCCACAGCTCCAAGTACTGGTTCGTTTGCTTTCTCACCTTTTGCGCAACAGTCGCAGTCACAGCAGCAGCAGCATCCCTTTTACATCTTCGGTCATTCCCCTGCTCAGCAACAGCAACAACAACAACAGCATCAACAGCTATAGCAATTTCAGCAGCATCAACAGCAGCAACAGTAACAGCCTCAACAACCGGGTATTATTTTTCAACCGCCAAATTTGCTTAACAGTACACAAATTAAGGCCACAATACCTTTTAACGGAGTGGATTTTTACTCCTGCAGTTTCGAGTTTGAACTTCTGGCGTAGTCCGCTCGGCTTTGGCCATTCCTCACCGCAGAATTCACCTATCCTGTTACGGGAACACAATTGGAGCAGCAAAGTTTCTTGCATGCCTCTCTCGGGGCGTGTACAGTTCTTGTTCGGAACCTGTCGCCGAAGGAGCAGCTCGGCATTCGATAGTTTCATTCAAGTTTTACACCAGTTTAAACTGCATGGAACCACTTGAAGGGGATATACATGGCAAAAGATACAATAACAGTGAGTAAAACACTTTCGCAGCTGACAAGTGTGCAGATGATGACAAACGAAAATGTCATGGACTACGTCAACCGCGTCCGTACACTACGCGATCAACTGGAGAAAAGTGGGGGATACTTCTCTGGTGAGATGTATCTCACGAACCTTCTTGCTGGCCTTGGACCCGAATGGCGACAGACGCGCGCTTTTCTACGCATGAACCCGAACCTCTCCGAAGCCGAGATTTCTTCATACCTTCAAGCGGAACAACAAGATCTTGACCTGCAGTCACAACGCAACAAAAGGGGGGATATTCAACTCAGTTTCTATTCAACATCAACTCGACGTCCTCGATTCTTCTGTCAGATTTGCAATAAGGGAGGACATTCTACTGACCGATGCTACTTTAAGAAGAGGTATTTACTGTACCTCCTGAAGAACCGCAGCAGTCAAAATCATCACAGCAGCTACGTCAGCCTTCAAAGTAGTCTTTTCAGCATCATGCGCCTCCAAAAGCAACATCTGCAATATCAACACCACCAACGACACTCAGTTCTGCCCCTCCAAGCAACTCATCAAAGCTGATAGCCACTAATTCAAACTCTGCCAACAAAACGGTAACGTCAAAATTTTGCTTACCGACTACAAACACTCACATCGCTTGTTGTAGTACAGATACCGATACTTGGTACTTGGATAGTTGTTGTGGCCACCACATGGTCTCTTCAATAAATCCTTTCATCTACAACCGTCATCGACTTCTTCAACCCTGCCCAATCACACTCGCCAACGGTCAAACAAGTGCAGCAGAAAATATCGGCAGTCTACTTTTGACATCAATTGATACGGGAAATTCTTTACGCCTTACCACTGTTTCACTCGTCGACAACCTCGGCTTCAATTTAGTGTCAACTCTTCAACTCTTGAAAAACGGTCCACGAGGAACACCCCAGGCTCAGTGATGCTGGGGACGATGTGGATAGGATGTTGTCCACATCCAGCAGCGCATAAGCATGAACCCCCCCTGTTGGAACCAGCCGCTCGCAACCTGTCAAGGGGCACACTCCCTCAACCTCTGTAAAATACTGGATGAACGCCCGACGAAGGACCTGCTGGCACGCGTTCACCCAGTGGAACAGCACCAGGCAACGACCGAACCACATCCGAATGTGGCTGAACCATCCCTGCTCTGGAGATGCCTTGACAACCTGCCCGTTGTCGCATCGGTCCATGCGGTCATGGGGCGGGGTGGCTAAAGCGTTGTGCACCTTCAACACTCAAGAAGGTCGAATCAAGGGGGGAAGGGGGGGAGGGGGGGGGGAGGGGGGAGGTTTAGTGGTAACGGCATGGGGTTTTGTGTCAAGGAAAGGCCTTGGAGGTGGGCTCCTAGCGACATCAACTCATTGGGAATGCTACGGTAAAACAACTCTGCGTGCTTACCTGTACGGAGACGACACCGGGCAGTGCACGGCACACCTCCACAGCCATGTGGTCCATGGTGTCTCCACCAACAGCCTCGCAGTACGTTGTCCGCAGGGGGTCGTGAAGGTCGCCAATGACCAACACTCTACTGGTCCGCGTCATCACCCGTGCGTTCCGCTCCAGAGCCTAATGCGGAACGAGCAAAAACATTGGGTTGGAAAACGGTGAAAGACAACAGTGGAGGCATGGCTGGGGGTTGGAGAAGGGGTGAGGAGGCCCTATCACGCCACTCAGCCACAGTTTAGGAGCGATGATAAAACAAGTGGGGTGTGGGGGGAGGTTAGTTCGGGGGCACCAGCACTGCACGAACAAGCATAGGGGCCTGCTGCAAGGGTGCCAGCTTAGAGTGTGACAAGTGGGCGGACTGTCGAGTACCGACCCACATCCCTTTCACCCCCCAATTCACCAGCCGCATCGCGGTCTTGTACACCGTTCCCCGGGGCTGCTGGATGGTTTGTGACCCACGTGTGCACGGGACCGGCACAGGACACATGACGCCTGACAACCCATACAAAGGAGAACATTCATGGGGTGCGCGGCACACTCACCCGCCAATCCACCCTCCAAACTCGCCGCACACACACCCATAATCACACAACCCCATGTCTCACCTTTCAGTCTGCGCAGAAGCCTCCACCAGCGACGCTCGGTATGGTACTCCACCCGGAAAAATGCTGCATTCCACTCTGTGAACATGACAACCGCACGTCCCAGCTCCTCCCGCCCTAGCAGGTGGCAGAAGGGAGTAGTTGCATCATGGCCTGGTGCTCCCATGCGGCGAACTGAGCCACCATCTTGCAGGAGTAGCACGGGTCCGGCGTCCGAAGGATGGACGGCGGAGAGTGCGCAAGCACGCGGCGGCAGTAGCTGAAGCATAGGTCAGAAACACAGTTGAGTACGGGCATGGGACCAGAGGGTGGGGACATGAAGGTGCCACAGGTTGCAGACGCAGGCCATTCAGGTTAACCAACATTGTTTCACCCCTTACCCAAGAAGCTGGCATAGCTCCTCAGCAGTAAGCATCGAGGAGATGTAGCGCAACATGTGCAGCCACACACCCTCGTCCACCGCGTGTAGCATGCAGATCCTGATAGCATCGTAGAGATTCCCCCAAGGAGTGTCGACGAAAGCCCAACTCCAAAGGGCACACTGATCCCGGTACGCCAACAAGGGTATGGATGAGAGGGATAGCAGCGAGGTTTTCAACAAGGAAACAAGCATATTGCTGTCCCGGAGAACAAACCCTCATGTACCAACCTTCACGAAGTGTGTTGACCACGCCCGCCATAGCTGGTCTCGCTCCAGAGGAGAGGCCTGCTCCATCCACTCGTGCACCCATTTCTGGTGGTTGACGGTTCGTGTACGTGGCGGTGTCCCGACGGCGCTCAGCTCCCACCTGTCAACAATGCACTTCGTGCAAGGCTTGAAGGACGTTGCAGCCATGGTGCGGGTAATCCCACACGTAGCAGTACAACAGCAGGAAGACATTGTACTGCCTCCCGGCGTGGTCGGTCACAAGCACCCCGTTGCTGGGGAGGACGGGGCAAAACAGGCCAAAGCAGTTCACAATGGAGAGTGGGAGGAGGGCAGGCAAGTGTGTGAGGCATGACTACACTGAGGCGTCATAGTATGAATTGACAGGGCGCATGCAATCGTCGTACAGCCTACCTTTCAAGAGAAGATTGGGCCATGAGTGGTCCAACCATGATGCCCTCCACCTCCTGGAAGACGGCGGTTTTCTGCTCTGACGTAAGGTCCGAGGGCAGAGGGGGCAGCATGGCTACCATCTTGGTCCCCTCATCAAGCCACCAGAACTGCTCGGGAGTGTTCATCAGGGTCATCATTATTGGGTGTACCAGCCGTCGGCCGTTGTTGGTGAGGTGAGTCACGTCGCTGAATAGGATGATGCCTGCGACGTAGCCCTTCTCTTTGACAGCGTCCTGGAAGACGAGGACGCGCCATCACCAAACGGTTGTACCACTAATGTAAACTCACACGCGAAATACCTAACGCCATGCCAACACTCACATATGCGTTGCAGAACCACGACGTGTCTGTGGCGGTGCTGTACCGGCGCTCCCCACCAACCACATTGGCCACGGGTGTAGTTGCAAAGCTACCAACTGAAGACATGGCCTTCCACATCCGCAACAACGCCTGAATGTGGAACAAGGGGGGCTGGGCTCATGACGCTACGGAACCATGCTGCACACCAGTGTCATTCCAGCGTGGGCCGTAAGGACCAGCAGAAAGTGGACCATCATGTTCCGAGAAGACCATTGGGAACAGGATAGTATCGGCCGCCAGGGTCGGTCATGAAAGGATGTAAGTGGAGCGGGGGCGCTGAATAAACATAGGACTGTATGTCACCAAGCCAACGCGGAAAGAACAGTTACCGCGGAAGGCTACGAACCGGTACAATGTTTGTGTAGCGCAAGATTAGTACTCCTATATCACCCTCTAAATTGATCTCCACGGTTTCCCACTCATCCTCCGTCTCCAGAATGTCCCTCTCAAAGGCCTCCAGGTCTCTATGAGTCTCCCACGCACTAAGTTCCGATGGGTACTCCCGCAGTTTCTTAAAGACCTGTATGACATCCGTGATGGCGTCATTACTCAGCATATGCTTACGGGCGATGATCACAACCTCTATGCGGACATCGACGCCCTCGTACGAGGAGGACGCGCCATCTTAACATTCGGATGGAACTAATCCCCTCTTTGTATACAACTAAGGTTTAGGGTTGGTTCACGCATGAAACTAACCCCGTGACACATGTAGGAAACTTAGCATGCAGCCAAGCTCCATAAGCATGCAACCAATGTAAAATCTGCATGCAACCAACCCCCCTTTTTGTATGCAACCAACCCCCACTTTTACACAACTATGTTTCTTTGATAGTATTCACCATTGACTAAAAACATGGATTTGAATTGTTTGGTGAAAAGGATGGGAGATTTATTGTATTGCGAGGGCCGTAAGTTTTCCCATACTTTCCTAGACATGCATAAACTTTATGTGTTCCTTGTGGACTCGGACGCCACTCTTGTGGATAATCATCTTTCCCATAAAGTGTTGATACCGAAAGCGTTTGCGCTTCGTGGTCGACCTTGTCAGAGTGAATGTAAAATAACAAGTTTTAAAAAGGAGATACATGATTTATATATTAACGCATAGGAAGATGGATAGACCTAGCTAGACATGCACTTAGATCTGAGCTATGAAAAACTAATTATACACGACATTGTAATCATAGGTTACAGTTAGGCGTCCTTCCTATCGTGTCAATCAAGTCTAGGACTTCGATTAATATTGAATTGCTAGCCAACGATCAATAACCAATGCACATCACAAATGATTCAGGCGCGTACTTGATAGAGGATATATTGTGCTAAGCGATGAGAAGTGGTTACCTTTATGAATGTATAAAATATCATTTTTATCGTAATATGTCATTAAATCAATTGTAAAGTAAGAATTGTTTTGTGGCAAGATTGAATATAATGTTGTATCTCACTCATATCGAGGCCAATCACCTCGCACATTCACACAGCTCGCACTATTGCAAATCAAAGTGCATTGTCTACAGTGTACACCACTATTTCTCTTAGTTGGCAAAAATCTCTTCTCCCTAAAGAGATCATTTTTCGCAAAAACAGCACTGCTTTTGGCATCAATGGCGTGGCATCTAATATGATGGCCTGCTGATAATCATAATTCCGCACTCTCGTCAACGTCAATGCTCGATTACTTGCAATGGATCGTTCCGCAAGCGATGCTCCCAAGGACGTTCTTCTGAAAGCCAGCCATATCAGGTAATCAATGTTTATCTTAGGACTATATACAGTAGGATGGCATCTTGTTAGCTCAGCATTGAGCTTGACTGAGCTCCAATGTCGGACAACACAAAAATTCCATGGGTGGTTCTATTATGAATGGTTGTCGATGCAAACTGGTTATGGCGAATAGAACAAAGAATGTTGATTCCCGCCAAATGGTGGTGACGCGTCAACTGGTCATGGGGAGGATCTTGCCCGTAAAGGATCCATTTCTTGGCGAGCAAGCCTGCGCGCACTGACGCCCAGAGAACGAGATGACCACTTCAACGTCAAGGAGTCGTCGGAGCATTAAACGCAATAAGTCTTTCTGTTCCTTCCGCCGGACTGTGTTTCTCACTCCGAACGTTGTAGAGGTGTATACCTGGAGCGGAGACCCGTGGAGATATGTCATATCATACAGTATTCATGCGCACACTGTCTGCATTTACGACTTTCAATCATGCTCTAGTGTCTCTCGATCATGTCTCCCTCTTTAAAGCGAGAGACTATAATAGTGACCCCCCTTTCTAGTTGGGCCCAACTAGAAACGACCCAGCAGTGAATATGTTTTTGGAGGGGCAGGCAGTAGCCCCCGTTTTTTACCAAGCCGTAGGCCACAAAATCGAATTGCGCTTGCGACATTTCGCACTGGCGACGAATTTTACGACCATAGATTTGCGTGGTTAGCATTTCGACCAATCGGGGCCCAACCTCAGTTTTGCTGGTGTAGTGAACCCGGGTCCAACTTGAAATTCAAGTTGGGCCCACTTGGTGTAGCTTACAGGCAGTGGGGGTTGGGCGACAGGTGGCGCGCTGCTTGCGATTTTGCCCGAGCCATTTTCCCCACCGTACGACACATTTTCCCCGCCAACCAATCAGGTAACTGCATCTTCTCGCCCAGTTTCCCCTGCTCGCATTTCTCGACTGTGTACCCTCTGCCCCATCGCAGTTTTGTCCCTTAGTCGCGAAAACAGACGTCTGGGCCTTTTCAAGTTGGACCCACCTTCACTATTTTGACCTCTCGCTTTAAGGTTCACCACCCAGGACGCTTGGTCACTTCCCTGAAGTACAACTGTACCCCAAATCCCCGCTACAGCAATTGAGACGACAACAACAACGGCAACAACATTGCCCGCTATTCCTGCTGGCGGTGTGAGATTCGTTGGTTGGTTGGTGAACATAAGTGCATCATGCTGCCACCATTCTATGACATCAGCATGCTCGCAGCATCACAACGTCAATACTGTGATTGCTTCACGGTACGGCAGGCAACACCGCAACACGACATCACGCGCGGTCAGCCAGCTAGCCAACCACCCATGGATCACGACGGTACGAACGAATCTGGCTACGGATTTTCCATAGTCAAAGGGTTCCCATCCCATCATTCAGCAGTGGCCCCAGCACCCTAACATTACCAAAGAAGAGCATACCAGCACCCTAACAGCACCTAAGAACGCGTTCAAAGAGGCCAGCAATGTCCAACGATATAAATCGATATCCCAAATGTTGGAGTACCGATTTGGAGACATTCTGTGCCCTATTAGAAGCTTACTAAATCGTACAAAAACTACCTAGAATGCTGGCGGATATCAACGACATTTGTCGACATCCCATTATGGACACCTCCTAACAGTCGCTCCTTCGACTTGGACAGGGAGGAGAGAGAGAGTCTCGGAGTTTCTTATGCAATAGATTATGAGATGTCTTGTTCCTTCTTGAATAAGCTGTCGTTTTTCTCTTCACCTCAAATAAGATCGTCGGATCCAGGATCCAAAATTCTGGCGATTTTGTAGAGGGGACGACTCGTAAGGAGACGATCTTTGAATGAGATGTTCTCGCTCATGTTGAATGCCCCCGGAGGTTCAGCCTACTGCTACTATCAACGCGGCCACAATCAGCCTGGCTTGGAGGGTAAGCTAGGTTGTGGCTTGGCGTAAATGAGCCTCCTTTCCTAAAGGCTCGAGGACTATCGCCGATCAAATTTCTTAAGCCTCCTTTGCTCACATCCGATCCACGAAGGTGAGATCAAATTCCGTACAGGCACAGGGGGCATCATGACACCATGGCACCATGGTATGACATCATGGCATCATGGCACCATGGCACCATGGCACCATGGCACCATGGCATCATGGCATCATGGCATCATGGCATCATGGCACCATACCATTGTGGCCAATGGTTTAGGGGACTGTGTTGAGCATTGGTGGCAATGCTGACAAAGGTAGCAACAAAAGTATCGCCTCTCTTCCCTCCCCCTTCTTCCACTCTCCTCGTGCACTGTCTCATGCACAGCCTGATGCTGCCGCTCCTGCTCTCCCCCCACACACTGTCTCCCCAGCGCACTGTCTCCCCCGGCACACTGTCTCCTCACCACATTGTCTCCCCCAGCACACTATCTGCACCTCTCCTCTCGCTCTCACCTTCCTTCTCCCTCCCTTACTCTCCTCCCCTCCCACTTACACTTCCTCCCAGCCAGCGCGGAGCTGGCGATACCCAGCCAACGCAGAGCTGTCATGCTGAGTGCACCGATGGGGATAGCAGGAGTTCCCATGACAATGACAGTAATGCCAATGACAACAGCTTGGGCAGAATCCCTGCCTCTGCCTCTGCTGCTGCTGCTGCACCCAGTCAGCGGAGTGCATAGCCCATTGCGGACTTGCCTTCTGCTCGCATTGCCACAGGTAGTGGCCGTTGCAGCAGCTCTAGTGGCAGTGCCCATGCTGCTGCCAGTGGCGGTGACAACAGCAGAAACGCGTCTCACTCCTCTCTCAGGGGCTTCTGCCAGCTCTGGCCATCCATGAGTTGGGTGGGTGGACATGAGAGGGCTGTCATGCGCAACATTATTGCCTCCCGAGGTGAATACCTACTGTGCGCTCTCAGGTCTTCTGCAAGCTGTCGCCGGCCATCAGTTGGGAGTGTGGAAGTGTTTCCACTACTCTCACTTGTATTTCAATGTAGTCGCCACTTGCTGGGGGCCTGCCAGTGCCATTGTCACGCCCACTGTGCCTGCCTCTACGTGTGCCACTGCTGCTTCGCCAGTCTTCTCCACCTGCCATATCCCACCCCCCACCCCCCTCCCTCAGTACAGCTTCTCTCCCCTCCGCCACTGCGGACATGCCTTCAGCACATGCGCTCTGGCACTGGTCTGGCTTGGCAGGGTGCAGCTTGGCAGGGTGCGGCTTGGCATAGTGGAGTTTGGCACAAGGGTAGTGATTCTAATGGGGATGTGGATTTTGGAGATAGGGATTTCGTGGATCGGGAAGCATGGGAGAGGGATATAGGGAACAGGGATTCTGGGGATAGGGATACACGGGATAGGGATTCAGAGGATATGGATACAGGGGAAATGGATATAGGGGATAGAGATTGAGGGGACGAAGATGCAGGGAATATCTCACTTACACCCCCAACATGTATCAGCCCAGTTACTGCTTGCATTCCCTTGCCCGCATGTCTTTTGCTTGTCCTGCCTGCCAGCTTAAAGGAGACTCAGTGCCATGTGTGTGGGAAGGAGTATGATGGGAGCTCAGGCGTTACTTCCATCAATCCGACACCGGACCAGGCGATTCTCCTGACGAGGTGCCTCGCCTGACCAGGTGACGCACGTGACATGGTGGTACATCTGACATGGTGGTACTCCTGGCCAGTAAAGTAGAACTGACAAGGTCAAGAAACCACTTGTCTGCCACTTAATGGTATGTGCTCAGATCTACCTGTTTGCAACCTCTTGGCATTCTTGCCATGTGCCTGATTGGGTTTGTCTTCCTTTTCATGCAACAGGATATGCCTTCGCCTAATTTTGTTTAATGTGCTATTGTTTGGTTTTTAATTACTGTTCACCATTTTCCATGCCTTCACTTGTGGTGGGTTTCCAATCCAATACAGGTGGAGCAATTGCAACAGCAACTTAAAGCGAAGGCTTGTGCCAGGAAAAAAATAGCAGCATGATCTGATCATGTGGCTTCCCAACCAAATGCAGAGCCTCCACCTGTAAAGTTCCTCCCTTACTCTAGTTCCTTATTCGCCCTACCTCACTACTCTGCACAAAGCTGCGTTGTTTGTGTCAGAGTTTTATGAGCCAAAGCATCCCCCATGGTGTGTTATTTCCTTGGCAAAAAAAGAAGTTACGTTGCAAAATCGATTGAGGGATATCATCAGGTGCAATGCCCCTCTTCTGGGATTTTATGTTTGCTTTATGCAAAGTTGTATCGAAGCTTTTTGTAAAGATTTGTCGAGAAGAGTGTCATGTTCTATAAGGAATTACGATTCCTTACTAGGGCTCGCCACAGCGAGTACACGTGAACCTCTCGGGTCCGCAGGCTCGGCCCTTGGTTCTCGCGCCAAACCAGCCCCCGCCGACCTTTTCGGCCCCAACCTCATCCCGAGTTGCCCCCATCACCCACGGGACTGTCGAGCCCTTGATTGGTCCAACCCTCGACATTCAACCCTGGTCAGCACACCTATATATTGCATAGGCCTCATTTCTATCATAACTCTGTAATCACGTTCCCCTTATTGAATACTGCGCTACACTCTGTGTTACAATTCATAACATCTGGTATCAGAGCTACGTTCCTGCCCATTAGGTTTTCCCGTAGGGGAGCAAACCCTATCGGGGAAGGGGGCGGAAGGATGATGATGGCGAGCGGACGACGTGGAGATTAATTGCACGAGCATCTCCGATGCCGTCAGATCGTGTCTGATGGACGGCTGGGATTAGCCGGTCCTCCCCTTCCCCCGGCATAGACAGAATTATTTCCCGTCGAAAAGATGGCGACGTTTTCGCCGTGTTTTTCGATTATGTTCATTAGAGCATTCGTAATTTCTTGGTGTTCGGGGCTTCCAAAAATAGCGAAGGCTTCGTCATGAGGAGACAAGTGCACGGGAGTCCTCAGGCGGCCGGGAGTTGGTCGTCAGGAGCGAGCGGGGTGGCGACAATGGCGGGACATGCCATGAAGATGCAGGGTGAACTGTAGCTGTGTCGCGAGTACCGGCGTTTCCGGTAGGCTAGTTGCATGTGATGGACGTGACTTCAAGACTTTTTGGGCAATAGGCGGATCCGAAAATTTCGGGACGACATGATCGCACGAGGACGTGTGGGTGTGTAGTTGTGTGGGAGCAGCTGGGATGAACGACCTCGGCGCTATTCACCACGACGGCCATCTGGAGTTGATAACGCTGTGCTAGAGTGGGTGTACTCAGGGAGGGCGACTTCCCGCGTGGGGAGGGCCTGTCCTAGTCGCGCCCTGCGTGCCACCTCCCCTCGGCCCTAGCGCCCGTCCTAGCTGGCCCCGTGCCCATCCCCGGGATCGCCCTAGCGGCCCCTCGTGCCCGCCCTCTCGGCCCCACGCCCGTGCCCGCCCTAGCGCCCGTCCTAGCCGGCCCCGTGCCCGCCCTAGCGCCCCGCCCTAGCGGCCCCTCGTGCCCGCCCTAGCGCCCGCCCTAGCGGCCCCTCGTGCCCGTCCCCGCGCTCGCCCTAGCGGCCCCTCGTGCCCGTCCCCGCGCTTGCCCTAGCGGCCCCTCGTGCCCGTCCCCACGCTCGCCCTAGCGCCCCCCCGTGCCCGCCCTAGCGCCCTCCCTAGCGGCCCCCGCGCTTGCCCTAGTGGCCCCTCGTGCCCGCCCCAGCGGCCCCCGCGCTACCCTAGTCGGCCCCTGCGCCCGTCCCAGCCGGCCCCACGGCCGCCCTCGCGACCTCCGCGCCCTGCCCGCTCGGCCCCTGCACCCGTCCCAGTCGGCCCGCGCCCGTCCCAGCCAGCTTTGCGCCCGTCCCCTCCGGCCCCGCGCCTGTCCCAGCCGACCTCCGCGCCCTGTCCGCTCGGCCCCTGCGCCCGTCCCAGCCGGCCCGCGCCCGTCCCAGCCGGCCCCGCGCCCGTCCCAGCCGACCCGCGCCCGTCCCAGCCGGCCCCCGCTCGTTCTTGCCGGCCCGCGCCCGTCCCAGCCGGCCCCGCGCCCGTCCCCGCCGGCCCTGCGCCCGCCCCGTCGGCCCTGCGCTCGTCTCGCCGGTCTGGTGCCCGCTGCTCCTGGCTCCCGCGCTCGTTCTGCCCCGAGCTGTGTGCGGCCCGCTCGTCGTGCCTGCTCCGGCCCTGCACCCTCCCTGGTACAGTTCCCACTCACCTGCACCGCACGGTACCGCACTGCACCGCACGGTACCGCACTGCACCGCACGGTACCGCAATGCACCGCCGTGCACCGCCGTGCACCGCACTGCACCGCCCTGCAGCGCACTGCACCTCACTGTCCTGCACTGCTCCTGATGGCGGCGGAGCTTCGCTTCGACGCTGAAGGCCAGCCTCTGGAGTTCGAGGCGTGGCTCGCCGACCTCCGTCGCCACCTCACTGGCCAGCGGCAGGATGGCCACCCACTTTCCGCACACCTTGAGGGTACGCTCCCCTGCCCAGACCCCCCTGCTGTGCTGCCCGCTGACCCCACACCCGCTGAGCGCGAGTCTACTGCAGCCGCTGCCCCTGCACACTCTGTCTGGCTTTCCCGAGACGCTGTCGCCCAGCTTGCCATTAGCAATGCCCTTCCCCCGTCTGAGCACCCTCGCTTTAGGTCCATCACTACCGCCCAGGCTTTCTTAGATGCTGTCATCAAGCGCTATTCCACCCCTCCTGCTGCCTCGGTGGGTCGCCTGATCCTCCCGCTGCTCTTTCCTGACCTTGCATCTTTCCCCACTGTCGCTGACCTGGCTGCCCACCTGCGCACGATAGATGAGACCTGGCGCGCGGCCTGCACTGACGCCCAGCTTAGAGCCCACCAGCCGCCCATTACCTCTACCCTCTACCTGCTTGCCACCCGCCTCCCTGACCACCTTGCCGCCGCCCGCTACCGCTTCCTTAGCATCCACCCCGGTGAGCTCACCCTCACCGACTTTGTAGACACCCTGACTGTGATTGAGACCCGCCACCGCTCCATCGCCCAGGCGAGCGGTACTGTGCCGGTCCCTATCTTTCAGGGTTGTGCCCCCGCTCAGTGTACCTTCTCCGACGGTTCTGCCGCTGTGGCTAAGACTGCTGCTGCCGTGCAGTTCCGTCCGAGGAAGGGCCGCCGCCCCAAGGCTGGGCGCGGCGGAGGAGGAGGGGGTGCAGGTGGGGATGGTGGTGGAGTAGGATCGTCTGGTGCTGGAGCGGATGAGGGGACCCTGCCCGGTCCAGCTGAGCAGCCGCCTCCGCAGTCGCAGCAGCAGCAGCCGCAGCCGTCGCAGCAGCCGCCGCAGCCGCCGCAGACGAGGCAGGCGAGTGTCCTCCCGCCCGGGTGGCCTGGAGCTGGAGGTGGTCGTGCGCGTGGTGGTGTGCCGGGTGGTGGTTCGGGAGGCGTGCGTTGTCAGTACACGATCCAGACCGGTTCTCGCCGCGGCTTCGTTTGCGGTTAGACCGGTCATACCACTCCTCGCTGCTTTCGTCGCCTGGATGACCTGTTTCGTGAGCGCTTCGGCCCGTCGCCAGACCTCCCGGACTGGCACAGTTTGCTTAGTCGTAGTATTCCGATTTTTGACTTGGACATGGATGCCATTGTTTCTGCTCTGCAAGTGATGTATGCTGATGACTCTAGTGTGCTTCCCGCTTATTACTAATTGTCGTCTAGTGTAGGTGTGCCTAGCTTAGCCTCCACTGCTGCGTCAGGCGTAGGAGCCCCTGCTTTGTTTAGTCTTGGTGCTTCCGCCGTCGCCCCGTCGCCGGACGCCACTGCTTCGCTTTCCTTCACCTTGGACTCTGGCGCTTCCCGGTGCTTCTTCCGCGACTTCACTACACTGACGCCGCTTCCTGTTCCTGCTGCTATTTCTCTTGCTGACCCCTCCGGCGGTCCGGTAGTCGCCCGCAAATCCACCACCATTCCCTGTCCGGCAGTTCCTTCGGGCTCTCTCACAGGTCTGCATATCCCCTCGTTCTCCAGGAACCTAGTTGGTGTCGGCTGCCTCCAGGACCTTGGCGTCACCACTACGTTCCCTGGTCACGAGCGGTATGCTGTCTGTACCGAGGCTGCCACAGGTGCCCCCCTGTCCACGTTCCCCCGGGACCCGGTGTCCGGCCTGTTCACCCTGGACACCGTGACCCCCTCGGCTGGGGCGCCCCTACAGGTGGCTGCGTCTTCCCAGGTTGCTGCTGCCTGCTCGTATCGGTCTCTCACTCACCTGACTCTCCTTTGGCACCACCGCCTAGGTCACCCTGCGCTCCCGCGTCTGCGTCACGTGTCCCAGCACGGTCTCGTTCTTGGTCTCCTTGGTTCCCTGCCCGCTTTTCCCTCCTCCCCCGCCCCGCCTTGCACTCCTTGCGTCGAGGGTTGGCTTCGCCGTGCCCCCCACTCCTCCTCGTTTCCCCCTACCGCCACACCGCTGCAGACCCTGCACATGGACGTCTGGGGCCCCGCCCCCGTCCCTGGGCCACGTCGAGAGCACTACTTCCTCGTGCTTGTCGACGACTTCACTCGCTACACCACAGTCTTTCCCCTGGAGCGGAAGCCGACGTGCCTGACGCTCTCATCCGCTGGCTTGTCGCTGCGCGTGTCCACCACGGTCTCCCTGTGTTGCGCCTTCACTCCAACCGTGGTGGCGAGTTTGCCTCAGGTGTCCTTGGTCGCTTCTGTCGTGCGGAGGGCATCACCCAGACGTTCACCCTGCCGGACTCCCCACAGCAAAATGGGGTCGCTGAGCAACGCATCGGCTTGGTCATGGAGGTTGCTCGCACCTCCATGATCCATGCCGGTGCACCCCATTTTCTGTGGCCGTTCGCCGTGCGCTACGCTGCTCACCAGCTTAACCTGTGGCCGCACCCCCAGCAGCCGCAAGTTTCCCCGACCCGTCTTTGGACCGGGTCTCCTGGTGACGCTTCTGCATTCCACGTCTGGGGCTGCGTTGCTCACTTCCGTGCCTCCGGCACGGACAAGCTCACTGCGCGCACCCTTCCCTGCGTCTTCCTCGGTTTTCCCCTTGACGCGTCCGACTCGCACTTCTACCACCCGCCGTCTCACCGCTTCTTTCACTCTCGCGACGTCACCTTTGACGAGTCTGTCTCCTTCTACCGTCGCTTCCCCCACCGCGGTCCCCCGGTTAACCCCCCCCTGTTCCTGGTCCCTCCTTCCCCGGTGGTCCCTGCCCCCCCCTCCTCCCCCTCCCCGTCCTGCCCCCTCTGGTGTGTCCCACGTCACCCCTCTACGTCGGTTGTCCCTGTTGAGGAGTCTTCTGACTCTGGTGATCCTGCGGCGCAGTCCTCGCCGTCTGCCCCTCCCCCGGCGTCTCCTCTTCCACCGCCTCTGCAGCTGCCGTCGCCTCTGCTGTCGCCACCATCGTCCCCGCAACTGCCGCCGCCGTCGCAGCAGCCGTTCGTTGCCCCTGGGGGTGCCGGCGTTGGAGTGGGTTCTAGCCCCGGTGGCCCTGGGGGTGGTGCCGGTGCTCGAGGAGTTTCGGGCCCTGGGGGTGTTCCTTCTGGGGGTGCTGGAGTGGAGTCTGTCGGTGGTGGCTGCGGAGCAGCTTGCGGTCCCGGTGTCGGTGTTGTACCACTGTAGCAGCAGTCCCCGCCAGTGTCTGCCCTTCGCCTGCTCGGCCTTCCGTTCCCAGACCCTACGTCCGTTCCTCTCCTCCCGTCTCCTCCTCTCCCCGTGTACGGCCCTGTGTTCCCTCCGCCGGACTCGTCCTTGGCTCAACTTCCCCCTCGCTCTCCCCTTGTGTCCCCTCCACTGTCTCCCGACTCGACTCCTTCGTCTCACGTCTGGTCTCACCGCCCCTCCCATGCTCGTCCTGTCTCCCTTGTCACCCGCTCTCACCCTATGTTGCTTCGCTCCCACGCGTCTCGTCCTCCCCTTCTCCCGTCCCCTCCTCCGTCCTCCCTTGTTGTTGCTCCCCCCCCTCTGTCTGACTACCTTCGTCTCGCTCGTCCTCTCGTTCCTCAGGTCCTGGCCTCTCTCGTAACCGACCCGTCTGTTCCGGTTTCGTGCCTTGACGCTCTTGTCGCTGCAGTCGCTGACTTCGCCTCTACCCACCGCCTTGACTACGCCACTGCTGTGAGAGTACGACCCCGTTACACCAATTTCCCCTTTTCATATTTCCTATCTATTTCATTCCTCTTTCACTCCTGATTCATTTGGTCTTTATCGTATCTCATTTGGTTTCCTATTCCTCATTTTCCATTATCCTTTGGTTTATCCTGTTATTATAATTATATCACCGACCAGGCTCGGGATGTACTGGCGCGCTACATCTAGCGTAATCCTGCCGTAATCCCTTAAAGCCAATAGCCTCGCGTGGCTATACGCAGGGTGATTCTATTTCCAGAAGGGTCTATTTCTTTTGGTTAGGATAAACCTGGTTACCTTGTGTACTCTGGAAGTATAAAAGCACCTTGTACTGATTGATAGTGCAACATTGAGCAAACCTTTCCTCGGGACATTCGATCCTGTGACACTTGGTAATCAGAGCCAAGGTTTCAGCTAAACGCTTAACCGCTGGGCCCCCAGGAGCACGCGGAGGATGGAGTCGAAACTTCGTTTCCTGTAAGTACAATGCACTTTCATTTAAGTTTCGACAATCCTCGCGCAGGTGCACCTGGGGTCCCCATCCATGGCGAGACGCCTCGCCAACCGTTCGATGGACTGCATCGACGGTGCCGATTTTTCGCGGGGGCAAACGGCCTCAACCTGGCGAGCGCGTCAGTTCCGGCGGAACACTCCCTGCGACATTCGGAGAAGTTCGCAGTTCGCGACGACACTTGGAGTTGCGCGGAACTCTGCGGAGGTTCGACCGACGACATCCGTCCGATGGAGATTCGACGCTTCAGATCGACCGAGGCGAAAACGAAATCCATCTGAGCGAGTTTGCGTTTCGGCGCGAATGGGAACGGGACCTCGCAAGCCGCGAAATTCTTCGGAGCGTTGGATCGATCGACAGCCGACATCGACGACCGAGAATTGCTGCAGGAAACGAGTCAACACGGACACTGAAAGCTGCTGAACGCGTCTAAGGAATATCTTCAGATCGCGTGGAGTTTGGACCGTCGGATCAACCTCTACTTCAACGGACGAGATGGAGCGCGACTTCTGCCTAAAGGGAGAATGACACACAGACCGGAAGTCAGCCGTTTTCGACACTGTTTTCGAAATCCTTCATTTGGCGACGAATATGGCGCCCAGACGCTCTACAGAGTCAGATATCCGCCAAAGTATTACCTACTTGGTAATTACTACAAGCAGAAAATTGACAGGAGAACGTGGATCGTCGGATCGGTGCGGAATCAACGGCACGAATGCAGCGGAAACAACACTATGGGAAATCATCATGGAGACAACATTCGTGACCAGAGTCTGCACAATCGACGCATCTTCTAACTAGTAATGGTAACGATACGATTTATTTTGACGAAGTCATCTTCGTTAAAAATGGATCGACGTCACCACAGCGGATCTTCACCCAAGAAAAACAATGGAGCTGCGTGAAGAGATGTTCTCCATCCACGAGACACTTCTTCATATAAATTGGATCGACAACCTATGGGATTGCAGAGAAGTAGTCGTTTTCTCTCACAATATTCCCAAGTTCAAGTTGCTGCGAAGGAGCAGATTTCGCACGCAACGACGACGCAGTGAACCCGTCTCGTCAAGGCCAGCGAGACACTACTTCGTAACAGGAGCTGAACGATCCGTCTTCATCAAGAATCTCAGCCATCCGAGGTGATCGATTGGAGCAGTCTCAACGTCGACCTCACGAGGCGACACACCAATCATGCGTCGCGATTCCAGGTGTTAATGACCTCCGTGGAAGAAAATCCCGTGCATGTCACGATGCTTGACAGATTGAGGAGTAATTAACCTCTAATCCGGCAAGTACTCGTTCACTAGCGACCCTACGACACATGCATTGGAGGCGATTCTACCAGAAGCCGAAGCGTTACAAGCACCAACGTAACTTCGACGATGCAGGAGAACGTCAAGCAACACGAGGTGTCAACAAATGAGGGAGATGCGGACTACTACAACATGATCACGCGCTCTACCGACCGTACATCGGAGGCACGGATGAGCATACCAGGAATTGCTACCCGTGGATACATTGAGGGGAGAAGCAAATTTCTCTTCATACCCTCAAATGAAACAATCACCGGCAGCAATTGAGCAACACATGTGTGCCAAAATGCACGTGTTCCTGGTAGTTACGCCTGTTACACCCATCAGGAACACTCTATTGGGAAGAGGGAGTTGATGGATTCTCCTTCAACCATTACGAGTTAAGAGAATTCTCTGCAGCAGCTGCCGTCGTCGCCGTCGTCGCAACCGCCGCCGCCGCCGCAGCAGAAGACTCGACACAACAGTCACAACCAAATCCTGATGGATGATTCTCCACTCAATGGAGATAACACTGGATGATATTCCAGTATGATCGTAAAGACCCGGCCAGGCACAATATTATTGTTTCCAGCTAGTGGGAAAGAGATACCACTACGCACTGGAATAGCTATGGCAATGCCATATACCCTCAAGAGCAGGAGATATTTGCTCTTATGAGGATGGGAGGACTACGGTACTCTACCGGTATACAAGTCCTCGTGGCCTATGGCTTTTCGTAAAGTCATAAAACCTGCGTCACAACCAATCCATCACCAGCACCAACTCCACGGAAGCAGATAGGCGTGGAATGGAGCGCCGACGCCACTCCGGATAGTGGACTCCGCGTATCTCCAACAACACCCCTGTTTGCCGAAATGGAGCAGACTTCAACATTAATGCTGAGTAGCTGAGACATCTTCGACATCATCGCTACTTCAAGGACAGCAACAGAATGAGACAACACATGATGGCACCAGAAGACCTATCCCAATATGTGCGCCAGACACCGATGCCTACCGATGGCCTCCGTGCTAAACTGGACGTGCATAAGGTCATACTGGATTGGCTGTCAGCAATGCTCATTTGGAAACAGGAGAGGATTATTTGGGAATACCCCTAACATTCCCAAATGTCCTAACCCATCAGCGTGGGATATCTACGCAGCTGAGATTCCTTGCTTGAGCAACCACCGAGGGAAACTACTTTGGCGCCGATTCTGGAAGTTACCAGCTCCGCGTTTATGGTACCAACCCCTCGCATGGTTCTGAACACAAGGGATACGCTGAGCAGCACTTCGCATGCGCTGTTGTACTCAAGGCAATGTGAGTAGCAGACCGCGTGGTGGACAGGATTACTACAAGTGATTCTGCTCTCCATTCCGCAGTACTACGATGCCGAATGGGTACGACTCGCGACAACACCAAGGCATGGACCAACATTCGACAGAAGCTGCATGTAACGGATACAACACTGCTACAGAAACAGTACTACGACACAACTGCCATACCACCAACACTTGGTGATCTTCACACGTGGACCAGATGCGGATAACAGCATGCACAGCTCGGACAACATAGCCACTCATCTGCACGTTACAGCACACTGTTCCAACCATTCACATCTCCAACTCCGACTTGCATCTGCCCGTCCTGGAGTTTGCCTATAAGTATGCTCCTGACGCCGCTACTGGACAGACGCTGTACTTCATCTTTTACGGACGCCACCCGATCACACCACAACAGCTAACCATACCAGCCACAGTTCAACTGGCTTCCGATTTCATCGCCATCGTCCACCATCTTATACATCGACCACACAAGCCCCTCTTGGACATCCAACATCAGCACAAGCACTTGGCAACTCATCACTACCCTTCTCGAGACCATAATCTCGACATCAGCCAACTTCCATCCAAGCTTCAACCTTGCTTCTGCGGGTCTATCCTCGTTGAAGCAACGGTCCCTTCAGTCAACTTTTGCTTCCGCCTACCAGCCACTTGGAAGATCCATAACACCTTCCATACCAGCTTCTTAAACCCTATCAAGACCAAAAACGCTCTACACCGAATGCCAACCACTGTCGTCGTCCGTGTTCATCCACGACATGGGACAACTACGTACTTGGACACCGTCATCGTCAGACTGGCACTCTGGAGCTTCTTCTTTGCTGGAAGGGTTATGATACTTCTGAGGCTGCGTCTCTGAATCCGACATGGGTAACTTCCGTCGTCCTCTTCGCGACTACCTTGTCAAGCAGGGTGTTACGTCTACCACCCAGCTTTGAGGGGGGGAAGTGTGAGAGTACGACCCCGTTACACCAATTTCCCCTTTTCATATTTCCTATCTATTTCATTCCTCTTTCACTCCTGATTCATTTGGTCTTTATCGTATCTCATTTGGTTTCCTATTCCTCATTTTCCATTATCCTTTGGTTTATCCTGTTATTATAATTATATCACCGACCAGGCTCGGGATGTACTGGCGCGCTACATCTAGCGTAATCCTGCCGTAATCCCTTAAAGCCAATAGCCTCGCGTGGCTATACGCAGGGTGATTCTATTTCTAGAAGGGTCTATTTCTTTTGGATAGGATAAACCTGGTTACCTTGTGTACTCTGGAAGTATAAAAGCACCTTGTACTGATTGATAGTGCAACATTGAGCAAACCTTTCCTCGGGACATTCGATCCTGTGACAACTGCTCTGGTCTCTGACCTTGCCTGTCATCCGTCTGTCGGGGGTGCTCCTACCCTCGGCAGTGACGTCCTAGAGGACCGCCAGTTCGAACTTGCTTTCCTGTCCGAGGTTGCTCCCCATCTCTGTTCCATGCTGCTAGTCCCTGAGGGCGACCCAGACGCTTTCGACATCACGACCCCTCGCACTTACGCTAAGGCGACCTTGGGACCCTAGGCCTCCCAGTGGATAGCTGCCATGGAGCAAGCGATGGCATCTTGGAGATCCACCGGCACCTTCGTCGACGCAGTTCCCCCACCTGGGGTGAACGTAGTCGATGGCCGCTGGCTCTTCAAGGTGAAGCGCCCTCCTGGAGAGCCGCCTGTGTTCAAGGCGCGCTACGTGGCTAGAGGCTTCAGTCAGCGTGAGGGGGTGGACTTCTTCTAGACCTTCGCTCCGACCCCGAAGTTGACTACTCTTCGGGTTCTGCTACACTTAGCAGCTCAGCGTGACTACGAGCTTCACTCCCTCGACTTCTCCACTGCCTTCCTTCAGGGCAACCTGCACGAGCAGGTCTACCTGCGTCGCCCTCAGGGCTTTACTGGCACCTTCCCTCCTGGGACCTAGTGGCTCCTGCGACGTCCCGTCTACGGCCTGCGGCAGGCTCCCCGTGAGTGGCACGACACGCTGCGTGCTACTGTTGCTGACCTTCAGTTCTTTCCGTCCTCGGCAGACCCCTCACTCTTCGCTCGTGCTGGCCAGACTCCGTTCTACATTCTTGTGTACGTGGACCATCTGGTTTTTGCCACAGCAGACAGGGACGCACTGGCCTCCGTGAAGGCAGAGCTGCTGAAGAGACACACTTGCACTGACCTTGGAGAACTGCGCCGTTACCTTGGCCTGCAGATCTCCAGAGACAGAGCAGCGCGCACCATTACCTTGACTCAGTCACACTTGGTGCGCCAGGTCCTTCAGAGGTTCGGCCTTCAGTTCTCCTCTGCACAGCCCACCCCTTTGCCTCTAGCCCACAGACTCTCCGCTCCAGTTCCTGAGGAGTCAGTAGAGCCCAGTGGTCCTTACGCAGAGCTGGTGGGTTGCCTCATGTACCTGATGACTTGCACTCGCCCTGATCTCGCATACCCTCTCAGCATCCTGGCTCGCTTTCTGGCCACTGGCAGACACCGACCGCAGCACTGGTCTGCCGCTAAGAGGGTTTTGCGTTATCTTGCAAGTACATCGGGCATGGGGTTAGTGCTAGGAGGACGCAGGCCAGTGGTTCTTACTGGACACACAGACGCTTTGTGGGCAGACGACGCTGAGACACTCAGGTCTTCCCAGGGCTACTGCTTCAGCCTTGGTTCAGGTGCCGTCTCGTGGAGAGCTACCCGCTCTTCGTCTGTTGCCCAGTCCAGCTGTGAGGCCGAGATCTACGCTGGAGCCATGGCGGCACAGGAGCTCCGCTGGCTGACTTTCTTGCTCACTGACTTAGGCGAGCGGCCTAGCTCTGCCCCGGTCCTGTACGCTGACAACAGGGCCATGATCCTCCTGTGTCAGGAGCCTCGACTCGAGGGCAGAGCGAAGCATATTCAGCTGCGGTACTTCCTCCTGCGCGAGCTACAGCAGCGCCGCCAGGCGTGCGTAGTACACCTGGCCTCCGTTGCCAACACAGCTGATATCTTTACGAAGGCGCTTGCGCCTAAAGATCATCAGCGGCACTGTGTATTGCTCGGTCTAGTCCCTGTAGCATCTCACTTGCTAGGACCTTGACCTTTGTACTGTCCTATATATCTATATGTATTCAGACTGGACTTGTGTCCTCTACCAGAGGTTGGACTAGTAGTGCCGCCCTGGTCTTGTTCTTGCCCTTTGCTTGTACTCCTTCTGACTGGTCTTTAGACCCTTGTCTCAGTGGCTGGACTAGTAGTGCCGCCCTGAGTTGCTTGTTCAGGACCTGCCCCTATGCAGTCTAGGGGGTGTGTCAAACATGTGTATCTCTTGTACTTTGTATAGACTGTATAGGGTCATCTCTTAGAGGGTACAACACTTAGATATATTCCCTGTACTCTCTCTCTCTATTCATTCATTAAGTTTCTAAGACTGCCGACCTTTTCGCCCCCAACCTCATCCCGAGTCGTCCCAAACCCATTTTGACCCCGTCACCCTCGGGACTGTGGAGCCCTTGACTGGTCCAACCCTCGACATTTAACCCTGGTCAGCACACCTATATATTGCATAGGCCTCATTTCTATCAGAACTTTGTTATCGAGTTCCCCTTATTGAATACTGCGCTACACTGTGAGCTATAATTCATAACATATTCCATATTGGTCTTGTGCAGTCGTTGGCTGCCATTGTAATTGGTACCAAATCGCCACGCAGGAAGGGAGTGAATCTAGCTTAGCTTCACTTGGAGTATCCTTCGCGTGGTCGGGGTGATGGGTTTTGCCGTGTTCCCAAACATGCAGAGTCTTCACTCGCAAAACACAATTCAGGCGATGCGATTCTCCAGGGGAACCAGACGCACTTACCCAAGAGCCGAATAATTAAAACTCCTCTTCATGAGTGGTTCCTTTTATGGTATGTCGGGCAGGGACCCCCCAGTTGGGCACCCACAACGTCGCCATGGGCATTTTCCGACATGTCAGGTCCGTTTGTCAGATCAAGGGCAACCACCCGTCAAACACCTTTCGTCACCAAAATTGGGAAGCTCGCAGAAGGCCAAATCTCGTACCCCGCGTAATCTGCACCGCCTTTCTTTAGCTCACGAAAATCCCCCCTCCCTCCCTCCAGACAATCTGCACCGCTCGTGTCTACACCTAGATGGCAACATTTTCACAACCTGGAAACTTTGGAGTCAAACACGCCCAGCACGACTTGAGACTTGGGGTAATGGAAACCCCAAATGATTGTGTGTAGTTCTACAGGCAGAGTAGGGCGGAATCGTAGAGCACGCCCCTCGCACTGAAAAGGTTATGTTTTGATTGCTGTCAAACCCCGTGAGAGTTCGCTGAAGCCTGTAATGTTCGAGCAAGGAAAGTGCTCACGTTATTTCATTATTTGCTTGAGTCAACCACAGGTAGCCCTAGATCAAAGGGTAAATAGTAAAATGCGTGAAGTTATTAGTAGTGAAGATGTCGCATGTTAGGTGTGTACACTAGTTTTCGCGTCCGTTGCGTTGTCGATCAAATCAGATGTGCAATTCGTTATCATGATTCCGCACTCTCACCAACGTGTTTGGTTGATTACTCGCCAAGTGCTCCTAGGCATTCCCTCCCGCCAACGCGATGGATGCACAGACCTGTGGAGAAGCAGGCTTGTGTTACAAATCTAGCATTCATTGTAGGACGAGCTGTACACATGACGTCCAGTGAACCGCCCATTCGTCAGAGGCCCCCATGCACTCGTCAGTCCGACTGGCACCGATTTACAGGCAACGGCCCGTCCTGGACTGGCCCAATTTTCGGCGGCTCAACCACTTGCGACACTGCTGGGAGCGAACATGTAGAAGGAACAATTGTAGGTTGACTCGGAACCAGGGCGTGATTGTGCGACAGTTACCGGGGTACACGGGAGAAACAACGAATGTCTTCCATGTTCCAAGGATCCTGCCAAACGGGTAACCATGGTCCTACCTTCAGGCCCAATTTGCCAGCGATTTGAACGAGTCCGTTACTGGATTAACTGGCCAAAAACAACTTGGGCCTCTTTCAGAACTCTAATGTACTACAACTTTATCTGGGCGAGCGGCGGTGCCGGACAGCACAAAAATTCCCAGCGCGGTCCTATTTCGGATGGTTGTTGGTGCGTAATAGTTGTGACGAATAGAACAGAAGAATGCCGATCCCCGCCAAATATATGTGGTGCTGCGTCAGCGAGTCGGATCAAGAGGATGCTGCGCGCGAAGGATCGTTTCTGGGAGGGAATCAATCGAGGTTCTGATGTGATCCGATTCTTCCGAACGTCGTAGGGTGAGATGACCGAGTCGGACGGAGTCGTTCATTCGCCGTTCAACCCGTGTTCTCCCTGTCGCGCGAGCACATAGATTCACGCGCACGACTACTAGTAGGCCTACTAGTAGAAGGCCTCCCTCTCGCATCTCCCCCCTCCAAGATTCAGGCCGATCTGTTCACGTCAGGCGATGCAAGTTGGGTTCATTTCCTTCCGTAGATCCCCGCAACAGCAACAGCAACAGCAACAGCAACAGCAACAGCAACAGCAACAGCAGCATCGTCGTCCTCTACTGTTCTGTGCGTTTGCGACTGAGGTGTGTGACAGTCGCTGGCTGGTTGACGACTGACAGAAGTGGAGCAGCATGTCACGCACGCCATCACGGCATCACAGCTTCGCCCGCGCGATGCCATGCCATGCCAACATCACCACCACCATCACGCGGCATACTAGCCAGTAGCCATGAATCACGGTGCGGACATATCCGGCCATCCACGGCCCATCCACGGCCCTTCAGTCGCCGAAGAGTTGCCTTCCCATCCCCATCATGTTTTCACACTGCCACTAGCACCCTTACGAGGAGGAGGGGGGAAGTGGGGGGGTGGAGAAGAGCCCTTAGCGCTTAGCGGATCCCGCTCCACCGACTGCGGCTGTGGGGAGGAGACTCTCCTCGGAGACTCATCTTCCACGCCTGTGTCGGAGGAGGAGCTGTTGTGACATGAGCTGTTTTTACCCTATCCACTCGAATAAGGACGTCAGATCGGGGATTCGGAATCCTGACGATTCTGTCTGCCTTCCGGGGCTTTTCCAGAGGGGGGCGGACGACATCACAAAAAACCTGGATTTTTTGTTTCGGGTCGACAGGCTTGCCGAGTTGGTTTTTTTGTTGCGTCATGGTTGGGGTTCCGTCGGAAACGTTTCTGGCCAAACCGCGCCTCGGTTCTGGCCGAAATGCGTCAGAATTTTGTGGTTGGGCATTTCAGCGCGAAAACTGTCCAATTATTTCCGCTGGCGAAATGGCGAGGGCGAAGTTACATCGAGACAGCCGCCGAACATTCGCCACAATCATTTCCCGCCCGAACTCTCGCTGAAATTTTCAAGGCCTCAATTCTCGCACCTTCCAAGCATCAATTGTGAGTGATAAAGGATGTCGGCTACACCAGAACTTGATGAGTTTGGTATACGAATTATTGTAGTATGGTTTCTTGAAAAAATATATCATGTGACACCTATGGCAAGGTGGAAAAATGCATAAAGGAACATTCTTCACTCGTGTATTGAACCATAGAAAATATTAAATGGTCAATTTCTATCAATGAGTGATTCGAATCAATATGTTAGCTACAACAGGAAACGGATCAATGCGAATTAGCGCATGTGCGACGCACATCATAATTGATATGAGGATGGCTACATTAATAAAGGGAGACAACTGGTGTGATGCTGTGACGATTGCATACATATGAGATTGGTGGGGATCTCAAGCAGGTACATGCGCGTCCCTTCCCTTTCCATTCGCTCCTCCTTTCGGTCTCAAATTTGACGTCGGTGAGTTCTGGTGTAAAAAAAAGAGCATGCCATTTCTAACCGTGCTATGAAATTCGCAGAAGGGCAAAAATGACACTTTTTTAATCGGCCACTATCCATGCACGAAATCAACCCCGTCAAAATATCTAGGAAGCCTTACTTCCCAATACGCTGCTCCTTTTGGGCCCAATCTTGGTTAGCACAAAGGTCTTGATGTAATAAACTCGTTGACAACTAGAAACCATGTTAGGAGATTTAAAATAGTGCCTAACTGGCAGTACCTTTTATCGACCCCTATCCTTGCACGACTTTTCCCTAATACATTATTTAAACGTCCATATCTTCCTCCTCCTTTCTCATTTGGGTCCCAAATTTGGATGGCAGTGAGGTCCTGCTACGATGAATGCGTCACCCACATCAAACCGAAGTAGTAAATTCGCAATACTGGCTTAATGGTGCTTAAGGTTTTCCATCCCTATCCTTGCATGAAGTGCCCCAATTACACCGATCAATCGGCCATATCTCCCTCCTCCCTTCTCCATTGGGTCCCAAATTTAAAGGCGCCAACCACTTCAAACTGCTTTAGAGAATTCGTAATAGTGCCTTAATGGCGTTAAATTTTATCCACCCCTATCTTTGCATAAAATGCCCACATGACATCATTCAAGCAGTCATTGCTCCCTCCTTCCTTATCCATTCCACCCCAACTTTGGACGGTAGTAAGGTCTTGTTATGATAAAGGCGTCAACCCCTTCAAACCGCTTTAAAAAATCTGCAATAGTGCTTTAATGGCGCAAATTTTTATCCACTGCTATCCTTCCATAAAATGCCCACATGACATTATTCAGACGGCCATTTCTCCCTTCTCCATTTGACCCCAAATTTGGGTGGCAGCGAGGTCTTGATATGATAAAGGTGCCAACTCCTTTTAGCCGCTAAATTTGATCCACCCGTATCCTTGCAGCAAATGCCTATGTGACATAATTCAAACAGCCATATCTCCCTCCTCCCTTCTCCATTGGGCCCCAAATTTGCAAGGCAGCAAGATCTCACTATGGAAATGCATCACGTACTTCAATCTGCTGTAGGATATTCGCAATATTGTCTTAATGGCGCTATCTTTTATAATCCCCTATCCTTGCACGAATCGCCCCTATTACATTATTCAAACAGCCATGACTCTCTCCTCCCTTATCCGTCGTGCCCCAAATTTGGATGGCATACAGGTATCGATACAAAAGGAGGGTTTTACTTCAAGTGATGGTTTAAAAAATATAATAGGGCCTTAATGGTGCTATCCTTTACCCACCCATATCATTGCTCAATACGCATGCAGTACATTAGTAACAGAACCATATCTCTCTACTTCATTCTCCTTGAAACTTCGAAATCAGATGGCAGCGAGGTCCTGCTATAACGAAGGCGCCGCATACTTCAATTTGAGTTAGAAAGTTTGCAATATCACTATTCATGTTACTGTTTAAATGACGCTATCTTTTATTGATCCCTATCTTTGCACAAAATGGTTCGATTTCATTATTCAAACGGCCATACCTGAAGCGATCCAATATAGTCCATATGATCTTCAGGATTGAACTTCAGTAGTGTGCTTTGCGAAAGTGATTGATTGGTCGATGAACCCTATTAGAGTGAGTGTAACTTAACAATATTGATTACAACAATGGGATACATGATTTATATAGTGATACAACAGAATGCAAAGGGTCTAGCTAAGATGCACTTCGCAAGGGTATATTATATTTGTGATTCCATATCCAACTCGTGTAACTATACACGACCCTCGTACAAGGTGAAACCGACCCTTGTACGCGTCGATGCACCTTTCGATGGCCATCCTTGTCACACCGTGGCAGTAGTTGAAGCGCTGCCCCCAGTCCGTCATGAGGCGATCCCGAGGAGCATATAGTGGGGTGAAGTAGAAGTCTCTTAGAGGGTACGCCACATCTCCCACTAGCTGGGTGGGTGCACAATTGTGGACATTGTTATCTGCTGGTTTGTTTGCCATTTGAGGTGTCTTTGCGCTAGTTCCAATCCGTTGTGCAGGTGATACACAAATTTCTGTTCACGTGCTGCGTTGTCATGCTTGGCATGGGTCAGCTAAATTTCGGGTTCCAAAATTGTGATTTGAACATGTGCCACTATCAAAATGTGCCTATTGAAATCCGCAAAACAACCGTTGCCATCTGGCATAGAAGTAAGGGTCGCAATATTTCGCAAGTCAAAAGCACAATATGACGAGAAGTTGGGATAAACTGCCGCGCGACACGGGAAATCTTCACCAAAGTAATGAAAGCTAAACTACCGTGCCTTGTAGGAATGTACCATAAGATTGGTTATATAAAAAGGAGGCATAGTGTCAAAATAATATTTATGTACTTAAAATGAATACTTATATTTCCATGGCATAATACTTGTTAAAAAATTGTAGATGCCGTGTGCGTAGATATCAAGTTGCTTCGCCCATTTTCAGCATGTTAGCACAAATCTAGGAATGCTCAATGATGATTCTATCTTGGTGGTATTAGGTTGTGGTGGTAAGCATAACCATCCAATCCTTTTGAGTTCAACTATGGTGTTTGCAATACTTTACAAGATTGCAGGTCTTTGTATTCACCAATCTGCATCGAGCATAAGGTTTGCCTCTGCATTTATTGTCCACTCATATGTGCTAGTATTGGAAAATAGTCACCATAAGGTGTTGAATACTAACCAGCAAATGACGTACTCGCCTTGTTGGCACTCACAAGATTCTGTTTGAGTTTGCCTGAGGTCGCTGGCATCTTTGCAACCAGTGAGGTTCATTTGAGGAGACAAGCCCGATTTTGCTGCCTGCACGACCTAGCCAATCGTGTGCTTCGATTGAGCAGCAAACCAAGGACGAGGTGAGTTGGCGCAGAATCTGATTTGCGCAGCCAATCGGAATGCTGTTTGGCGCGAATTTTGGTCTCCCAGCTAATCGGTGTACAGTTCCTTGCTGGCAAGCCTGGGGCCCGTTTGCATTACAAGTCAGCATTCTCGCCCTCGACTGCCAGCTCCAGCCAATCGCGTAACCAGGTTCGTATTCATGCTGTCAGGGCGTGTCCAGCGCGTTCGTTTTTGGTCGAACCCTACCCAACCGTTTTAGATTTGTTATCAAACCTTCTGACCCGTGAGGCACCTCACCCAACCGCAATCAAACGTACGCGCTGGACACGCCCTGACAGCATGGCACAAATACATGCCAACCAACCAGCAAACTCGTTACTGTACTGTGAACCTAAGGGCGTGTCCAGCGCGTACGTTTACAGTGCAGGATCACGGTTCAGTAGGATATCAGGAGCGTTTTCCGCACTTCATCACGTTGGAAATCTGAAAACCATGTTGAACCGTATAAAGTGAATTGTAGACGTACGCGCTGGACACGCCCTTATCCCTATCTGCAAGAGAAGGCTTCCCTCTCCTGAGCCACACCCCCTCCCACCCACCCACCCACCCACCCACCACGTTTGCTTCATCCCGTTCATCGCCTTCACAACTCACTCTAGGTGCTCATTTGCTCTACTACCGTGTCTGTTTGAGCACACCATCCCATCTGGTGCACATTTCCTTGAGTTTCTATCCATCCCCTCCGGTCCTCGCCATCGTGTTTACCCAGTTCCTCGCCATCGTGTTTACCCAGTTCCTCGCCATCATCTAACAGGCGTCGCACAAGATAAGCTCCTCGCCAACGATTTTCGTTCTTCGTTTTTTTTGCCGATCTTTTTTTTATTCCAGTTTTCTCTCTCCTTCATTCTTGTGTTTTGTTGTTTCCCATGAAGGTGTTTCGTTGAAGCTGGTATAACTAACGACATCACCCTTTCGTGGACGTAAGCTCCTTGCAAGTTTTACCGTTGCTTTACCTGATTTCGCCTTCCGTTGTGCTTTTACAATCGGCGCATGTGTTGCAGCAGCAGCACGTGCAGTCACGATTCCCGGTAAGTGACGCTTCTGCGGTTCCGTTTTGTCAATTTTAGTTTCCTGTTTCTGACGATCTGTTCGCTGTCCGAGGGCTGCAGGGATTCCAAGAAATCGGACTAATTCCAGAGATGAGTCGTTGGAACGGCACAGTGCAGAGACATAGAATGGGAATAAGTAGTGTCGTGTCGGTATAATATAGCTTAGTGACTCGTTTTTGCACCGTGTTTTAGTGCTATTTTGTGCCGGTGTTATGTAACATGCGGTTGTCAATATGATTCGTCACGATATGAAGAAATGTCACCCTGTGCTGAACCCTGTATTGTACACGTGGTTTTACAAAATTGTAACAAATTTATGGTGAAATTTGATGCCATTTACACGGCCACGTGGCGATTGGAGCTGCGACAGACTGTATCCACGTGTCATTATTTTTTGTGATGACGTGTACAAAGTTTTGTTTACGATAATCATGGTTAGTGTCATATCATTACGGTGTACAAATTTAAATTAATTAATAGTCACATTTGTCTACAGTGTCTGAAATCGCTCGATGGTGTCACTCACATTTCCGCCTGAAATCACGTTGAGCACTGGCGGATTTCGCGACTCGAACTTCTGTCGGAAGTTCTACCGAGACTCAACCGGCCCTCAGTCGCCCCACTATTCCGAATTCGGACGGAAGATTGGTACTGTTTTCCGTCGGGATTTGCCCCCCTCGGCTGAGTTCAGCCAAAATTTCGCCGAGTTTCGGCGACGTTGTTTTGTGATGGATCAGCTCCTCGAATGGTGGGGCAGTCTAGCGATGCAGCGGCACGCAGCCTGGCTTGACGGGTGAGCTGGGTGGCGGCTTGGCGTAAATGAGGCATCTTTCCTCCTCCTAGGTCCTCCTAGGACTGACAGCCGGTTTGCCCACCGCCATTGCCTCACACACGCTCTCGCCCCGCAACTTGCTTCGATCAACGTCGCATCATGTCAAAAAGGCAACCCTTCGCCCCCAGCCCTCACTTAGTACTCCTCTCTCTCTCGCTCGCTCTCTCGCTCACTCCTCGCGCCATTGGGGCATACAGCGGCATAGCGTACTCGTCTCTGCATCCCCTCTTTGCCTTCCGCGCAATTGGGCGCACCCGCACAACCCCGAGTCCCATTCCCACGCAGGGCAGCAGCATCCTCCCACTCTCTCTCCTACTCACTCTTACTAGTACTCGCTACTCGCTCATACGCCGCGGTCGTCCAGACTGCCCCTGCCAAATTAAAGCAGTGCTCTTCCCCAACTCAAGAACGCAGCTCTTTACTAGTAGCCCGTGTCCTCCTGAAGTTCAGCCAACTTTCCGCGAGAAAGTAACTTCCAAGGGTTTCTTTCCTACCGGCCCCACGGCATTCCCGGATTTCCACAGGCGAGCCCCACTGAGTTCGTTCCACTGCAACACCTTCAGCCCTTTTTTAAAAACTGTGGTTTTTAAGCGCCTCAAGAATCAAATTCAGCCTCTCTTTTTTATACATGGACTGCTTCGACGCGCTTCACGGCGGCATGGCGGACTGGGGCGTGAGCGTGAGCCAGGAGGAGCTCCGCCTGCTCAGAACAGCCCTGCAGCACGCCGAGCAGCCAGACTGGCTGCTACCGGGTTCAATGCAAGTTGAGAGTGGGGCGCCAGCAGCAGCAGCAGAAGCCCTGCCGCCTAGTTTCCAATCGTCTCTAGTGGCAGCACCTGATGCCCTGCCGATGAATGCAACCCACCCCTGCACTGGCCTGCTCCGAGTGGCCCAGCAGCGCGCCGAGCAGCCAGGCACGTTGCTAGCGGAGAGTGCGATGGAGGGTGAGAGTGAGCTGGTGGCGCCCTCGGCAGCACTCCTGGATGGCGGCAGTGGGTCCCTGGGCAGTGGGTCTCTGGGCAGTGGGTCTCCGGGCAGTGTACCCCCAGCAAACCTTCTGCTGAACCACACTCACGGCTCCGTTCCGCTGCTTCCTGAACAGATGATGAGTCAGCAGCAGCTGCCAACCAATCAGACCCCGCCACCCAATCAAAACCCCCAACCCAATCAGACCCCGCCACCCAGTCATCAGCTGCCATTGCGGCCAGCTTCCCACCCCACCACCCATCCTCCTCCCTCTCACGGCCCTCCCTTTCCCTCAGCGGCGTTCCCAGCGCTCTCGTCTCTCGCCCCACCACGTTTTGGCACAAATAGAGGGCTCCTGGCGGCTCAACTCCATGACCTCGCTGAAATGAACGCTCTCCAGGCCACGAAGCGGAGGCGGGGTAACACTGCTGCCGCTGCAGCTGCTGCAGCTGCTACAACTTCTCCTGCTGCTCCTTCTGCTCCTTCTGCTCCTGCTGCTGGTGCTGGTACGGGTCCTGGTGCTGTTGCTGGTGTTGCTGCAGTGATCTCTGGCCTTTCCGGAGAGGAAACGGACGCCTGGTCCCCTGACAACGGGTTACGGAACACAAGAGCGCGTGTGGGGGAAGCCTCCAGCTGCGGAGTGCGGGGCGCAGAGGCAACGCCCTCCACGTGGCAGCATGCTGTGGTGCCACCAGTGCTCCGGGAGGGACAGCCATGTCCTGGGAGGATGCTGCAGAATCAGGCAGTTTGGCCTGGCTCGGCCCGTGGCTCGGCCCGTGGCTCGGCCCGTGGCTCGGCCCGTGGCTCGGCCCGTGGCTCGGCCCGTGGCTCAGGGAATGGCCTGATCCCCACGACGCACCCTCTCGACGCCCTAACTAAAGCTCTGATGCTGCCCCTGGTGCAGCCTTGTGAGATGCAGCCCCGTGTTAGCAGCCCAGGGTGCCTTGAGGCGGGCCAACAGTTTGTTGTGGAGGCTGTTGTGACTCTTGAGAGCCTGGCGCTTCCCGAGTGCCTTTTGAGCGCATCGCCAGCAGCTCTGGCTCCCATGCGCCCGAACCCGAACGCCCTCCTCAACGCCCACTTCAACGCCCACACCGACACTCGCTCCCTAAGCACTCACTCCAGGGCTGCTGCATCACCTGCCAGGCGATCTGTGCTGCCGTCTCTGCTGCCGCCCCATGAGACGCAGACACAGGCGTTGCCAGGAGAGTCACCCCCCCTGGAATCACAGCCGCTGCCCACCCTGCCAGCCCAGACTCCCTCCGCCTGCAGCAAGCCTGACCAAGAAGCTAATTCCGGGAATTTTCCCAGGCTGCTGAGTGCTGCAGCTGCCGCTGCCGCTGCGCCAGCCATGCTGCTCCCATCTCTGGCGTGTGAGCAGGGGGTGTCGCCTAGCGGACTCTTGAGAGTCAATGGGCAGGCACCTGGCAGCACCGCTCTGCACCCACCGGTGTCGCCAGAGATGAACTTTAAACCGCCTTGGGACCGGGATGGGTCAACCAAGCCGCCGCCATCGACACCGAATCCGCTCGTGCTGCAATTGCGTGCTCTGGACTCACATGCTCACCAACCCTTCACGCTACGGTCACCGCATGTACAGCCCCGCACGGGGCAGTCAGCAGCTCTGGAGTCGGTGGTGACCCCTGAGCAGCTCACAGGATCAAACACGCCCCTGTCAGCCCCATTGCATCCATCTCCTCTCTTTTCAAGGCTGGAGGTGGAAACAGGGAGGTGGGCAGCAGGGGTGGGGATGCGTGGTGAGAGGAGAGAGCAGCAAGCAGCAGCTGGGGTCAGATCTCTGTCGCCAAAGGGCGCGATGGGAGGGCGAGGGGGGAGGAGAATCAGTGGGAAGAGCGCCACTGAGAAGCACCGGCGGTCCAGAATAGCGTGAGTCGGGTGGTGGGGGTTGTGGGGTGATGGAAGTTATGGTGTGGTATGTGTTGACAATAGATTTGTTCACCTGTTGCGTAGCTGCTGCTGCTGCTGCTGCTGCTGTTGATGCTGCTGCTTTCCGGTGCCATCTGCACCATATGCAACCGTCGTCACTCAGCTCCTCTCCTCTCTTTCCATGTTGTCGTCGTTGTTGATGGTGCCTCACAGAGAGCGAATGGAGGCACTCAAGGCGGCGATACCAGCGGAGGTGCTGGTGAGGAGGCAGAGCCAGGCGGGGTTCAGCAGTCGCACACAGATCGCCACGCTGCTGGATGCTGCTGTGGACTTCATCGAGGGCATGCGGCAGTACAAGCAGGAGCTGGAGAAACAGCTTCTTGCATTGTAGCACCGGTACTTCTTGGGATGGGAGGCACGTCAATACGCTTACCGGTATGCTGCTGTGGACTTCATCAAGGGCATTGCCAGTACAAGCAGGAGCTGGAGAGACAACTGGTTGCACCATGATGCTATTCAGGGATCCTAGTAGATGCATTACAGCCCTAATGGTCACGGGAAAACTCCAAGCCTCTGCCAGGGCGCACTTGTCAGCAGATATAGCCGCTCTGCTAGCTGCTGCTGCGGGCTTCAGTGCAAGCAGTTGTCTCTCCAGTTCAAGCTGGAGCTGGAGAGGCAGCTGCTTGAGTTGCAGCACCAGTATTTCTTTGAAGGCACGCAGTTGTCTTTGAGTTGCAGCACCGGTATTTCTTTGAAGGCATGCAGTTGTCTTTGAGTTGCAGCACCGGTATTTCTTTGAAGGCATGCAGTTGTCTTTGAGTTGCAGCACCGGTATTTCTTTGAAGGCATGCAGTTGTCTTTGAGTTGCAGCACCGGTATTTCTTTGAAGGCATGCAGTTGTCTTTGAGTTGCAGCACCGGTATTTCTTTGAAGGCATGCAGTTGTCTTTGAGTTGCAGCACCGGTATTTCTTTGAAGGCATGCAGTTGTCTTTGAGTTGCAGCACCGGTAAACTTTGAAGGCATGCAGTTGTCTTTGAGTTGCAGCACCGGTATTTCTTTGAAGGCATGCAGTTGTCTTTGAGTTGCAGCACCGGTATTTCTTTGAAGGCATGCAGTTGTCTTTGAGTTGCAGCACCGGTATTTCTTTGAAGGCATGCAGTTGTCTTTGAGTTGCAGCACCGGTATTTCTTTGAAGGCATGCAGTTGTCTTTGAGTTGCAGCACCGGTATTTCTTTGAAGGCATGCAGTTGTCTTTGAGTTGCAGCACCGGTATTTCTTTGAAGGCATGCAGTTGTCTTTGAGTTGCAGCACCGGTATTTCTTTGAAGGCATGCAGTTGTCTTTGAGTTGCAGCACCGGTATTTCTTTGAAGGCATGCAGTTGTCTTTGAGTTGCAGCACCGGTATTTCTTTGAAGGCATGCAGTTGTCTTTGAGTTGCAGCACCGGTATTTCTTTGAAGGCATGCAGTTGTCTTTGAGTTGCAGCACCGGTATTTCTTTGAAGGCATGCAGTTGTCTTTGAGTTGCAGCACCGGTATTTCTTTGAAGGCATGCAGTTGTCTTTGAGTTGCAGCACCGGTATTTCTTTGAAGGCACGCAGTTGTCTTTGAGTTGCAACACCGGTATTTCTTCGAAGGCATGCAGTAGTCTTTGAGTTGTAGCACCGGTATTTCTTTGAAGGCACACCAATACTTTCGTGCTGCTGCGGGCTTCAGTGCAAGCAGTTGTCTCTCCCATTCAAGCAAGCACAGGGCTGCATGGCCAGCTCATATTGTATCAATTGTGAAATCTTGCTTGGGTCAACTTGGCAAAGGCAGCGTGCTTCATTTCATATGGGATTGGGTACATGGTTCTCGTCCAATAGACTACACCTACAAATAGGGTGGGTGGGTGGGGAAAACGAAACTGGAACTACAAATGAAGAACGTGGTATCAGAAATTGAAGTGAATGATGTTAGAGAGAGGGGACACACAGATATACCTAAGTGTTGTACCCTCTAAGAGGCTACCCTACAGTCTATACAAACATGACAAATACACATGTTTGACACACCCCCTAGACTGCATAGGGGAATGTCCTAAACAAGCAGCTCAGGGCGGCACTACTAGTCCAACCTCTGAGACAAGGGTCTGAGAGACCAGTCAGAAGGAGTACAGACAAGGCAAGAATAAGGGCAGGGCGGCACTACTAGTCCAGCCACTGGGAGAGGACACAATTCCAGTCTGAGTATACATATAAAGGACAGTACAAAGTCAAGGTCCTAGCAAGTGAGAGGCTACAGGAACTAGACCAAGCTGTACACAGTGCCGCTGATGATCTTTAGGCGCAAGCGCCTTCGTAAAGATATCAGCCGTGTTGGCACCAGAGGCCAAGTGTACTACGCGAGCCTGACGTCGCTGCTGTAGCTCACGCAGGAGGAAGTACCGCAGCTGAATGTGCTTCGCTCTGCCCTTGAGTCGAGGCTCCTGACACCGGAGGATCATGGCCCTGTTGTCAGCGAACAGGACCGGGGCAGAGCTAGGCCGCTCACCTAAGTCAGTGAGCAAGAAGGTCAGCCAGCGGAGCTCCTGTGCCGCCATGGCACCAGCGTAGATCTCAGCCTCACAGCTGGACTGCGCCACAGACGAGGAGCGAGTAGCTCTCCACGAGACGGCACCTGAGCCAAGGCTGAAGCAGCAGTAGCCCTGGGTAGACCTGAGTGTCTCAGCGTCGTCTGCCCACGAAGCGTCTGTGTGTCCAGTAAGGACCACTGGCCTGCGTCCTCCTAGCACTAACCCCATGCCCGATGTACTAGCAAGATAACGCAGAACCCTCTTAGCGGCAGACCAGTGCTGCGGTCGGTGTCTGCCTGTGGCCACAAAACGAGCCAGGATGCTGAGAGGGTATGCGAGATCTGGGCGAGTGCAAGTCATCAGGTACATGAGGCAACCCACCAGCTCTGCGTAGGGGCCGCTGGGCTCTACCAACTCCTCAGACACTGGAGCGGAGAGCCTGTGGTCTACAGGCAGAGGGGTGGGCTGTGCAGAGGAGAACTGAAGGCTGAACCTCTGAAGGACCTGGCGCACCAAGTGTGACTGAGTCAGGGTGATGGTGCGCGCAGCTCTGTCCCTGGACATCTGCAAGCCAAGGTAACGGCGCAGTTCTCCAAGGTCAGTGCAGATGTGTCTCTTCAGCAGCTCTGCCTTCACGGAGGCCAGTGCGTCCCTATCTGCTGTGGCAAAAACCAGGTCGTCGACGTAAACAAGGATGTAGAACGGAGTCTGGCCAGCACGAACGAAGAGGGAAGGGTCTGCGGAAGACGGAAAGAACTGCAGGTCAGCAAGCGTAGCACGGAGAGTGTCGTGCCACTCACGGGGAGCCTGGCGCAGGCCGTAGACGGGGCGCCGCAGGAGCCACTGGGTCCCAGGAGGGAAGGTGCCAGTAAAGCCCGGAGGGCGACGTAGGTAGACCTGCTCGTGTAGGCTGCCCTGAAGGAAGGCAGTGGAGAAGTCGAGGGAGTGAAGCTCGTAGTCACGCTGAGCAGCTAGGTGTAACAGAACCCAAAGAGTAGTCATCTTCGGGGTCGGAGCGAAGGTCTGGAAGAAGTCCACCCCATCGCGCTGATTGAAGCCTCTAGCCACGTAGCACGCCTTGAACACAGGCGGCTCTCCAGGAGGGCGCTTCACCTTGAAGAGCCAGCGGCCATCGACTACGTTCACCCCAGGCGGGGGAACTGCGTCGACGAAGGTGCCGGTGGATCTCCAAGATGCCATCTCCTGCTCCACGGCAGCTATCCACTGCGAGGCCCAGGGTCCCGAGGTCGCCTCAGCGTAAGTGCGAGGGGTCGGGATGTCAAAAGCGTCTGGGTCACCCTCAGGGACTAGCAGCATGGAACAGAGATGGGGAGCAGCCTCGGAGAGGAAAGCAAGCTCGAACTGGCGGTCCTCCAGGACGTCACTGCCAAGGGCAGGAGCACCTCCGACAGACGGAGGACAGGCAGGGTCAGAGACCAGAGCTATGGCGTAGTCAAGGCGGCGGGAAGAGGCGAAGTCAGCGACAGCAGCGACAAGGGCGTCAAGGCACGAGGCCGGAACAGACGGGTCGGTAACGAGAGAGGCAAGGACGCGAGGAACAAGAGGACGAGCGGCACGAAGGTAGTCAGACAGCGGGGGGGGTGCAACAACAAGGGAGGAAGGAGGAGGCGACGGCAGAAGGGGAGGACGAGACGCGTGGGAACGAAGCAACATAGGGTGGGAGCGCAGGACAGGCGAGGCAGGACGAGCACGGGAGGGACGGTGAGACCAGACGTGCGACGGAGGAGTCGGGTCAGGAGACAGAGGAGGGGACACAGGAGGGGAACGAGGGGGGAGACGAGCCGGGGACGAGTCCGGCGGAGGGAAAACAGGGCCGTAGACAGGAAGAGGAGGAGACGGTCGGGGAGGAACCGACGCAGGGTCGGGGGACGGCAGGCCGAGCAGGCGAAGGGCTGACACCGGCGGGGACTGCTGCTGCGGCGGCACAACGGCGACACCGGGACCGCTAGCTGCTCCTCGGCTACCCCCGACACTCTCCACACCAGCACCCCCAGAGGGACCACCTCCAGGGCTACCGGGACGAGCACCCCCAAAGTCAGCGAACGGGTGCTGCGACGGCAGCGGCGGCGGCGGCGGCTACGACGGCTGCAGCGGCGGCAGAAGCGGTGGAGGAGGGGACTGGGGAGGGGACGCCAGGGGAGGGGCGGCTGACGAGGACTTCACAGGAGGGCCACCAGAGTCAGAAGACTCCTCAACCGGGTCCACCGACGGAAGGGGGGTGACGTGGGACACACCAGAGGGGGCGGGACGGGGAGGAGGAGGAGGAGGGGCAGGGACTACCGGGGAAGGAGGGACCAGGAACAGGGGGGGAGTAACCGGGGGACCACGGTGGGGGAAGCGACGGTAGTAGGAGACGGACTCGTCAAAGGTGACGTCACGAGAGTGAAAGAAGCGGTGAGACGGCGGGTGGTAAAAGTGCCAGTCGGACGCGTCAAGGGGAAAACCGAGGAAGACGCAGGGAAGGGTGCGGGCAGTGAGCTTGTCCGTGCCGGAGGCACGGACGTGAGCAAGGCAGCCCCAGACGTGGAACGCAGACGCGTCACCAGGAGACCCAGTCCAAAGACGGGTCGGCGAAACCTGCGGCTGCTGAGGGTGCGGCCACAGGTTAAGCTGGTGAGAAGCGTAGCGCACAGCGAACGGCCACAGAAAATGGGGTGCACCGGCATGGATCATGGAGGTGCGAGCCACCTCCATGACCAAACCGATGCGTCGCTCAGCGACCCCATTCTGCTGTGGGGAGTCCGGTAGGGTGAACGTCTGGGTGATGCCCTCCGCACGCCAAAAGCGACCAAGGACACCTGAGGCAAATTCGCCACCACGGTCTGAGTGAAAACGCAAGACAGGGAGACCGCGGTGGGTACGCGCAGAGACAAGCCAGGGGATGAGAGCGCCAGGCACGTCGGCCTTGCGCTCCAGGGGAAAGACTGTGGTGTAGCGTGTGAAGTCGTCGACAAGCACAAGGAAGTAACGCTCTCGACGCGGCCCAGGGACAGGGGCGGGGCCCCATACGTCCAGGTGCAGGGTCTGCAACGGCGCGGCGGTAGGGGGAAACGCGGAGGAGTGAGGGGCACGGCGAAGCCGACCCTCGACACAAGGCGTGCAAGGTGGGGCTGGGGAGGAGGGAAACGCAGGGAGAGAACCTGGGAGACCAAGGACAAGACCGTGCTGGGACATGTGACGTAGACGCGAGAGCGCAGGGAGCTCTGATACCATATCCGAAATTGAAGTGAATGATGTTAGAGAGAGGGGACACACAGATATACCTAAGTGTTGTACCCTCTAAGAGGCTACCCTATACAGTCTATACAAACATGTTTGACACGTGGGTGAGGTCGAATGGCATCACGTCCCTCTTTTGTTGGCAAAAGAGGGTGAGTAGCGCTTCGACGCTGCCCTTGCTGCGTTGGCCCTCGCTACACTTTCACAATACACATTTTTTAGAAAGTGTTACACGCTTTCAAAAAATTGCATATTGTGAAAGCTTGCTTGGGTCATCTTGGCAAAGGCAGCGTGCTTCATTTCATATGGGTCTTCTGAGGCATGTGTAGCAGGGGCTGGCGGTGTCGCTCGATAGACAGCTGGTGGTGACTGGGTGATGGAGCGGCGGAAGCTTCTTGGATGCGCGTGGACGCCGCAAGGAGCTGGTCCTGCACAATGGTGACGTAGAGATCTTTGGCCGTATCGCTGCGCCAGTGACCGAGTCGCTTGAAGAGCCGGTCAGGGATCCCCAAGTTAGCTGCCGCAGTTGCGGCGCCCTTGCGGAAGGAGTGGGTGCCGAGGTGTCTGTTGTCAAGCCCAGCCTTGGCGAAGGCTTCGAGGCACCAGTTGCGGATGGTTGTGTATGACGGAGCGCTGTCTTGAGGGGTTGCCCTGCCGCTGGTGCCAAAGATACAGATCAATGGTCCATGCGGGGTGGTGGAGTGTCTCGCGAGTTGCAGAAACCGTTGGGTGCAATGGACTGGGCAGTAAGGTCCAGTTGTGGGAGCAACTGGGATCCATGAGCCCTTGCCGTCCTGATCCATTTTGGAGTGCGGGATTAGGATCCACATAGACTCCTCGTCGAACTGGATGTCGTTCCACTGGATGGAGACGAGGTCGGAGTAGCGGAGGAATGCCGCGAACATGAGGAGTGGGATCAGTCCTTTCTGATATTCTGCCGGGCTGCTCGACTCAAGGAAGGGGTGTGTCATGGTGTGCACCTGGTGGAGCGACAAGGGTTCCTTCGTTCAAGTGGTGCACGGGCCGTGGCGTTTGGAGAATTCACGAACTTGTGAGGTGAAGGGCCCGCTCGTGGGAGAGGGTTCTCCGGTCATCCGGTGTTCAAATGCGACGGCGGAGCACGTAAGGGATATGGCGGATATTGTGGCCTGATTGTTGAGGGCATAGACAAGGTAGAGCGCTAGAGTGGTGTCTGTGGCAGGCAGGTAGCTCAGCTTGACCTTTGTGCAAAAGAGGCGGAACTTGAGCCAATACGGCTCGTAGGTCCTTATGGTGGATGGCGCGCGGACGTGGGTGATTAATCGAAGTAGCTGTGTCTGTAGGTTTGATAATAAGCCTGAAATACAGAGAGCGCAAGACACGGTTGGGTTATATTTTATATGTCACATGCAACGCGATGATCGGGCTGTTGGGAAAACCGAGACCAGTAAAGGCGAGTGAGTTTG